>CAWUFW010018565.1:0-216645 GCA_963921515.1 Calotriton arnoldi
TCGGTCCATTGCTGTACAACGCGTATTTCTGTCCACATCATATGCAATGGCCAATGCGTGCGCACCGATCGGTCCATTGCTGTACAACATGTATTTCTGTCCACATCATATGCAATGGCCAATGCGTGCGCACCGATCGGTCCATTGCTGTACAACGCGTATTTCGAAAAACGACACGCATCCGTCCACACCATATGCAATGGCCAATGCGTGCGCACCGATCGGTCCATTGCTATACAACGCGTATTTCTGTCCACATCATATGCAATGGCCAATGCGTGCGCACCGATCGGTCCATTGCTGTACAACGCGTATTTCGAACAACGACACGCATCCGTCCACATCATATGCAATGGCCAATGCGTGCGCACTGATCGGTCCATTGCTGTACAACGCGTATTTCTGTCCACATCATATGCAATGGCCAATGCGTGCGCACCGATCGGTCCATTGCTGTACAACGCGTATTTCGAAAAGCGACACGCATCCGTCCACATCATATGCAATGGCCAATGCGTGCGCACCGATCGGTCCATTGCTGTACAACGCGTATTTCGAAAACGACACGCATCCGTCCACATCATATGCAATGGCCAATGCGTGCGCACCGATCGGTCCATTGCTGTACAACGCGTATTTCTGTCCACATCATATGCAATGGCCAATGCGTGCGCACTAATCGGTCCATTGCTGTACAACGCGTATTTCGAAAAGCGACGACGTCCGTCCACATCATATGCAATGGCCAATGCGTGCGCACCGATCGGTCCATTGCTGTACAACGCGTATTTCTGTCCACATCATATGCAATGGCCAATGCGTGCGCACCGATCGGTCCATTGCTGTACAAAGCGTGTTCCAAAACGACACGCATCCGTCCACATCATATGCATTGGCCAATGCGTGCGCACCGATCGGTCCATTGCTGTACAACGCGTATTTCGAAAAACGACACGCATCCTTCCACATCATATGCAATGGCCAATGCGTGCGCACCGATCGGTCCATTGCTGTACAACACGTATTTCTGTCCACATCATATGCAATGGCCAATGCGTGCGCACCGATCGGTCCATTGCTGTACAACGCGTATTTCTAAAAACGACACGCATCCGTCCACATCATATGCAATGGCCAATGCGTGCGCACCGATCGGTCCATTGCTGTACAACGCGTCCCTGTACAAATCACTCGCATATGTCACCATGGTTGTCACTGGTGAACGTATGCCAGCCACAATTACTTGCCAGGGACTCAGGGGCACACCTACAACACCACAGCCTGTCCACACTGTATCCTAAGGCATGTAAGGCTGCATTACCTGTGTGTGTATGGGGCTCAACATGTGTTTTTTGGTGGCACTTGGGGGCAGCCACTCCCAGGCTGTGCACGTGTTCATGGGGACAGAATCCTTTGTGTGTTGTGCACATGACCACTGTGATGTGCAACTGTTCAGTTCAGGGCATGTGGCATGGTCACATTTCCAGGTTGTGTATGTGTATGTCATGTCACATACACCCTGAGTCCCATGTGGGATGGTATGTACGTCACAGGGTGACCCATTGCCACAATAGTGATGGCCCTCCACAGTCTGTGTGCATGTTGTATTTCAGATGTCTCTGATTCAATGTGCACAATGTGAGACAGTCTCCACATCCACGTTGTTTGTGCATCTACTTTGATGTTGTGCGTGTGTGTGTCACAGACGTCCATGTCTGTCCTGCAGAGGCAACAGGGGCCACTACCTGTGGGAGTCATGGTTGTTTTGCTGACGTGTACATGATAGGCCATGTCATGCCAGTGTCCATGTGGCAATACAGGGTCCCTGGGAATCTACCTGTCAATGAGCTGTGATGCCTGTGGCACATCTGTCCTCACTTGTCACTGTGGTGTGTGTTTGGAGCGTGACAGCAGTACATGGGTACTGTGACACAGCCTAATGATTTCCCATAGCACGACCTGGAACTTGTTGTCAACACATGTTGAACTGTGATGTTAGATGTTGGCCATGTAGGTGCCATATATGTCCATACAGAACGGCACACACATCAAGTACTTGTGACTTGTAATGATGTATCATGTGATATTGAGTATGGTCAATGCCACATATGTGGGGTGACTGACAATCTTTCTTTCTTCACCTATGCACTGCAGGGCACCAGCTGTCCATAGACCATTCCCTGACCTTGCAACCATGGTTTAACGTGACTGCATCCGACGGTACCGCTTCAACAGGCCGCTTATTAAGGTATTGGCGGGGCAGTTGGCCCCACATTTGCAACCTGTCCGGCCATATCCTGCAGCACTGACCCCCAAGGTGAAGGTGATGGCAGCCCTACACTTCTTTGCCACCGGTACCTTTCAACACACTGTGGCGTCTGCTGGTGGGATGTCACAGACCATGTTCAGCCGTGTGCTACGCGATGTTTTGGAGGCTATGTTGAGATACTTGAACCAGTACATCTATTTCCCTAAACGTCAACAACTCACTGACATCAAGAGTGACTTCTATGCCCTGGGGAGGATGCCACATGTCATCGGCTCCATTGATGGGACACATGTGGCTTTGGTACCACCACAGGCACATGAGCAGGCATACAGGAACAGGAAACATTACCATTCTATCAATGCCCTGGTGGTATGTCTTGCAGATATGTGCATCTCACATGTGTGTGCACGTTTCCCCGGTTCTGCACACGATGCCTGCGTGATGAGGAGTAGTCGCACCCCGAGGATGATGTCACAGTTGCAGAACCAGCGTGCCTGGCTTGTCGGTGTGTACTGACTTTGTACCATTGTGTGTGTTCTGCGATGTTGTATTCCACCCTCTTTTCCAACTCAGCTAATGTGCAATTGTCTGTATGTAGGTGACTCCGGATACCCCAACATGCCGTGGTTGCTGACACCCCTCAGGAACCCTGTGACACCAGCCCAGATGCGCTACAATGAGGCACATGGTCGGACCAGGAGAGTGATCGAGCGGACATTTGGTCTCCTGAAGAGCCGCTTTCGCTGCCTGGACAAGACAGGGAGGCCCTCCATATGCCCCTGCAAAGGTGTGCAAGATTGTCATCGTCTGCTACATGCTACACAACCTGGCAGTGCGGAAGGAGTTGCCTCTCATCCTTGATGACGATGACCAACATCCGCCACCTGTGGAGGATCCTGGCCTGGGCCACGATGCCAGTGATGATGATGATGATGAGGGTGATGTCCGCACAGCTCATCACCAACTTCTTCAGCTGAATGTGAGTATTCAGAGTTGGTATGTCGATGATTTGAGTTTGCATGATATGTGTTGGTGGTGCTCTGTTGCTGTTTGAGTGTGGCCAAACCACACCACGTCTTCAACAAAGCCGACGCCACCATCGCACCCCATCTCCGGGACATCATCAACTCCTCCTTCCACACCGCCACCTTCCCGGAGAGCTGGAAGCACGCCGAGCTTACCGCCCTCCTGAAGAAACCAACGGCGGACCCCACCGACCTCAAGAACTACCGTCCCATCTCGCTCCTTCCGTTTCCGGCCAAAGTCATCGAGAAGACCGTCAACAGACAGCTTGCCGCCTTCCTCGAGACGAATGGATCCTCGACCCCTCGCAGTCCGGGTTTCGGGCCAACCACAGCACCGAGACCGCCCTTATCGCAGCCACCGACGACATCAGAACCCTAACCGACAACGGGGAAACAGCTGCCCTCATCCTCTTGGACCTCTCCGCGGCGTTCGACACCGTCTGCCACCGCACCCTAGTGAAGCGCCTCAGCAACATCGAATCCGAGAGAAAGCACTGGAATGGATCATCTCGTTCCTCGCCGGAAGAACCCAGAGAGTCCGCCTCCCCCGTTCAGATCCGAAGCCACCGAAGTCATCTGCGGCGTTCCACAAGGATCTTCACTCAGCCCAACCCTCTTCAACGTCTACATGAGCCCCCTCGCAGCCATCGCACGCCAACACAACCTCAACATCATCTCCTACGCCGACGACACCCAGCTGATCCTCTCCCTCACCAACGACCCCACCACCGCCAGAGCCAACCTACACGACGGGATGAGAGACGTCGCCGACTGGATGAGGAACAGCCGCCTTAAACTGAACTCAGACAAGACGGAAGTCCTCATCCTGGGCTCATCACCCTCCGCCTGGGACGACTCCTGGTGGCCCCCGGCCCTGGGCACCGCGCCCAAGCCAACGGACCACGCACGCAACCTGGGCTTCATCCTGGACTCCTCCCTGTCGATGACCAGACAAGTCAACGCCGTCTCATCTTCATGCTTCAACACCCTGCGCATGCTCCGCAAGATCTTCAGATGGATCCCCACTGAAACCAGGAAGACCGTCACCCAGGCACTCGTCACCAGCCGACTGGACTATGGGAACACCCTCTACGCCGGAACCACAGCCAAACTTCAAAAAGACTCCAGCGCATCCAGAACGCCTCCCGCACGACTCATCCTGGACATCCCCCGACCCAGCCACATCACCGGACACCTGAAAGACCTGCACTGGCTCCCCGTCAGCAAGAGAATCACGTTCAGACTCCTCACCCACGCACACAAGGCCCTCCACGACCTGGGCCCAAAGTACCTCAACGACCGCATGACCTTCTACACGCCCACACGCCAGCTACGATCAACCAGCCACGCCCTCGCCACCGTACCACGCATCCGCAGAACCACCGCCGGAGGAAGATCCTTCTCCTACCTGGCAGCCAAGACCTGGAACTCCCTCCCCACTCACCTTCGGCGAACCCAGGACCATCTCTCCTTCAGGAAGCAGCTCAAGACCTGGCTGTTCGAGCAGTAACTTACCCCCTCCCCCAGCGCCTTGAGACCCTCCCGGGTGAGTAGCGCGCTCTATAAATGCCGTGATTGATTGATTGATTGATTGGCCATGTGCTACTTGACTGGATGCGTGCAGCGATGTGTCCTTACAGGTAGTCTGTACTCCCCAACAGTGTTGACATGCTGACTTGGTTTTGTGTAGGTATCTTGTGACATGTATTGGGCATGAGTATTGCAGTTCTGTCCTGTTCTTCAGTGCTTTTGACTGTGTCATGTCTGTCCTTCACAGGGTACTTTCAGAGTTGTTTGGTCAACTCGGATCCCCCGACACCATTATTCAACTTCCAATGTGGAAGCAGTCGTTTCCCTGCAGGTGATGTGCCACACACCCCTGGACTTTATTTCTTATACACCTGGTGACTCTGTGGACACTGCCACGTGGGATTACCTTGCATCTGTAGTGGAAACAACATGTTGCAAATGTGTAATAAACCTGTGCTTCAGTTTGGGATGTGCGTTGTCTGTGGTCACACATCTGACTGACATTTGCTTACTGCACCTGTGGGCTAGTTAGCACAGACTCTGAATAGGTGTGGTGTCTGTGCATTCCACTGTATTTCCTGGCAACATCAGTGTAGGCGATGAGTCAGATGGCCCTGGTGTGTATGTGTTGTGTAGCCCTAGTGGTGTGTCTCCCTCATATGTGTCACGTCGCCATGACTCACATGACGGTGTTGAACTTGCTGTAGCAGTTAGCATGCACAGTGTCATTTAGCAGATCATCATCTCCATGACAAAAACAACATTGGAATCACAACAGAGGCAAGTATGGTGTATTAGTGAGTTTATTTACATACATGTGTGAGGATAGTGCACAGGATGGTGGGTGCTGTACATTGGGATTGGAATCCAAAGTTCCCAGAAGAGTTGGAAGTGTTGGTAGCAGAAATGTCCTGAGTAGAGTCCATAGTCATCTGATACATTGGTCCAACTTAAATTCCCCATGTCATGTGGGAGAGTTGGGTTGCATTCTACAGGGTGAACAGTTTGCACACAAAGGAAAATTTCCAGAACAGGTGTTGGGTTCCTGGGGGATGTGCATGGCCATCGGCCTCTCAGTTTTCCTTCCTCGGACGACCCCTCTTCTTTGGGGGGGGGACCCTCACGTGCAGGCTGCTGCAGTGCAGAGAACTCTCCGCCAGAGTCATCCTCCCTCCCTGTGGCAGTTGCAGTTGTTGCAGCACCAGATGTTGTGGGCACACAGGGAGGTGTGGCCATGTTGGTGCTAATCTGGCGGAGGCATGTCAATATGTCCCTATGCACCGCTATCAGTTCTTGCAATGTGTCCCACTTGGACTCCATGCGAGACATGTGTGTCTCCACACGGGACATGTGTGAGTCCAAGCGGGCATGATGGGCAGCCTACTGCTGTTGAATGTCCTTGAGGATCCCCACTACCTGGCTGACCTCTCCGGTGCTATTCTGGTACGCATCAGCAATGCGTACCAGTTGTGGGTCATCATGCAGTCCAGACCCCTCTGCAAACAGCGACCTTTGCCTACCACCCCTCCCACCACCCCTGGCCACACGTGCGGGACCTGCGGTGGCACGCACAGGTGACCCTAGGCCCCCTTGGGGGTTGGTACTGGGGTTGTTGTCCGTTGCTCCACGGTGGGCCAGGGTCCCTGTGCTGTTGTCATCGGTGGTCCTTGGTCTGTCCGTGTTGGCGGGGGTGGTCTGTGTGTTGGCAGTTGTTGGAGGGGTGGGTGCAGGGGGTGCAGATGTTGGTCCTGCTGGTGCTGCATGATGACTCACACCGGAGGGGCAAGGTAGGTCTTCGCCATCCGAGGAGGGCAGAGGCTGTTCCACACCAGTGAGCTCAGTGTCCCCGGAGCCTGGGACAGGGACTCCTCATCGTCTGCTGCTGTGTCCCCATCATCACCTGTTTTTGGAAGAGACACACAATGTATGTTATGTTTCTACAGACATCAATGGTTCAAACACCTGACAGTTGTGACTGTACCTCTGGATGCGGGCCTGTACATTGCATTGTCCTAAGTTGTCAGAGTCAGAGGTTGATATTGGTGTAGCACATTGTCCTGCCAACCTGAAGCATTTCAATGTGAATGTTGAGGTGTGTGCATGGCCAGCATTGGTGGTATTTGGTTGACATCCGGCCCTCCTTCTCCCCCAGCCCAGTTATCCCACCATGAAGCATGCCACCCTTGCAGTGTGTGCAGGTTAACTCTCAGGATGTCAGTCAGTGGTGTCCTGCTGTTGGTTGGTGCCCAGTTCCCAGCAGGGCCTTGTGCTCCCACAACAGAGCACCATTGTCAGACATCTTTGAAGTGGCTTTTCACTCCCTGTGAGGTGTGCATGCTTCAGTGTGAGCTTGCTGGGCCATGTGGGTGAGGGATGTTGAGCTGTGACTACCACTCCCATCATGCTATTGCCTACACCCCCCTTCCCAGCAAGCCCATACTTCCTTCCTTTTGACTCTGCTTCCCTGTGGGGTAGTGTGCGTGTGCTGACAGGATGGCTCACAGTGTTGTCCTGGCGTTTGTTTGGCTACAAGTCCAAAAAGTGTCCCTGTGCTTCACACAGCATGACCCAGTGTGGTTGTTCTTTGTGGGATATTTAATTAGAGTGTGAGGCATTGCATTCTCCCAGGTGAGTTGTGTGGAGTTTGTGTTGAGGGTGTGTGTGAGAAAAGCTGCTGGTGACTATGGTCAGAGCTGTCAGTTCTCCTTCCGACCCAGCCAGATATCCCACCATGGAACGTGCTTCCATTGCAGGGAGTGCAAGTTGTCTTTCAGGATGTGAGTCAGTGGTGTCCTGCTGTTGGTTGGTGCCCATACTTACTTGCTTTTGGGTGGACTTCACTATGTGTGAGTGTGAGAGCAATGGCAAGATGGCTGACAGTGGTGTCCTGCTGTTAGTTGGTGGCCAGTTCCCAGCATGGCCTTGTGCTCCCCACAACAGAGCACCAGTGTCAGACATCTTTGATGGGGCTTTCCACTCTCTGTGGGGTGTGCATGCTTGAGTGTGAGCTTGCTGGGCCATGTGGGTGGGGGATGTTGAGCTGTGACTACCACTCCACATCATGCTATAGCCTCCACCCCACTTCCCAGCATGCCCATACTTACTTGCTTTTGGGTGGACTTCACTGTGTGTGAGTGTGAGAGCAATGGCAAGATGGCTGACAGTGGTGTCCTGCTGTTAGTTGGTGGCCAGTTCCCAGCATGGCCTTGTGCTCCCCACAACAGAGCACCAGTGTCAGACATCTTTGATGGGGCTTTCCACTCTCTGTGGGGTGTGCATGCTTGAGTGTGAGCTTGCTGGGCCATGTGGGTGGGGGATGTTGAGCTGTGACTACCACTCCCATCATGCTATTGCCTCCACCCCCCTTCCCAGCATGCCCATGCTTCCTTCCCTTTGACTCTGCTTCCCTGTGGGGTTGTGTGCCTGTGCTGACAAGATGGCTGACAGTGTTATCCTGGGGTTAGTTTTGCTACAAGTCCCATGTGTGTCCCCGTGCTTCACTCAGCATGACCCAGGGTTGTGGTTCTTTGTGGGATATTTGATTGGAGTGTGAGGCAATGCATTCTCCCAGGTGAGTTATGTGGAGTTTGTGTTAGGGGTGTGTGTGAGAAACGCTGCTGGTAACTATGGTCAGGGCTGTGAGTCCTCCTTCCCACCCAGCCAGATATCCCACCATGGAACGTGCTTCCATTGCAGGGAGTGCAAGTTGTCTTTCAGGATGTGAGTCAGTGGTGTCCTGCTGTTGGTTGGTGCACAGTTCCCAGCAGGGCCTTGTGCTCTCCACAGCAGTACCCAGTGTCAGCCATCTTGTCAGTTTTTTTCCACTCCCTGTGATGTGAGCATGGTTCAGAGTGGTGTTGATGGGCCAATTGTGAGGGTGACCAATATCTGTGACTACCACTCCCATCATGCTATTGCCTACACCCCCCTTCCCAGCATGCCCATACTGCCTTCCTTTTGAGTGGACTTTACTGTGTGTGAGTGTGACAGCAATGGCAAGATGGCTGACAGTGTGGTCCTGTTGTTTGTTGGTGCACAGTTCCCAGCAGGGCCTTGTGCTCCACACAGCAGTACCCAGTGTCAGCCATCTTGTCAGTTGTTTTCCACTCCCTGTGATGTGAGCATGGTTCAGAGTGGTGTTGATGGGCCAATTGTGAGGGTGACCAATATCTGTGACTACCACTACCATCATGCTATTGCCTACACCCCCCTTCCCAGCATGCCCATACTTCCTTCCTTTTGACTCTGCTTCCCTGTGGGGTAGTGTGCCTGTGCTGACAGGATGGCTGACAGTGTTGTCCTGGCGTTTGTTTGGCTACAAGTCCCAAAAGTGTCCCTGTGCTTCACACAGCATGACCCAGTGTGGTTGTTCTTTGTGGGATATTTAATTAGAGTGTGAGGCATTGCATTCTCCCAGGTGAGTTGTGTGGAGTTTGTGTTGAGGGTGTGTGTGAGAAAAGCTGCTGGTGACTATGGTCAGAGCTGTCAGTCCTCCTTCCCACCCAGCCAGATATCCCACCATGGAACGTGCTTCCATTGCAGGGAGTGCAAGTTGTCTTTCAGGATGTCAGTCAGTGGTGTCCTGCTGTGGGTTGGTGCACAGTTCCCAGCAGGGCCTTGTGCTCCACACAGCAGTACCCAGTGTCAGCCATCTTGTCAGTTTTTTTCCACTCCCTGTGATGTGAGCATGGTTCAGAGTGGTGTTGATGGGCCAATTGTGAGGGTGACCAATATCTGTGACTACCACTCCCATCATGCTATTGCCTACACCCCCTTCCCAGCATGCCCATACTTCCTTCCTTTTGAGTGGACTTCACTGTGTGTGAGTGTGACAGCAATGGCAAGATGGCTGACAGTGTGGTCCTGTTGTTTGTTGGTGCACAGTTCCCAGCAGGGCCTTGTGCTCCACACAGCAGTACCCAGTGTCAGCCATCTTGTCAGTTGTTTTCCACTCCCTGTGATGTGAGCATGGTTCAGAGTGGTGTTGATGGGCCAATTGTGAGGGTGACCAATATCTGTGACTACAACTCCCATCATGCTATTGGCTACACTGACTTCACCAGCATACACAGAATTCCTTCCTTTCAGTGAGCTTCCTGTGAGGTGGTGTTCTAGTGGTGGCAAAATATCTGACAGTGTTTGTTGGTTAGATTTGTGCCACTGCCTAGCTCTATTTGTTGTTAGGTTTGTACATGTCATGACACAGTTACATATCACTATGAGATGGCATGTATTGTGTTTATCTAACTGACATACACATCTTGGGATGATTATCTTTTGGTTGCTGTGGATTTGCTAAGGGTGCATGGTTTGACTATCCCCTTGACAGTGATGTGTGTGTATTGTCACACAATATTGTGTATATTTGTTGTGTACTCACCAGGCTCTGGGATGTTTGATAGTCCATATACGCTCACTGGTGGTAGGATGGCCCACACCTTCTCCTCCCAGGGCCTGAGGTATTCTGGTTTGGCAGGAGGGCCACTGCCGGTGCGATGACTCAAGGCGTAATCCTTCTTTAGTAGTTCCTTGACCCTCCTGCGCACATCATACCACCTGTTCTGGATGTCTTCCTTTGTGCGCAAACATGGTGATTGTGCGTTCACCCTGTCGACGATCCTCTCCCACATCTTGGTTTTCTGCGACATGGGGGTCTGTTGGACCAATGTACCAAACAAGTGTGGCTCTACCCTGAGGATTTCATCTACCAGCACTTCCAATTCACTGTCTAGGAACTTTGGATTCTTCTTTGGGGGCATGGTGATGGGTGGTGGTGGGGCTTGATGTGTGTGTGAGTGTGCAAGTGAGGGTGGGTGAGTGTCGGTTTTGCTGGGTGTATGTGAGGGTGCTATTTGTGAGGTGCTAATGGTGTGTGGCTTGTGTGATGGATGAGTTGTGAGTGTGTCTGTGGTTGCTGTCTGAT
Organism: Calotriton arnoldi; assembly: GCA_963921515.1. Lineage (NCBI taxonomy): Eukaryota > Metazoa > Chordata > Amphibia > Caudata > Salamandridae > Calotriton > Calotriton arnoldi. Next base: position 10,748 of record CAWUFW010018565.1, read on the forward strand.
GGTGTTCTGTGCTGGCAGGTCAGTTGAATTTGCAAAGGATCATGGTAGGAATTTGTGGCCTTTATATGGGTGGAGTTGGGGGTGTGTCCTTGTTCCATGTTTTTTCCCCTAGTATTTATTGACTTTGTCATTGCTTGTTTGGCCCTTTTTTTTTGTATTTTTCCTTTGTGTTTTTTAAGCATGTAGGAGACGTTCTTCGGACCGAGTTGGACGCTGCAGTTGGCTCGTGCGGCCTTCTCCGAGTCTTTTAAGCTGTGTACCTGATGCGTTTCATGTGCGGCGTACGCATCGGACGCGGAGTATTGGGTTGCTTCGGCTGGGTTTTGTATGCGTGTCGGTCGTACGGCTTGAGCTCCGTGTGACTCGGTCTGGTTTTCCACACATTGCATCGTACTGCGCGGGTCGGTGTTCGCGGGTACGTTTAGGTCGGGTTCATTCCTGGTGCGTGTCGGTCGGTTCGATTCGCGTGGTTTCCCGGCCGGATAGCTGGTTTCCGTGCGGGTCGGTCGTTCGGCTTGTGTTCCGTACGAGTCGGTCGTGATTCACATGCATTGCATCATACTGCGCGGATCGGGCAGCACCGGTACGTGTCGGTCGGACTAAATTCCCGTACCGAGTCGGTCGGTACGTTTTCCGGCCTGAATCGGCCCCAAAGTGTCACCCTCCAAATTACAATACTGTAGACAGGAAGTTCAGTATTTAGGTCCCAAGATTGAAAAGGGGGTCCGAAAGGTGACACCAGAGAGAATAAGTGTGATCAAGAAAATGAATCCACCCAGAAATCAAAAGGAAGTACGAATGTTTTTGAGAATGGTTGGATACTGCAGACAATGGAACTGTGGTTTCTCATTGATTGCAAAACCTCTACAGAGGTTGACACGAAAGGATGTGAAAGATCCAATTGTGTTGGACGAAAAAAGTATGGAATCTTTCTCTAGTTTGCGAAACAGTCTTTGTCAAGCGCCTGCTTTGGGAATGCCAGATTACTCTAAAGAATTTGCATTATACTGTTGTGAGAGAGATGGATGTGCACTTGCAGTTTTAACTCAGAAACACAGGATGGCAAGACGTCCGGTGGCATATTTTTCTGCTACCCTGGATTCAGTGGCTGCAGCATTGCCAGGCTGTTTAAAAGCAGTAGCCGCCACTTGTGTGAGTCTTGAACAAAGTGAAGCCATTGTGATGGGCTACCCTGTAAAGGTATATGTACCACACTCTGTTGAGATCCTCTTAACTTGCACTCGGACTCAACACATGACCTCTAGTCGGCTGACTAAATATGAAAGAGTGATTCTTGGTGCTGAAAATGTGACGGTGGTAAGGTGCACTACTGTGAACCCTGCTACCTTGTTACCAAATTCGAGATGTGAGGAGGTGAAAGAGGAAGCAGAACATGATTGTCTGGAAGTGACAGAACTCTGTACTAAGCCACGTCCTGATATAGAAAATGAACCCTTGGAAGAATCGGATTGTGAACTGTTTGTGGATGGATCTTGTTTGGGAAATGAAAAGGGTGAATTGTGTGCTGGTTATGCTGTCTGCACTTTAGCAGGAGCGTTAGAAGCTTCTTGCCTGAAAGGGATCAACTCCGCTCAGGTTGCAGAGTTGATTGCTCTGACCAGAGCATGTAAATTAGCAAAGGGTCTGAATGTAATAATTTACACCGACAGTCAGTACGGATTCGAAGTCGTATATGACTTCGGTCAACTATGGATGCAAAGGGGATTCTTGACTTCCTCTGGGTCCCCAATTCGGAATGGGAAAACTGTAAAGGAATTATTGGAAGCTTTGCAGTTACCAAAATGAATTGCAGTTGTAAAATGTGCTGCACATCAATCAGGAGATGATAATGCGACAAAAGGCAACAGATACGCGGATCAATTAGCGCGTTTCTGTACCCAAAATACGATGGCCATAAATAGATCAATTGAAAGAGGAAATACCGAATGCCACCTTATGCTCACCACCACATTTGAGACTTGGGATGAAATAAGGCAAATGCAGGAAGAGACCAGTGATAGGGAAAAGGAAGAGAGGAGTAGATCAGGTTGTAGGAAAAATGCAGATGACGAGGTATGGGTTTACTTTGAGGGAAGACCAGTATTACCAGATTCATTACTTTCTCACATGGCCAGGATGTACCATGGAATGACGCATGTTGGAATGACGCATGTTGGAAGAGACGCCATGGTAAGGCTCTTCAAGCAGACATGGTACAATCCAAGGTTCAGGGTCATCGCAGAAAGTCTATGTCAGAGGTGTGCCATATGCCAAAGACAAAATCCAGGAAGGAAGACAGTTGTAAGTTGGGGTGTAATTGGGAAAGCAGGAGGTCCTTTCACCTGACTTCAGATCGATTTGATAGAGTTGCCACCATGTAATGGGCTGAAGTATGTCCTTGTCATTGTCTGTTTGTTTTCTCGCTGGGTGGAGGCCTATCGGACGAGAAGGAATGACAGTCTCACTGGGGCTAAACTGTTGTTGAGAGAACTGATCCCTAGGTTTGGTTTTCCAGTCACCTTGGAATCGGATAGAGGATTGCATTTTAATAATGAGATAATTCGGATGATTTGTACAGCATTACAAGTTGAACAGAAGCTGCATTGTGCCTATCGACCAGAAGCATCTGGTATTGTTGAGCAGATAAATGGCACAATAAAATCCAGATTAGGAAAAGTTTGTGCATCCACAACACTGAAGTGGCCTGACGCTTTACCCTTTGTACTGATGAGTCTTAGAAGCATACCTGACAAAAAGACTGGATTAAGCCCCCATGAAATACTAATGGGAAGAGCCATGAGACAAGCATACATACCTGCGAATAAACTTATGAATATGTCTGATGATCATGTGCTAGCGACACAACGGAACCAAGCACATGATTTGAATCTTGGTGAGTGGGTTCTAGTCAAAAAACACGTGAGGAAAACGTGTCTAGAACCCCGTTGGAACGGCCCTTACCAGATCATATTGGTGACGACCACAGCAGTAAAGTGTTTTGGCTTGCCAAATTGGATACATGCAAGTCATACCCGTCTAGTCCCAAGTCCAATTGAAAGACTTGAAGAACAGCAACTGGTAAAACAAAAACAAGAACCAGCAGCTGAGGTGTGTGAAGCTGAAGAGTCTGGAGTGATAGATTCTGATGAACATTTTGACAATGAACAGCCAAGCACTAGTCGAGTAGAATGGGCACCAGATACTGGGACTGAAAAGACTGCTGTTGAGTCAGAAGAAGGTGAGGTTGCTGTTGAGCCAGAGGAAAGTGAGGCAGCTGTCGTGACAGAGGGAAGAGAAACAGCTGATGAAACAGAAGCAGGCCCAGAAGAAGGTGAAGTCACAAATGAGCCAGAAGAAGGTGAACTCACAGATGAATCAGAAAAGAGTGTAGAACCCACAGGAACAGAAATACAAGAAAATAAAGAAAAACAGGTAGGGAAAAGATTAACCAAAAGAATTGGTGAACAAAACACAGAAGGTGAAAGTGTAGTACAGAAAAAGAGACCTAGAAAAGGAGACAATTGGCCAAGTGGAGCAAGAAGACTAAAGTATAAAATAGGAAGGAGAAGATTAAGGAAAAGACCAGAACAAAGTAACGAAGTCTCAAGTCAAACAGAATAAGAAAACTCCAGAAGAAAACCCCAAAAATCAAAAAGAGCAAGAATTCCATGTAGAAAGTACAAAGTTCCAGAATGGACCTATATTATCTTGGAAGAATTTGAAAGTTTAGGTTTAAGCGAAGAACATGACAGTAGTGACATTGAAAAGGAAGATGAGAACCAACTGAGACCACCTTAAAAGGAACTGTAAAGAGTTAAAGGTGAAAAATTTGTCAGATGAAAATAAGTAAAAGACTCAAGAAAAAACGAAAGTACTAAAAAGAAGAAGGGGTGAAGAAGAAAGTCATTAAGTGTTGAATTACACAAAACCCTTATTTTTTTTTATTTAGAAATAGAGTTCATATAGATTTTTCTGATATTTATTTAGATTATAGACTAGGAGATTTTTAGATTTTTGTAGTATAACAAAATGGCAGAAACAGAAGTGACTGGACAACCAAAATCTAGTCTAAAACGTAGATGTATTAAAACATGTTTATGTAGTGTTTTCCCATTAACAATTATATGGGTTTTGTTAATAGTTGTCATACCCACTTTTAATGTGAATACCGTCAGAAACAATACTAATGAAGTGTCAATTGAAGGAATGCAAGATGTTTCTAAACATACTGTGAATACTAACAAAGAACAATTGGATGGAAGTATTCTCCATCATGACAAATCAATTAGTGATTTTTCATTAAATGTTTTTACGAAGCTGTTGCAGGAGTATACTGACACTATGAATGTGAGTGATTGTTACGTCTGCATGAAATTACCTTCGTCAGTTTCTGAAGGTATAACCTACCACCACCTGTCACTAACATATGGTGTGTCCTGTGCGGTCCTTAGCAGCCTATTCTACATGACAGGTAAGCTAGAATATCAATATACTGATATAGATTTAGTATTTTCAGAGGTACCAATTGTAAGGGAATTAAATAAAGTAATTAGTGGTAAAAATGCACGCTATATGGAAGAGTTCTTCCATATCACTAATCAATTAGATGTAGACATGCGTATAAGAACAATTTAACGTGTAGTTTGCATATTGTAGAGAAACTATTTCTGGACATGGTAGAAATTAGAAGGGCAAGTTTCCAGAAGAAGGCTGATGAACAGAAATCATAGGCACCACCATGGGCATTTAGAGAGGGAAATTATGAGAAGGGTGAGACATACGCTGCGATGTCCCTGGACTGGTCACAAAAAGGGAAACTATGCTTATATAGATCAAAGACTAATTATAACAATTATTTCATTGGCACTAGTGAATGTGAGCATACTTTCCAAATTACTGGAGGTTGGGGATTGAAGGGTGGAACGGATCCTGTATTCCCTGGGATATATTATGTGTGTGGCAAGAAGGCCTATTATAGGTTACCTGCACATTGATGCGGAGCTGTTATTTTGGGATTGTTTTTCCAAAAATTTACCATGTAGACCGTGAAGACAATAGTGTCAATGAAATAAAACAAGGACTAATACGTAGTAAGAGAGCAAGTTTTTCAGAAATAGTAGGTGATATCTTTGGTGCACTGATACCCTCAGTTGGAGTTGTTCTGAATTCACACAAAATTCGAAAATTGTCCACAGTGGTTGATTGTTTATCAACAGATACTGCTGGTGGTTTCTTGATGATTGATACCGAAATGGTGGCAATTAGATCAATGGTTTTGCAAAATCGACTCGCCCTTGATATTCTTTTGGCAAAAGAGGGTGGAGTCTGTGGCATGTTGAAAATTCAACACTGCTGTACTTATATCCAGGATAAAAGTAAAGGGATAGAAGGATATATTAGAAATATTACACAATTACGTAAAGATCTAACCCAACTGGAGGTTGATGGTGTTTGGGAGAGACTTGGTAAGAGTTTCTCTACGGTAAGAAAGTGTTTTTCAAACTTGGGAAGTAGTTAATTAGGAAAAATAATAAACCCAATCATTTCTGTAGCAGTAGTAGTTCTAGTAATCTTAACAGCATATAAATGTTGTAGATGCATAAAAGCAAGAAAAAATTTAACAAACGAAAAGAATAAAAGAAAGGGAGTAAAAAGAAAGAGAGAAGAGTTGAGGGCATATTATCAAGAACGGCGTTAAAATTATAGCCGCTTTAGCGGCAGAAAACTGCCGCTAAAGCGGCAATAATGGGCTTGATAATATGCCCTTGAGAATTTCAATAGAAGCCCATGTTGACACCAGAACATGGGCTTCTATTGGAATTCTCAAGGGCATATTATCAAGCCCATTATCGCCGCTTTAGCGTGCAGTTTCTGCCGCTAAAGCGGCGATAATTTTAACGCCGTTTCTTGATAATATGCCCCATAGAGTTAGAGGAGATAAATGAAGAATATTATGAGAGAATGACAAAACTAGATGAGGGTGCCATAAAAGAAGAGAAAGAAAGTAGGATCTAGATAAGTTGAAAGGTGGCACTCGGTATGGTGAGTATTTATGATGGCTCATAAAAGCCATCAGAGGGGGGATTGATGGAGCAGGATTTCACGAAAGAAACCTGCTCGATTGAACACTCCTATAACAGGTACTAATAGTCAGTAGTGGTAAATTGATTAACGCGCACAAATACACTACACGTGGGAAGCTTGCTTTGCAAAATGCATTAACTTACAAAAAAAAATAATGAGTAAATAACCGGAAATGTAATAATCTTGTATATAGTATGAATTAAGAAGGTTTTGCATGGCAAGGCCGCATGTATATGTAGTAAAAGGCATGACGTGTGCTGCTTTATCTTAATAAATAATGCTGCTTTCCTGCTTATGCCATGCTAGGAAACCCGATAACATGAAGTAGAGCTAAGGTGGGTGGTAAACAGTGAAAAATACATCATCACATAATTAATAAATGTCTGTTTTCCGTTCTTTCAGTAATGGACGAATCCTCCATCTTACTAAGTTGACCACATAATGGGCGGGTGGAATTGTGTGCGCGAGGGAACCATGTGACCACATGACTGAGCTGCTGAACAAGCTGAGAAAGCGTGACCTGGTGAAGGACGGAACATTTGTCAAGCAGCCAAAGCCAGTGTCTTCATGGGAACAGAAATCAAGTTGTTGAAAATATTAATTGTAAAATAAAATGTTGCATATGTACCCGTGAGAGAGAAGCTGAAATTGATGACTGTATAAAAAAATTGTTTAGAACAATAGTGTAGTCAAGAGTAGAATGATTACACCATGGGGTGACATCCGACCCCCAGAACTTAACCAATCCCTTAGCTAGAAAGTACGGATATAGCAACTACTGTGGGACGGGCGTGTAGTTTTTGGGTATAAGAATAGGTGCATTGGGGGAGTGGTTGGTAGCTGTTGCAGGACGCATAGGCTGAAGGTGTCCGAGTGAGGGGTGCGCCGCTGATCGTCGGGTTGCAGAGAGGCCTAGCTGTTCCTGTCCTGTCCCTGTCCTGATTCCTGAGTCTTTGATCCCTGACTCTTGGTCCCGGGGGTCCCCACTACTACCTAGGCCTGGGTGGTAGTTTTTCCCTTACAGATCCTTTGGGTTTGTATATGATCTAATCTAGCATTGCAGAAACCATTTTGCAGTCATATTTCTTGTTTCTGTTCCTTTTGTCTCTTTATCTATCCCTCCAAATTGACAGTGTCATGATATAATTTACCTGCATCTGATGTCTCTTTATCTATCCACTCTTTTGCAACGTTTATTTGAAATGACAGTTTCGTTATTGTGTTGATAAAGTTTGCTCTCTCTCACGAGGTTTCCAGCATTTGAATTTATGTAATAATCAATATGAGCAATTTTAATTACTAGATAAAATTATTAAATCTCACCCAGAGTCTGTGGTTATTTAGTCAGTTACATTGATTAGATGTTTTCCTTAGAATTTCCATTTATTTATTTATTTATTTATTTATTTAAAGTTTTGTATAGCGCGAACATGACTCAGGTGGGTATCAGAGCGCTTTCCATATGTTTAGGTAGACAAAGGAAAGCAGCAAGGTGATAGAAATCATGGAAAAGGTGGGACAATATACAACGGGAGCAGGATGAAATTGGGGAGTGCAGAGGAAGCAGGATGGGTGAAAGCTACAAGTAGGGCATACCATACCAAGATGTTGAGTATGATGTAGAGGTGTGCCATCAACTCTTCAACTAATTGGTCCATCGACCAAGTAGATGAAGTCAATTAAGATTATCCAGATTACGCAAATATACAAATGTTTAAGATTTAACCTGAATAAGTGAGAGTAAAATTGAGGCAAAGTTAACAAACTTGACCCCAGCGCATCAAGGATTTGGGTGAATGAGTATGGGCCAAAGTATGTGAATTATTGACTATTTATCCTTGATCAATTTATTGGGTTCGCGCTGGATCAACAGCGTTATGAATGGTGCTACCTCAACCAATGGTTTCATGCAAGATGCTGCAGAACCGCCACTGCTATGGGGAGAATGTAACGAAGAGGTCCAAGCCTTAATGAAAGCCAGTAACATTTCTCTTGAATGAATAATGTCACCTTTCTTTTTAGTCCTCACCATAAAGCACTCCTGCACCACAAACTCAGCATTCAAAGCACAACACACCTCCTACCCATCACAGGGAATGTTTGTTTGCCCCCCCATGTCAGATCCCTTCTAGAAGTTCCCCATACCTCATGACTCCTAATCCACTGATCCCACTCATCCTTCTATCCTGCCTCTGTTACTCTCTGTCCCTGCAGTTTTCACTATGCTTGCCCTTCTGTTGCAGTCAATCTTTTCCCTAGGTCAGATCTCTGCTTCACAACCTCTCTTCCATAATCTCCGTCTTGCTCCCCTGATCCTAGCCTTTTGCCCACCACCCCTGCAGGACGTGACGTCCCCATGCGGCGCCAGACTAATGGATGTATAATCACATTGGGCACTACTGTGACGTCAGGCTGTGAGAACCGCGCCACGGAAAATATTCACAATGAAACATTGTTGCACTGTGCAGTGAGCCTGCTAGCAGCCTTAACTCAGCTGCAAGACCCAACCCTGCACAGGAACAGTGCATGCACGCCACGGGCTACCACACTTTCACTCCATGATATAGTTTAGTGAGTGTTTCAGTGGTGGCGGCTGGAGCAGTATGCATATGCGTGACAATGCATTTCAGTGCAGTGATGCGGAGCACCACACTGAAATGCGTTAGTCTACCTCCTGATGTGTGGTACTTGGCAGGACAGCCAATCCTGATACTCATCCCTGCGAAAACAGGTCAAAAAGACTCCCACTTGTCATCTTCTCAGCACCCCCGCCATCGACCAGGCCTGCATCCCTACTCAGCTCTTATTTATCTCATAACAAAATTGCAGCATTTGCACCTGCTCACCATTCAGGTCAGGTGTCCCAGATTCCTGTAGGCTCATATTCACCCACATGGTTAGTGTACCCTTCATTGCCTTCTCATCCCTTCATCCCCAGGAGTGAGATCCGTCGTATGGCATTTATATATTCTCTTGATCTTAGACTGAGTATCTTCCTTTATTGCATAGGTGTCTTGGTAGGCTGCTGTGTGTTGCCTGAGACGGGAGGTCATGTCGGGCGTACAGTAGAGTGTGCTTTGTCTGAGACTTTTGTTTCATCGAGTGTATAGTGTGTGTTGCATGAGACTCCTCGTCCTTGCTGGTTATGGTGTGCTTGTATCTGTTAGTTCCATAAGTAAAGGGGATGGGTGAGACTTTAAGGTATTTATTGCTTTAGGGAGTATTGTACTATCAATTCTTTTCATGATTTTATGCATTTATGACATTAGGAATGTTCTATCAATTAATTGGTGACTTTAATGTTTTTAATGATTTAGCAACATTTTATCTATTTTTTTATCTTTAGTCTGTTGAATTTACATTTCCACATTTCTGCTTGTAATTTTATCGCCCTATTTCTTTATTTTGGTTTATATGTATTACCTTCGCTTTTCGCTTTATTTCTGTCAATAGTTTCCGTAAGGAAAGGGGATATGTTGTGACTTAACTGTTCCTGTTCCTTTTCCTTAGCTACATCTTCCCTACTGCTATACCAGGATGAGTGCTGGAGTGCTTGGTGATGAGTGGAATGCTGAATGCTTGGTGATGTCATAGAATGCATGGGTGCCTGGTGAGGTGTTGAGTGTCAGTTGGATGGTGCAGGCTGAGCAGCAGGCAGGCTGCTCCTGGTGGGGCTATCAATTATCATACGTACCATCCTATTTACTTATAACTAAACTCAATAAACCATCCTGTTATAACATACAATATGGCTACTTCTGGACCTCCTTGGGATTGCAACACTTTTGTTTTAGAGCCTTTGTTGTACTGGGCTCCAGTATTTCCAGACTAACAAAAAACTTCCTTGAAAGTCATCAGCCTCAGGAATCACTAAAATTCTCATCTTTAAAAGACTCCTTTGTAGCTTCGCAATAGTTTGGATCTCCTGAGCACTTTACCTGCTGTCGTCGACATCTGGGGAGAAGCAGTTTTCATCAACACCTGAACAAATGTGTTTGGAGTTTTTTAATTTGAGCCGTTTTCAGATGTCAGTTTTTGAGTGTCATCATCCAATGTCAAGGCTTTGACCCATGAGGTTACTCAGAGGTAGATGGATTGATCATCCCCTTCAATGGTGTTTATGTACTGTTTATGATCATTGCCTGATCCGGTCACAGCCCGATCTCAGGTGACTTTGCAGATCGAACAAGTTTCAGTCAATGAAGGGCCTAATTGGCTATGTTGGACAGCCTGGACAAATGCTGAAGCCCTATGGAAAAGCCCACGAGGGTAAGGGGGTTGAAGTGGTTATACGCTGCTTCTCGTCATGATTTGAATGCAAGATGATTGAAGACACCATTGACATAGTCGGTCATTGGGTGGGAGTGATTTTGGAGCAGAAAGGGATTTGGGGGGAGTTAGGTGAACCCTTAAATTTGATTGTTTGTTATTATTCAAGCAAACTGTATGTGGTCAACATACTGTGTTGAATTTTGCATTTTGTGCTTTGAAATACCACAATAAACACTATATATAAAAATAAAAAGTTTCAGTCTAGTGATCTTCACTGAGAGTACTGTTAGAAAGTTGCTGCTGTAGTAATCTTCAGGAAGAAAAGACAGGAAGCAGGTATTCGTGAGTTCCGCTTTTATTGGTGAAAGACGTCCGTCCAGTCCGAAGTCAAGCTTGTAATGCCGACTCCCACCTCCTTAACCGATTTCCATCCCGCAACAACATTCGAACATAAACATCATAAATCGGGAGGAAGCCACGAGCATCGACACGAGTGCCATGCTCGTGACTACCTCGCAGAACACAATAATGACAAAGCAGCCCACGTGCACCCGACACACCTTCCCCCCTTTAAAAAAAAACAACAACATGAAAAAAAAACCTTAACTCATAACATAATCACGAAATCTCACAGGAGGACGGTGAACCCTTGCACACTTGGAAGGAGCATTAGAATCACTGGAAGGTGAGGTGTTCTGATTCACAATACTGCCTTGTTCACTAACACCCAAGAAAACATTGGAGGTAGAATCCTCCAAACTGCTTTTACCACCATTAAATAGAGAAATTCTATTTAGATTCCAGACACTACCGCCGTCCACCCTAACTGCATTTCTGAAACTCTCTACAACTTTTTTAGGAGATGACCAATTCGGAAAACCCTTGGAAACACCCTCTTTCTTTTTTATATGCACCAAATCACCAATCTTAACTACACGTTTACTTACAACACCTTGTCTCCTTTTCATATCTTGTCTAATTTTTTCCTTGTACGCTTCAACTCTGTGGGGCACCTTCTCATAATCAACATTAGTGAAATCACAACCCTCACATATACTTTTCTTCAACCACCAAGGCACCAACCTGGTACTGGGCTTGCGTCCTCACAAAAGTTCAAATGGGCTGACTAAAGTTACAGAGTTGGGTGAGGTTCTGTATGCCAATAACATGGATTGTAAAGCATTACGCCAATTCAAACCTCCTTTCACTGACAATTGGATAGCTTCTTTTACAACACGGTTAAATCTCTCAACTTGACCGTTTGCCTCAGGATGGAATACTGCAATTCTTCTGTGTGTAATGCCACATTTCTCAAAGAAACACTCCATCTCTTTGCTAACGAATTGTGGCCCATTGTCAGTTACAACCTCTTGGGGAATACCTTCCCTGCAGAAAACTTCGTCCAAAAACTCAATCACTTTCTCTGAAGTGACATCCCTTACCATTTTAACTTCCGGCCACTTTGAATAGTAATCAATTAGCACAATGCCGAAAGCCTCTTGTTTGGGCAAAACAGCAAAAGGTCCAATAATATCCCGGCCTAATTTCTGCCACAGACCTACAGGAAAATCAACAGGCTGGGGTTCAGGACGAAAAGCCACAGCAGATTTGTCAGTGGATGCACAATTTGCGCAAGCTCTGACAAAATGTTCCACACATGTGTCAATGCCTGGCCACCAAAAGGACTCTCTGACACGTCTTCTCGTACAAGAAATACCTAAATGTCCATCGTGGGCTATCACTACAACAGTGTTCCTTAAGGCATAGGGAGGAACAATTTTATCACCTCTCACAACAATGTTATTTTCAATGGCTAACTCATCCTTAACTTTGGAATAGCTCATCATTTCACCAGACAGTTTTCTTTCTTCTGGCCATCCTTTTAGAATATACTCTTTCACTTTGTTTAATGCCAAATCCTTTCCCATTTCAAGTAGCCATACATCCTCTTGTAAACTGGCTTGTACATTACATACTAAATTAATATCACAAGAAGTGAAAGCAACTTCGCAATCTTCTTTCTCAATGTCTTTCAGATTAGACACAGGAGGAGCAAACCTAGACATGCAATCAGCATGTACATTCACTTTACCTTTTACATATTCCAATTGATATTGGAGACTTTGCAACCTAGAGGCTAATCTTGCTAAACGTGCAGACATAGTGCGACCACCACCTGGTGCCATCATATACACAAGGGGCTTGTGGTCAGTTTTTATCATGAATTTGGTGCCCCATACAAATGTCCTAAAATGTTCAGCACCCCAAACGCATGCTAGGAGTTCCCTCTCTATGATGGAATAATGCATTCTTTTCCGTTGTCCCTTTGGATTAATACTCCCCCCAACCAGTACTGCTAGCATCAACCATAATAATACACTGTTTTCCACACACAAAAGGTTTTAAACAAGGAGCATTCAAAACAAATTCTTTTAAAGTACTGAACGCAGTTGACATATCAAATGACCAAACAAATTTCGCATTTTTCTTGAGAAGGCACCTGAATGGATCTACTTTGGATGCATAATTAGGAATGAACTTGGCATAAAATTCTGTAAGACCAAGGAACGCCACAAGTTGTTCCTTTGAAATGGGAATGGCAGCATTAACGATATTTCTTGCATGATTACGTTTGGGTTTAATACCCAAACCACTAATAGTGTGTCCCAAGTATTCCACTTCAGTTGCCTTAAATTTGCACTTATCAAGGCGAAGGGTAAGACCCTTATTAGACAAAGCAGTAAACAATTGTTTTAACTTACTGTCATGTTCGTCAACATTCTTACCATAAACAAGTATATCATCCTGAAAAGCTATTGCACCTGTTAACCCCTCCAAAGTTTCTTTCATCAACCTCTGAAAAACCGAGGCAGCACTAGCAAGGCCAAACGGCATACGACAATATCGGAATAGACCTTCAGGTGTAATAAAAGCAGTAAAATTTTTAGATTCCTCATCCAAAACAACCTGGTGGTAAGCGCTGGCCAAGTCAATGCAGGAAAACACTTGGGCTCCAGCTAATGTGGACACCATCTCATGCAGGTTGGGTAGTGGATGGGCATCTACTCAAATCACATTCTTTAAACTGCGTAGATCTACACATAACCGGAGTTCACCAGAAGATTTAACCGAAATCACCATCGGAGAAACCCACGGTGATGATTCTATAGGTTCTATGATATTTTTGTCACATAAATCTTTAAGCATGTCTTTGAGTTTGCTTCTGTAAGAGAGAGGAACATTTCTTACTGTGACGGACAGGTACAGCATTATCATGAAGTTTGATAGTGTGTTTAAAACCTTGGTATTCTCCCAATTTACCACTAAAAACACTCGGAAATTGTGTTTTTAATTCTGAAATAAATTTAGAACTGCCATTATCAAGGATTTTTAAGGGTTCTACCACATAAACAGGAGGATTAGCTCTAGGATCAAGTCTAATCCCCATCTGCTCTTGGTGAGGCCACCCTAGAAGAGATTGTCCAGACTTTGCAACATACACTTTGCCGAAAGTGTGACGTCCAAGGAATTCCAAATTGGCCCAAAAATACCCTACCAGATCAATTTTGTGTCCAGTGTAACCTCCTGGTGTGACATCAGGAGCAATTAACCTCTTATTGGGCCATTTGTGGTTTACAACTTCTAATGCAATAATGGTATACCATGCACACGAATCAACAAGAAATTGTAATTTGACGCCATCAACACAAATCTCACATGAAGAAAATTTGCTGACTCCCTCACTTCCACAAATATTGATAACAGTGTTAATATCATTGTCGTAATTTTCATAGATGCTATCACAATCATCTGTATCTAGTATCATGTTTACCCTTCTATACATTGACCTACAAGCTTTGCTGAAATGACCTTTCTTGCCACACTTTGAACAGGTTTTATCAATAGCTGGACATACTTTAGAATTAACTAAGTGTCCATTACTTCCACATCTGTAACAAACTAAGACGCTCTTCTTGTTTTCGCTCCTCACCCCTTTAATCCTTCCTTCATATTTTGAGTTATTCCCGATCTATTGTGAAAAAAATTGCTTTGGTTTCTCAGTTTCTTTAGGGACACTAAAAACTACACTTTTCTCATTGCCTCTTATCTCTTTGACAAATTTTTCAGAATGTTCAATGGATTTAGCTATATCACCCACCATCCGGGATTTCCAAGACATCAAAACAAAGTAAGCAGGCGTTAGCCTGAACGGCAAAATTAAGCGCTGTATTATCGTCTGGTTAGTTTTTGTAGCGTTAGTCTATGGGTTGGCTGTAAAGCAGAGCGTACCAAAACACTATTGCGGTTAGAACCTGCAGTTAGACTTTGATTCTGACATCGTCAATTAGCTCACGCAGAGGTTTTTTTATCCGAGTGCTGGTGCATTGCACTAAGTTAAGAACTAATTACTTATCCTACTATCGTCTGGTTAGTCTTTGTAGCATTAGACTATGGGTTGGCTATAAAGCAGGTTGTCCTAAAAACATTATTGCAGTTAAAACCTCGAGTCATACTTTGCCTCTGACACTTCCAACTAGCTCACGTAAAGGTTTTTTATCCGAGTGCTTTTGATAAACACTTAACTAGCTGCTGGTGCATTGTATTATGTTAAGAATAAATTACTTACCTTATTTGTCAAAAATATAAGGGAGCGCATTATGAAGCGTAATATTGAGAGAAGAAAATGTATCATAAATCAAGCAGGATATTAATAATTTTATTCTTTAGTACCACCGGATAGTTGCATATAAAATGATTATAAATACTATGTTACACATAGTATGATTTGTACAAAAAACATGTTTAACTTATAAGTTGTATTGTAGTCCATCTTAAATCCTTATGAAATCTGAGATATTGCATATTGACAGACCATCTTAGGGACTGTACCAATTTTAAGTAGGCACCCCATGTTAACAAAAATATTAAGCCAACTATTCTTAAGCTGTATATACAGCCTATTCTTCTAGTGATTCATTTTTATTTGTCTCTTCTAGATAAATCCATACAATAGCTGATACTTAATCGAAATGTAAGTATCTAAATCACTTTAAAATTATATTTGGTCCTAAACTAGAAATTCTGATTGCACACAAAACCAATACAACTAATATTTGTGTGCCAGTAGCTTTATAAATATCTGAATCATCATGTATAAACCTTCAATATGTAAGGCTAATCATTGCCCTTATTATGCTTATAGTAAAATCAAAAGGACGGCACATATCGAGTGCGAAGCCAGGTACATCATACACCTGCCTTGGATGCGAAAAGTATTGTTTAACTTGGAGACTTATAGTTTAAGGTACCAATACTCCCAACTATTAAGTATATCAATTGAGAACATAAATTATATAAATTAAAACGAGGTATTTTATATCCTTACAGTTTGTTCTCTAATCAAGAATCAACCAATACCTCAAAGTTCTCATGCTGTAGCGGTCAATTTTTGACGAGCCTACTCCGAGACATAAGGTTAATCTTTATGAATTTTCTAAATATGGATATCTTCTAAGTATATCACCGGGTGAATCTACCCATATGGAATTACCAAAATGAGGTGGTGGCTATTCTTTTCTGTTTCCAATCTAATTTGTTATACACATTTTACCCTCTAGACAACTTCACGGCTTCGCATGTATATTAATTGGTGACACTAAATTTAGTCTTTGCCTTGTTTTTAAATTGTAAACATTGAGTAATGCACGCTCTTATGGCGGCATAAAATGCATCATTTAGTGAGAACCCTGTATCTGAAATGCAATATATACTCTATTCACAGATATCAAAAGTGACTTTTTGTGGCCCTTTTTCCTGACGAAGGCACGTCTGCGCCGAAACGCGCGTCGAAAACAACAGATTATTAAAATCTTGCCACATTGTTTCCTAAGATCTTCAGAAACCAATTGTCATTTAACATCTAATTGAAAATGATGAAAAATGTTTTTTAAACTGATTGTCAGTTACATGTTGTATGAATGAAGAGGAATGAATGGGTATAAATGGGGTGCTATTTTAATATAAAATTATTTTTTGCTATTGCATATCAATAAAAATTATTTTTGTATAAAAATACAGATACGGTTGGTTCTCCCTTTGTTTCCTATAAAGTTTGTTTCAATTTTTGTATTGTTTATATCAATGTTGCCTTAAGTTTATACATTGGATTTAGCTATATCAATAGCAGCATTTAAAGACATATTGGACGTAGTCCATAACCTTTCTTGCACTTTTTTGTTGTTTGTTCTCATTAATACTTGATCCCTGAGTACTTGATCGTAAGAAATATGCTCGAAATCGCATGTTACTGCAAGAGACCTAAGGGCTGAAACAAAATCTTCACGGACTCATCTGGTTGTTGTTTCCTAGAATAAAAAATGAATCTTTACATGACAATATTTTTCTTTTTCCCATATCTTTGATTTTAAATTCTTTTAAACCTATCCCACCTAAACATTGTTTCAATAAAGCTAATTTTCTTTCAGGTTCACATTCCTCCGCCTCAAGTACTTCAACATAAGCTAGAAATGCTGGTTCCCATTTTCCCAGTCCATTCGTTTGCACCCGACAAGTACAACCTTCGAGAATTTCTTCTTTTTTTTTTCCAAAGTACTCTTGAAATTGTTTGAAGCAAGGTGCCATTCTTGCTCCTCAGTACAATAACTGTTGAAAAACCTCCTGAATTTAGCATATACATTTAAACTTTTCATATGATCTTACTTGGAAGTCAGCTATGCAAGGAAATGCTACTGTAAAGAAGCGATTGAGCCAGTGAAGAATAAATAAACAGGGTTTATTTATGTGCCATATTAATAGCCCCCTGGTGAGAAACAGTGCAGCACAACCAGCTACCGCAAAATCAAACCGCTCCTCTCACAGCATTCCAAGTGACATGAAGTGACATGAAACATGACATAGCCCCATTCCATAAGTGGCATAACACATGACATAGCCCCCATTCCATAACCTTACCAAGCATCTAATGTCCCACATCACAGCTACGCTTGGAAATCTCTTTTCATACATGCCCATGTCCGATGGTAGAACCAACCTAAAATGGCACTGACAAGTTGGAGCGCTAGTTGACGTCACAGTGAGGTCTCATTACAGATGTCACAGTGATGTCTCATTACAGACATCACAGTGATGTCTCATTACAGACATTACAATAATTCATGTTCACAACTGAAAAGCTTGAGAAAGTATGACTGATAAAACAAGAAGATAGTTTTGTTGGTACGACTTGTACATTTATTACAGATCCATGGTGCAAACTGCAGGCTAGTGATTGTCGAGTTTGAGGACTGCAATTACCTCTCTTGTGCTAAAATATCCATGCAATAAGTAAGTGAAATGGGTTGCCAGGGTGGGTAGCTACATTTACCAGAAGGTACATGTGAAATTCTGATTCTACCCCTATACGATTTTACAGGTAGCTTTACCCTTTCCCGGAACCCATGAAGTGAAGCCATTATTGCCTTCGCGTAAGCGCCGAGTTTTCCATGCTTTTACGTTTCGTTTAACCCACCATTTCACAGCACGTTCGCTTAGCGCTGTGACAGGGCACTATCACTGAGCAATTTACTTTTAATTATGTGATAACTTTAACTACATTGCAGTCGAAGTTATACGGGTATTGACCCGGACTCAGGACCCCTCCGTCCATACACTTACACAGAGTGGTAGCCTGTGTGACATGGTTGCATGAGTGAAAGTCACGCGTGTCTTGACCCCTCCGTCAACGCAAGCATACGGATTGGATGTTTGTTTGGCACGTTTGCCTGAGTTTGGGCCAAACGTGTTTTGGGTTGCGCAATGAACCCAGACTTCTTTAAGCACGAGGTGATATAGCACTTTAATCCTCTGTCGCACCTGTTGAGGAGCATCACAGTGGTCACGCAGTGGTCGTGTGTTTTTCATGTTTGTTCTCTCTTTTTCAGAGTACAGCGGCTCTTTGGAAATCCCACAAGGCCGCATTGGTGAAACCGTGAGTTTTGCCTTGCGCACACTCCCCATAGGTTAGGATACGCCTTAGCGTGCGTATACCGCCATGGGGTGTCTGGTCCTGAAGAATGCTTAGCTAAAAGTGCATCCATAAGCAGAAACATGTTGACCAACTTTCACGTTATTGTTTAAATCGGACTCCCCTGGTTTACCTAACTAGCCAGCTCGCGTCCGTCTCACTGGTTTTAAACGATCACTGGTTTTCCACCATTAAAAATTACCTTGGGAAATAACCAGTGATCTTTTAATCTGCACTACCCGTACACTTACACTAACCCCCAAAAAACCCCGCTCCGCTGTAATTCCAGGCGTCGTAGCACACCAGGGGGACACTCGGTCCCTCTGGTGGGAACCCAATGATGAAGCATGTCACCAACTAGGTTGGTGAGTGAGGGTTCTTTTAAATAAAGAGGTTTCTCCTCGTGCTGCCCCAGCAATTTCCCTCTTTTCTCGCTCTTTTGTTGTTAGTTAGTATATTCGTCAGCGGGACGAAGAGTGACTATTCCCTCACTCTCTAGTTGTTAATATATGTCTACTGTTAAGCACCAGTAAGGGTGACTGGGTTAAGGGGCAGGAGGTGAGGAGAGTTTGTAAACATTGGCCCACACACGCTATGCCTTACTGTGCTCATCTGTGATGTCCTATGCCCGGCTTAGACCCGCTCAATGACCTGCCGCTTGGTGACCCCTGAGAGTGAGTGTATACTTACAAGTGTGTTAGAGCGCATCCTACAAGGAAACAAAGGCAACTAACAGAGGGACATCATAACACTGGCCCTGATTCTGAGTTGGTTGGAGGAGTAGGTGCAGATTATCACACCTGAAAAATAATGTTGTGATCCTGTCCTGACCCTGGAGTGTTGAGTATGTAATATTAGAATGGGTAGGTGGAATGCGAATGGGTGAATGCGAATGGATGAGTGGATGATGCGATGATTAGAGTGTTGTGAGGTCAGGACAGGTGCCGGGTAGAGGTGCAGGATCTGCTTTTGTCTGTACCAGGATTACGGGAATAAAGTATTGAATTACACTGCCGGCTACAACCAGTCATTACAGAATTTGACGACAACTGGGTAACTTTCCTGGTTCAGAGGACCTACGTGTGTTACTAGCGCTTCAGCAAGGAATGTAGCGGATGCTAATTTTCAGCCTACTCCGGATCACTCACACAGCAGATCACTCTGGGTGAGTGGAAGTCCTCAGGGCACTAATCATTTGCAAGGTAAAGAGAAAAGAAGGGAATCTTTACCATTTATCTACATTTGACAGTTGATTGTGCATGAGAAGTTCAGCGAGGTGAGGGGCGTGAAGGATTATCACCTGCATCGGCGCGAAGAGGTCAGCTGCACAAGGGAGCTGGCACATGAGGGACGTCTGCGGCAGCACGAGCAAGTGATCAGTGTGAGGTAGCAGGCACGCGATTGATGAGCAACCGTTCTTACATATGCGGTCTCAACGAGCTTGTTCTTCATGGTGTGACTTATTGGCTGTGAAGAGGACGCACAGTGGTCACCAAGGAAACCACGCTGACGGCCATAATTTGGGAATGACGGGCACAGTTAAAGAGTTATAACCTGTCGTGCCCTTAATGGTAAGAAGCGATGCAGCGACAGGCACGCTAAGGAAGTTTAAGCCTGTCGAAGCATCTGGTTTCTTCAGTGACAGGCACCCTTGACACATTTGGTATTAGTAGTCACTGGATCATAATTTTACTAAATTATAACCTACATTAACAGTGACAGGCACGCTTTAGTCTTCATTTGCCTGCCATTGTTTCTATCAGTGATAGGCACACTTAAAGCAAGTACTTCTGGCCCTTTTGTTCTCTTAGCAGCAAATACAATACGCATGTGCATTTTTTTCATTTAAAAATATATATGTAAATAATTTAATATTTTAGAAAGTACAGTAATTCAATGTATTTCTTGTTATGGCTTCAGGAAATATATGGAACTTGCCACCTCCACAAGCATGTTTGGCTGGAAAAGGTGAACCAATCTTAAAGTGGAATGAGTGGAAAGAGCATTTTCAGAATTATATTTCCACTTTTGAGGACAATGGAGAATTGACACCTGAGCGGATGAAAACATTTTTGTTACATTGCTTAGGTGCGGGAGGATTAAAGATTTACAATCGCATTCAGAAGATAGTTAGATCACAGGGTCAGGGTGATGTATACAAACACGCAATAGAAGACTTGGATGCTTACTTCAATCCTACAGTGTGTGTTTCTGTGGATCGCTACAAATTCTTTCATAGAAAGCAGGAGAAAGATGAATCTGTTGAAGATTATGTGGCTGCCCTGAAGAATTTAGCTTTGACTTGTAGAGTCACTATTCTGCATGATGAATTAATGCGCGATCAAATAGTGATGTGTTGTGCTAATTCGAATATCCAAGTCAAATTGTGGACCATGGGGGAGTCGTCACTCCAGGAGGTAAAAGAAGTAGTGAAGAAAGCAGAATTGACTGCCAGATGTGTCAAAGCTGTCATTCCGCAAAGGTTAGTCAAAATTGGTGAGGATATTGAGAAGGGAGTAGTAGCAAAGGTTCAGGCAAAGAAGAAGTCCAAGAAGGTGAATAAGTGGGAACCAAGGAAAGTTGTGAACGAAGGTAAAACCTGTGAGCAATGTGATTGTTCTGCATTCAAGGGCTGATGTTTTAGGTGCGGGAAGACAGGGCATTTGGCAAATGGCAAGAGGTTCCCTGCAAGGAACCAGAAGTGATCAAGATGCAGCATATTGGGACACTTCCAGAAGGTGTGCAGAAGGCAGAAACGGGGTGTGTAGGAAGTAAATCTCACGCAGGACTCTACAATGGATTCTGAAGAGTCTGGGGGTGATAATATTAACATATGTGTACTAAATATCGATGAGGGTGTGCTCAATGTGGATGGGCAACAAAGGAAAAACCCAAATGCGATGTTGCTATAGAGCGAGTACTTATCACTGTTACAGCTGACTCTGGCTTGCCTTACACTATTGTAAATGAGAAGGTATGGAGTGAAAAATGTGTTCCGATTCTAGATAATGTTCTGGATCCTACAGAGGTTTGCACCAAAACATTCACAAGGGAGGACATTGTAATGATTGGAGTGAAAGAATTGGATTTCATGTTTAAGGATAGGAAAGCTAAGTGTAAGCTGTATATAGCTGAATCTGGGCCGTCAGTGTTAGGCTGGGGTGATCAGGTAAAATTGGGAATAACAATGCGTTGGAACAAGAGATCCTTCAAGAATATCCAGAGGTATTTACAGGCACTATAGGAGAATTAAAAGGTTTCTGACATAAAATTGTCCTCAAACATGGTGTGGAACCACAAGTTCACAAAGAAGTATCCCCTTAGCCTTGATGGAGGAAGTCAAGAGTGAGTTGGAAAAGTTGTGTGCTGGAGGGGTGATTGAGAAGGTGGGCACGTCCAAATGGGGTTCACCCTTGGTGATTGCCAGGAAGGCCAATGGGAGACTCAGGTTGTGTGTTATTATGAGGGACCTAAACAGGAATATAATTGTGGACCAATTTCCATTTCCAAAAATTAGGGAAATGCTCTTAGTCACAAAAGTGGTAAAGTGGTTCACTACTATAGGCCTCACCGCTGCCTACCACCAGGTTCCTCTACACAAGAAAAGTAGGAATCTTATTACGTTCATAACTCCTTTTGGATGTTTTAGATTTGTGAGAGTGCCTTTCGGATTGGCCTCGGCTGTGGCGATGTTTCAACGCATTATGTTTGAATTGTTTAAAGATGTGAGAAATTTAATGTTTTTTCATTGTGATATCTTGATAATGAGTAAAACCAAGGCAGACCATGATTTGATAGTGAGGAAAGTGATGGAAGTGTTAAAGAAAAAGGGGCTTACAGCCGAATTCAGTAAGTGTAGATTTGCTCGACAGAGTGTGACATACCTGGGTCATGAAGTATCTGTCGAAGGCATTAAACCTAAGAGGGAATTGCTGGAGTCCATAGAAAAGTCTTCAAGACCTAGTAGCAAGGATGAGGTAAGAGCCTTCCTAGGACTTGTGGAATTCTATTCCAAGTTCATTGAGAATTTTGCAAGCAAAACGTACAATGTGAAACAACTCCTAAAGAACAAGTGTAAATTTGAGCGGTCAGCTAAATGCCAGGAGGAGTTTCGTTCTATTAAGCAGGAGATATGTGCAGCTATGCCTTTGCAAGGCTTCCATCCCACGTTGAAGTCTATAGTCAGGACTGATGCAAACAGAAAAGGCATTGATGCTGTGCTCAACCAGAAGAATGAGAAGGGGGAAGAATGTGTTGTGGCTTTTGGATCGCGTTTGTTAACACCCACCGAAGAAACGTATTTGGTGATAGAACGCCTTAGCATGTGTGTGGTGCTTAGAGCATTACAGACCTTGCATCTGGGGAAGTCATGTGGTATTAAGGAGTGATCATAAACCACTCACCAAGGTTTTGTCCACTAAGGGTTTATATACTGTGTCCCCCAGGTTGGCAAGATTGTCAGTAAAACTTCTCAACTTTAGGTATAGTGTGCAGTATACCCCTAGGGTACAAAAAAAAGTAGCTGATTTCTTGAGCAGGGTACCGCTAGGGATGCTAAGGGTGAAGACATTGAGTAGTTCAGTGTGGCATGCCTAGGAGAAGATGTGGCTGTATTCCGTCTGAGGAATGGTGTAAGGCTTACGAGGATGATTTGGTGTTGGCAGAAACTATGGTCAGAGTCAGGGAAGGATGGCCTGCAAAGGACCATGTTCCCACAGAGCTGAAGCCATTTTGGGAGCTGAAACATGAATTGTCAGTGAAAGACAACAAATTATTACGGAATGGCAGGCTTGTGCCACCTGTAAAGTTAAGAAACCGGATTATTGATTTGTGCCATGAGGGGCATTTAGGGATTGCAAAGATGAAAAAACATATGAAGGTGCTATACTGGTGCCCCGGAGTGGGGTTTGCCATTGAGAGGAAAGTCCAGGAGTGCATTTTATGTGAGAATGCGGATAAAAGCCAAATCACACTGCGATCACCTTTGTGTCCGATTAGTGTTCCGGGAATGCCAGGGGAGAAATTGGGGATGGACACTACTGGTCCAATTTGGGATGGACCTGTTCAGAAATATCTAGTGGTGGTGGCTGACCATTTTTCTAAGTGGCCAGAGGTGGAAGTAGTTGAACATGTGGATACTAGTGCTCTGATTAGATTTCTAGATAGACTCTTTCTGAGGAAAGGATTCCCCAAGTCTGTGACTACTGACAATGGAAAACAATTTGTGGCTGTGGCATTCAAGAAGTTTCTGAGATGGAATGGGGTGAAGCTTGTACTGCTTCACTTTACCACCCAGCTGGAAATTGAGCCTTGGAAAGGTTTAATAGAGTGCTCAAGGGGGCAATACAGTTAGTTAAGGGCAATGGTTTGGAGTGGGAGGTTGAATTGTTTCGGACGTTGTGGGCGTTCAGAATGGCACAATGTGCTTCAACTGAACACAGTCCCTTTGACTTGATGAGAGTGAGAACTGCTTCTATGAAGGATAACATTGGGTGGATGCCAAGTACTAGAAGAGTGAATTGGGAACCGGAAGTGGTGAAGGGATATATTGACAAAGCTAAGCAGCAGGTTTACAAGCAGTATTTTGATATGAAACATGGATGTAATCCTGTCAGTTTGCAGGTAGGAGACATGATAAGAGGTAAGAGGACGGGTTTGTTAAGAAGTGGACAGAGCAGATTTTCGAGACCGCATAAGGTGATCAAAATATTTTACAATGCTGCGTTATTGAGCAACAGGAAAGTGCGACACTTGAGTGCATTGTCTGTCTGCAACAAGAGAGGAGTACACTTCAATGAAAGTCGAAGAAGGGCTGGAGGGTGGTGGACAGATGATAGCAATGTACCTAGAGAAAACAATGAGCTAAAGGGTATCAACCCAAGAGGAGAAGAGAGTGCAAGGGACAACACCACAGGTGGAGAAGAAATTGGCAATAATAAGGGAGAGGGGGGACAAGGAGCTAAATATCGGTCCAGTGACTCGTGCTTCTAAAAACTAGAATTATATCCTGCGGGAGTCACAGTTCCTAAAGAAGAGGGGTAGGAGAGGAAACTGCGGTCGTTCTCAAATTATAGTGTCTGGGGACAGTGTGTCCTGATCTTGGTGCCCTCACACACCCCGAAGGATGTCATGCTTCATCATTGGGCAGTGCTCCTCGTCGGGCCGGCGCTGCAATGCCCTACGGGTCCCCCAAAGGGTCACTTTGTCGGAGATGTTTTTAAGATAAAGCTGTAAGGGTGCGTGAGGTTGTGAGTGGCAGTGGTGTCGTAATGTGAGATTAAAAGATGGCTGGAGGGGTAGCCAGTGAATTTAATAGAAAGTAACCCCTCTGGAGGTAAAAACCATCCAGGTGGTCATTCCAACCCCTGTGCAGACTGAAAACCAGCAACAAACTCGGAATCAGGGCTATAGCATGAACTAAGGGCCTGATTTAGATCTGGGTGGACGGGCTACTCTGTCACAACAGTGACGGATATCCCATCCCGGGAAATATAAATCCCAATATATCCTATGGGATTTATATTTCAGCGGACGGGATATCGGTCTTCGTTGTGACGGAGTAGCCCATCCACCAAGTTCTAAATCAGGCCCTAAATGTTTTGCGCAAATGGCAGGGCACGTGGAATGTCCAAGCTCAGAAGGGATGAGCACCTACATACATACCTGTGCATGCATATGTGTATGTATGTGCACCTAACAACCTATAACACTCTGAGGACCTGTGACCTGTGCCACTAAGTATCTGCCTATCATACTCAATCCGTTTCCTAACTGGAAAGCTGAAGGTGTAAAACATCTCTGCATTGTAGTCTCCCAGCATGGCATTTTAAAGCATCCCTTACTATAACAATCCTGGCACACACTGCACCCTGTGTAAACCTGAAACCCCTGACAGCCTTTACTCTGAGCTCCCCGCAGGGTTGTAGTTCAATCCCACAGCACGTACAGTGTTTATAGAGCAGCTACCTACGCATGTGCACGGAGTAGAGATCCCAGTGTACTGTGCATTGTGTACTGAACTCACTAAACAGCAGTAGAATTTGAATGAATGAATGAATTTGACTTTTTCTAAAGCACCCGAATACCTGAGGGTGTCTAGGAGCTAGGCGTAGGTGTAGGATAGAGGTACTGTGGCTGACTGGCTGCAGATTTGGGGGGGCTTTATTGCTGTGGCCCTGGAACCCCTTTCTTTTGGGAAATCCAGGCATGCTTCCTTTCGCCTAGTTTGGTCCTCTGCCCAGGTTTCATGATGACTCCACAGATGAGCATTTCAGAAGGAAGCATCTCTGCTTGCAACAGTTAATATTTCTTACTGTTCTTTATTTTATTATTATTTTTACTTCTCCATCATTAGAGCCATGTGCAATTTCGTCTGTGGATATTGTTTTCCAAAGTTGAAGATTCTTCAACAATCAGCTGACACGTGTTTCGCTCTAAACGTAAGTATGCTCTGTGCTTTTTCAAGGCTTACAATCAGTGGTCTCTAGACTCGACTTTATTTTTACCGTGTTTTGTTTTTATAGAATTATAGCAATTTCTTTCCACAGTCCTCCACGGGTCAGTAAATGTACTGTAGTTGCAGCGGTTTCTTGAGTCTACAGCTACGAAAAGCAAAGCCGATGTTGCACACATTTGCAGCAAAAAGCACATCACTTACTTGCACGTTTTAAAAGGAGCAAGTCTTAAGGAAAAGCGTGCATCCCTCCCCAAGTCTCGACATGTAAACATTGCACAGGAGAGACAGCCAGCCGGCCCTGCTGAGAGGTCCCTGTCAGTCAGACAGCAAACTACCTAATGAAAGTCTCATCCTGCGGAAGCGTTTTCAGGAGGAGCAGAGAGGGAGTCAGAGGAGGAACTGCCTAATGTCTCTATTGGCTGTCACTTTGGGTTTCAATCAAGCGCTCCTGTTTCATTAAGGGGGTCGATAAGGTGTGGGGGTGGATTTTCCGAGGCTTTTTAATACAACGGCCCTATACAGGGGAGAAGGCCTTTTCCTGAGAGGCAGCTCATCACCACACATCTCAACTGCTGCCGTGCGTGGTTGTTATGCTGAAGAGGGCCTGTAGCAGCGCTTGGGTTTCTTGGCGCTAGGAAGAGAAAGACCACAAAAGAAGGGAGTCATGCATCAGGTCGTTAATGATTGAAAGTAATCAATTGCATTTGTTTCTGAATGGACGGTGCAGAGGTGTCTGCCAGAGCTCTAGGGGGCAGAGAGTTATACTGGAGCTGGGCGAGCCAACAAATTAATAGGGAGAGAGGAGCCAGAGCCGAGCCAAGGGTCTGACTCGGCTCTTCGAGCCCGCGCACGAGTCAGCCCTGAAAATGTTTGATTTGTCAATCATACAACTAACATAATGTAAAAATATGATAGCGACTCTTCAAAGTTCAAGAAAGTGTATTTCTGAACTCTCATATTTGAAAGTGCTCTCCTATAAGATAAGGAAAAAAAAATGTTTTGGGGAAATAAAATATTTGCCTAAAACGGATTACAGAATTTAAGCGGGAAGCCGCAATTGTTCCAGGCTTTCTGGTTTCACTTTGTACAAATCAGCCAGTAAACGGGCATCTCATTTGTCTTTCCTTGTGTCAAGGTTTTGTTTTACACTGTGCATTTTTCACATAGCGCAAAGTTCACCAGAAAGTATCAGAGCGCTTTGCCTGAGCACCAGTTACATTACAGAAGGTCACATTCATTGTATGTAGGCAGCAGGCTCGGCTCCAGGAATTTGTATTTGGGTAGGCCAAGGGTGCTTTCGGGTGGGCCACTGCAGCAGTCATAGCCGGCATAACGGGGGAGGGGTGGGGGTCCGAGGGGGGGGGTGTCGCGCTGGTGTTTAATTTAATAATATTAATTTTAATTAATCAGCATGGAGAAGGACAGAGTGTGCATGACTGGTTTGGGCGGCCCCAGAGCGCCGACCAAATAGTCTTTACGCACTCAGGAGTGGGCACACCACTCCTCCCCTGCCCTGCTTGCAGAGCAGCCCCGCCCACCACGCAACCAAACATAAAATGGTAATAACTGAAAGTTATTACCATTTTATGTTTCTGCTCTCGCACTGCGAGAAAGCAGTGGGGCAAAGCTCCTCCGCCCTAGTGTAGGAGCCGCCCCTGCACTTCGGGCCCAATTTGTTGCTTCTGGAGGTAGTCTACAAGCCCTAGATTACATCATATCTACTTGCAAACAGTCACCATGATACCACGGATTGATTCTGTGTGTATACAGAGCATGTGGAGAGTTATTTGAAAGTAAGAGCAATGTCTGGACCTGACTGCAAACCCTCGAATTCCAGCAGGCCAGGCTTCAATACAAGTACTTGAATACCGAGCATATTATAATAGTTCAAGATTAAGGAAGTCCCCATTACCACACAAAAGCCTTGACATCATCGTATTAGAAAGGCTGACTATTTACTTGTTGCAATTTGTCCAACACTTATTTCTCTGCACAAATTTAACTTGATACATTTTACTTTCTTGACATTCTTTTGCGATGTACTTTCAAAGATACAAATTCTTGAAAAAAAGTAACGCATTTGAAAAAAGAGAAATTAGTATTTTATGAAAACTGCCAGCAGTTTTCACACCGACCATTTCAAAACTAGCAGTCCAGTCATAGAGGTAACCTTCAATTATTCTTTGAAAACTCCCTTATAAACTCATCCATACATAGGTTTCCGTGAGCTCCTTTCTCATGTGCTAAAATAGTCAAATTATGAAAGATAAAGCATCAATCTGTAATGCAATACAGGAGAATGAGACACCCATCTAGTTGCTGAATTGCACAATGTGAAACTAGAAATCCTGGGATCAATCCTAGCTTCCATGCTTGACCAAATTGTGTGATCCTAGCCAAACCTTTATTTCCTTGAGCCTCCTTTATTCATCATCACATAAGAGGGCACCTTCAAATACATGTGTTCTAGATGTGCACTGTACAAAACACATTTTCTGTGGGAACAAGCATGAGCACTCATACATCATTTGATGTATGAGTGCTCGGGCTTGTTGTCACTTGTAAGGTAGATCCCTAGTGGTCACATATCGGGGTGTGGGTGATTTCCCCTCCCTTGAGCATCATAGCAACTATTTACGAATTAGGATAATACCGCTAAGAGTGAGCACCAACACCACAGGGGGCCCTATCACCCAACACAGAGGTTATTTAAAAACACATTTTCTGTTTGATTTAGTCTACTATAATAGTGCTTCATCTGCACTAAGAATCTAAGCCACAAGTAAGGCGCACATAACAACAGACTTCCCTTTTAGTTTACTAAGGGCCAGATGTACAACCTTTTTTTGCAGTCGCAAACGGGCAATTGGCCCGTTTGCGACTGCAAAAAAGGGTGTAGGTATGTACAAACGCTATTGTGCAAGACTGTATTAGGAAGGGGCATTCCAAGGGCGTCCCTTCCTAATAGCGAGCCGCATTTGTATGTATCATTGTTTTGCGACCGCAATTGCAAAACACTCGCAGTTTACCACCTACTTCAAGTAGGCGGTAAGCCACTCGGAAAGAGGAAGGAGTCACCAGGGGATCCCTTCCGCTTTGTGAATGGATGCAAAAATATTTTTTAAAGTGCAGGCCGTGGTCCCACGGACCACTGCCTGCTCTTAGAAAATGAAACAAACGTTTCATTTTTCTTTTTGTAATGTATCCCATGTAAGGTCCCTTTGATGGGAAGAGGAGGATTCTGAGGTGGGAGTATAAGGCAAGTAACACTACTCAGCCTCCTCATTGCCAGTCTTCAGAGAGAATCTCTCTTCATTACTACCTGCAGAGACCCCGGACTCTGCAGCACACTCCCTTCCCAGCCTGATTATCCATTTTCTACCATCCATCTCCCGTGCACCTTAGCTCACAGCTGACCTTGGGCCCCAGCCCCATATCAGCCACCATCCGGCTCCATTTTCAATATTCCCGATAAAAAACATTAGGAAAATTACCCTCAAACTTAAATCATTGAATATAACAGTAAAATAAATGAGCACACACTTTAAAATATATTCCACAGAGGCCCTAATGACCCGACTGCTAATTAAATAAACAAAAACAGAAAGGCCATGACAGGGCCGGCTTTAGCGCTGGTGCAAAAGTCTTTATTGGTGCCCCACCACTGACCTCTTTCTCCATAGATACCTTTACTACCACCCTCCAACAGTGCCCTTCATCTCTCCATAGCCCCTCCCCCTCATGCCTTCCTCCTCGGATGTCCTCACTGCCACGCTCCACCAGTGCCCCTCATCTCTCCATAGCCTCTCC
The DNA here is from genome assembly GCA_963921515.1 of Calotriton arnoldi. Lineage (NCBI taxonomy): Eukaryota > Metazoa > Chordata > Amphibia > Caudata > Salamandridae > Calotriton > Calotriton arnoldi. Next base: position 40,393 of record CAWUFW010018565.1, read on the forward strand.
CCTCATGACCTCCTCCTCAGACTCCCTCACTACCACCCTCCACCAGTGCCCCTCATCTCTCTGTAGCCCCCTACACCCCATGACCACCTCCTTGGATTCAGTCATTGCCACCCTCGACCAGTGCTCCTTATCGCTCCATAGCCCCTACCCCTATGACCCCCTCCTCGGATGCCCTCACTGCCACGCTCCACCAGTGCCCCTCATCTCTCCATAGCCCCTCCAACTCATGACCTACTCCTCAGACTCCCTCACTACCACCCTCCACCAGTGCCCCTCATCTCTCTGTAGCCCCCCTACACCACATGACCACCTCCTTGGATTCAGTCATTGCCACCCTCGACCAGTGCTCCTTATCGCTCCATAGCCCCTACCCCTATGACCCCCTCCTCGGATGCCCTCACTGCCACGCTCCACCAGTGCCCCTCATCTCTCCATAGCCCCTCCAACTCATGACCTACTCCTCAGACTCCCTCACTACCACCCACCACCAGTGCCCCTCATCTCTCCGTAGCCTCTTCCCCTCATGACCTCCTCCTCAGACTCCCTCACTACCACCCTCCACCAGTGCCCCTCATCTCTCCGTAGCCTCTCCCCTCATGACCTCCTCCTCAGACTCCCTCACTACCACCCTCCACCAGTGCCCCTCATATCTCCGTAGCCCCTCTCTCATATGCACTTCATTGGTTGTATAGCGCTACTCATAGTGTAGGGTGTTACAGTACTTTACACCGTGCCCACATTATGCAGAGACAATGAATCATACAAGTATGTAAATCAGCCTATAGGGAATGTCGCATAAGCCAATGAGGATTACCAGGAGTAGGAATCACATGTCATCCATACTGGTGGGCAGTATGTTTTAAGAGGGTTAGGTCTGGAGAAGCACAAACACAGGATTTAAAGCATACGCCAGTGGTGGTGGAGGGGGTGGGGGGCTTTACTGATTAAAATGTATGTCTGCCCTAACAAACTCTTTATAGCAACATGAGAATAATGAAAGGCTGGAGAAATATTAACTACACAAAAAAAGAAGTTCTAATTATACCTTTCAGGTTTGTATGCGGCTCTTTGATGAAAGTTCATAGGTCACTGTCCTGTTAGGATTGTAACTTCTGAACTGCAAGTAACAAAAGGACCTCTGTAACCAAGGCAGTAACCTACTGAGCTATCCACATAAACTACAGTTTATCTGCATTTCAAAACTACCAACAGACAAATGATTGCTCTCCAGCAGGATCATTAATCACCAGAGTTATCTGGACATTTTTACTGTTGTCTTGCATTAGTGTCAAAGAAAGGACTTGTCCCCTTCGCCATGCCCCTATTCTACCTGCACGAGTGGCGAGAGGCACAGCCCACCTTTCTAAAACGAGATGCGTGATTGGGGGGGGGCTGTGAGAAAGAGCCCAGGCCCAATCACACAACTCCTAGAAGAAGAAAAATAACGTTCAGAGGAACGTTTTAAATTCAGTGGCAATTTTCTGTTGGCCTTCTTAATGTCGCTGCCAGTGGCAGCTAGTGACATTTGAAAGTGGTGAGGCGTAAAGTTAGGGATGACTTAAGTAGCACGCGAGCACTGCATTTTGTTTTACTCTACTTTAGCCTTATTATTTTGAAGACTGTATAACCCCATCACACCCATTTCAACAGAATCACAATTACAACAGGAGTATGTGACCACTTTGTGCTCTCTGCCGAGAGGCCAAGAATGGATGGCCATGTATTCTGAACACGTTTTTGACTGACTGCAGGCACTATGAGAAAAGTGCAGTGCCCTCAGTCTCCGCTCCAGAGCTCTCAATTGTGGCATAAACACACAGCGCTGCTGGTGCGACTCGATCCAAAGGACAGGTGCCTGGAATCTTGAGTGATCTGATTTATAAGGCGCTGTCTGACACATTTCACGTTTAATGTTGCCATATTACTGCAGTGCTTTGCCTGAGCACCAGTTACTTTACACAAGGAGAACACATTCAGTTTTGGTTTCCACACGCAGATCACAGACTATTCCACTTTTCACCGAGTGATTGGCTGTAATTAAATAAAGCAAGTCTGTTTAAACGTCATTAAGAGCTGAGCATTTGCTACAGCAGAGTGGGCACCACGGTTCTTAATTAAAAGAAAATCCTCGAGAAGATCTTAAGCATCTTCTGAAAATACGCCACTTCCCACCTTGAGGAAAATTTCCTCACCAAATGCGGGTAACTAACTACCTCCCACATTTTAAACAGCAGAGGATCTCTGCTACAGAGGCGCAACTAGCATAGCTGCCAAGGTTTCAGATTGCTATGTGTGACATTTTCATAATTTCAGTGTAATTATGAGTGACATTTAAACGACTATGAGTGACACTTCATCGCAAGCAAAATCAAGCAATGAAGACGAGGGAAACATAAATATCACCAATTACACCCATTTGAGCAACGAAAAACGCTAAGAATATGTTAAAACTGCTGCAAAACACCAGAAATGGAAGGGCACTAACGTGCGACTCACTGCATGACTGTAGTGCTCAGCAACAGAGGGCTGGCCGGTACTGCCGCTGCTCAGAAGATTATCTCAGCCGCACCATGCAGATTGTGATATATTGATACTGAGTACCCCAGGTCAACTGGTGATGGAAGTTGGTTGGAGCAATTGCTGCTGGAGGAAGCAACAGGATGTTGTGTAACGGAGTCAGAGAGAGCCCTGTGATTATTCTGCTGTCTCTCTCCCTGCTCGGAGAAACTGGATCCCACCAGTCAGTTAACTCATGTTCTGTAGTTTCAGTAAGTTGTTTTAATCAGGGGGTGGATGCTCTGGTTCTGGCTGGTATGGGCCTAGCTGCGAAGTTTTTAGTTTGCTCATGAGTGTCATTTAAAGGCTTTCAGGGTATTTATGTGTAACATTTCACTGCCCTATATGTGACTCTTTGTAATGAACTAAAAACAGCTCTAAATAGCTTTTTTCTTGCAAGTTTCATTTTTTTATAAATTCTTGTAAGCAGCCTTTCTCATAACGCATAGGCTGCAGTGCAAAGTGAGAACGCTTTTGATAATAGCTTTCACTAATATTCCTTTACAGACCCAAAATGTGTTAGCATCCTTGTTGGCTGCAGTAGTTACCAATTTAAACCAGTGCCACCCATTAAGACCAAAAATATAACTCAATTCCGATAATGTCATTATTTGTAAATATTTGGTTAAAGGGCAAAAATATACCTCTAAACAAATGCACAGGGCTGCTCTTTACAACATGAGTATTTATCACTGACCTCTTTATTACTGCGGGCCCAGGATGCCAGCTGCTTCCAGAGCTGCAGCAGGGCTCTCTTGCTGCTCACGACGTAGTACAGAGGGCAGGGGAAGTTTTTTATCAATAAGGAAATCTGTGAGCAGTATGTACATGGGGCCTCTCGGCTCCTTAGGGTGCGAATTTACATAATTGAAAGGGCGGCCAGGAGCATCAGAGACAGTCATTATGTGGACTGGGGGACAGGGGGCGGGGGGAGCATGAGAGCCATGTTAAAGATCTATTCTCGTCTTGACTTCTCTTTGCCCGCCACAACAAAAACAAAATCATCTCCTTCCTGCCCCGTGGTTTGCCCGCTTCGCTCCCCGGGGGCTGCGAGGCATTTCTGCTTTAACTTTTCGGAGCAGACAGGAGCAGGCAGGGGCTGCCAGCTAGAACCCAGCTACCACTTTAAGTTGGGCCAGGTAAACCCTTGCGAGCCTTCCCGTATAAACAACAAAACACCGGTTCGGTGATAGTTCTGACCCGCTTACTGGAGACACTCGAAGTGCAGGTTCCACGTAACACATTATCAACAAGACTAGAGGCAAATTTCGGAAGGGGTGGGGGGCGGCTGATTCTTTCAGCAATATGCAGAGTGGAGCTGCAGGGGCTCTAAGAAGGGGTGAAAAACAACAAAGCCTCATTAACACGTTTTTAAAAAAAAGGAAACAAACGTTCCAAAAAACGAGATAAAAAAAGAGTGAGATCATGCACAAAGGATTTATAAAGCGGTGAATGCAAAGAAAGACCTTCATCTAAACCAATTTGGACTAGTGTTCTGTGTTATAAAAAGGAATTACCCTATTGACTAAAACAGATCGTTTGGAAGGGAGGAACACATGCTTACACCTTTTTTCTTACTTGTTAATACGAGGCTGGAAAGGTCCAGAGCCTCGAGCAAAGTTCCTCCAGAACTATATGAATCAATATCCAGAATCAGGATCTCTGGACCCTCCTTTATTGCTCTAAGTTTGTAAATCTGCCCCTGAGCGTCTGCCATTTTGGTGTAAGAAGCGGAAGGATCTTGCAAAGTTTGTGCACGTGAGATATGCAGGAAGGAACAAGAGCTGAAACACTGTTCATTTGAAAGTGAGAGTCAATTCTGACTCCCAAACTTTTAACAGTGAGATTGGGGGAGAGGGGGGCATAGGCACCCAGTTCCTGTTACCAAAGAGTATGGTGCCAAAGGGTCATCCTTCCACCGATTACTTTTCAGCATTTGGCTTCAGCCAGCGCCTTCCATCCACTCCCTGATGTCCAACCATACTTTGCCGAAATTGGATGTCACCTTGGAAAACTAATTGAGTGTCATCTGAATATGTATAAACCTGGACCCCATGAGAGGAGATAAGCGGCTAAAGGGAGTGTAAGGATGTTGAGTGCAGAACCCTTTGCCGTCTGCAAGATGTAAAGGAGACATAAGAAGTAACCATCGAAGGCTCACTGGTGACCAGAAAGATAAGCTGCGAACCCGTTGCGTACGGTTCCACCCAGGCTGAGTTTTCATGGTTGACCCAGCTGAAGGCACTGGCTGACAGCGTCAAATGCCTCTAAAAGATGAAGGGCCTCATTTACAAGAAAGTGCCGCAGCGCAGCACCGCAAGCCTTTTGGCTGCGCCACGCTGCAGCATTTTCAAAGCACAAGTATGCGTCCTATCTACAAGGATATGACGGATCCCTTTACTCTCCCCTGCGCTGGCGCACAATTTGATGCCATGCGCCGACGCAGGCACCCTTGCACCATGGTGCAAGGATGCCTGTCTCACAGGGATGATTGTTTATGTGCAGGAAGGTGTCCCTTTCTGCACATAAACAATCTGAAATGGTCTTTTTCAACTCCAATGTGTGATGCATTAGCACACATAGAACTTGGAAAACGCAATTTTTTTAATGATTGTTTATATGCAGGAAGGGACACCTTGCAGCACATAAACAATTACCCTGAGGTGATTTCCTCGTTCTATGTGTGCTGCAGAATGTAGCACGCATAGAAAGAGGAAAAAAACGAGGAGAAATGAATACATTTCTCCTCGTTGCGCCTCCCTACTTAGCATTCAAACGCATTTTCAGGTTTATGATTTCTTGTAAATCTGGAAATGTGTCTCATTCCATGGGAGTTGCGTGGGAACACCCACAGCAACACCCATGGAACACCCCTTTCACGCAATGTGCTGCGTGTAAAGGGGCCATATTTACAAGGAGAGGAAAAGCCACGCAGGCTGGCTTTTCCTGTCTTTGTAAATATGGGGCAGCAAAATGCGCAGCCAGTGAGTCACAATAAGTGACGCACCGGCGGTGCAAGGGGCTTGTAAATAAGCCCCCTAATATCTGGCCATTGGCATAGTCAGCTGACAGCTGAAGATCATCTAAGGGTAGCTGCCAATACCAGTGGGGCTTGGGCACTTTTCAGAGTGGGGGTGCTGCCAATCAATGTTACATCACTGAACTTATAAGTATTGTGAAAAATCCAAGTGTTACACAAAGAACACGTGTAGCAAATTAGTCCCTCCCACTCAGCAAGAGAGTGATAAGGGTGACGTATGGTGCTGGTGGTGCATTTTGAGGCACACTTTAGCAAATATATAACTAAAGCCTGATGTGATAGATACTCTCATTTACAGACAACCCATTTTCCTTTAAATCTGAACAGGCATCAGTTGTATTGGTAATACTATATAACGCACAAACGATAATGTGTGGAAAACGTGTTTCAGCTAATGTTTATCATCTGCACATCAACAAATAAAAGGTCTTGATTTGCTTTGATCCTATTAAAATCTTTGTTTCCATCACACTTCAGCATTATAAATGAGTTTTCCTAATTGTGCATATATTTTGAAATATTTGTACAGTTTATTACAGGTATTTCAATTTTATTGTGTTAGAAAAAAATCACATTTTACAGCCTTTCCTTTCATACTCAGTGTACTCCAACAAGATTGCTTAACAAACTCTTGTGACTTTGCAGTACAAGAAAAATACACACAAATCTCCATGCTTAAATAAGCAACAGTTTGTTAGACATACCTTATATTTAACATCTGTGTTTGAGCGCACAGCCAACGTGACAGGATAACAACACAATTTACTGGCATCATTCACCTTCTGAACTCCAACATTGTTATTTTGGGGGTACTGCAGCACCCCCGCACCACTAGTTCCATCGCCTATGACCAATATGGTTACTGTACTGAAACTATGGTGGATAATGGACTACTCATCCAAGATTCGTAAGATTCCAAAGAAATAACTAATCATTTTACTAATGCAAGACTCAAGGATTTTGGTTGTAGTTGTAAGTCGTAAGATAGTTCAGTGCTTCACTGCAAGGATCCAGTCATCTGCATCTTCTTAAGTGTCCCCTATAGACAGGTTTAGCTGTCTTTTGTGAAAGACCTATTGTCACTAATATATTAAAATACGATCATAATGTGGCCTTTAGATCAGTCCCTTGCTCATGATTGGATGTCCTTCTTGTCTATTTCATTTCCCTGCTTCTTATTCAAGAGCTTTCCCCCTATTTGTTTGTTCCGCCTCGGGACCACTTCTGTATGTCCTGTTAGTGCATGACTTATGTCCTTCCACTGCTTTCATTTAGGGAACATTTTTCTCTTTTCGTTTTTATTCAGCACTACATAGGAGTGCATGTGTTTTTCTTAATCTCTACGTCTTTCTAATACCATCCCTAGAGTGCTCTGCGTTGCCCCCTCCTCCCTCTGCCCAGCTCATCTGCTGCTTTCTCCACACCTCCCTGCTTGGCTCTTTTTTATATTTTTTCTCCTCTTTCTCTGCCACAAGCTCCTACGTTCCTTCCCTGCCCCCTCCCCACATATTTTTACTCCCTTCGCGTGTTCACCTCTTTCCCTCTCACTTCTACATTGCTTGTCCATCCCCCCTGTGACGGTGTTTGTGTCCTTGAACAAAGTGTTTTTTAAAACATTTTTAGGAGGGCTAAGCAGCTAGAATTTACTGCTGTGCAGCTCCATTCCAAATGCTCGTTTATGTAAACATTTAAATATATATGTATATATATATTTTTTGTAATGCCAAGTTTGGCGTCCACCATCTTGGAGCAGTAAATAAAACAAAATGGCAGCCATGTTTGCCATATGCGTGTGCCTGTCTAATGCTGCATGCATGTGAACATGTCATCATGTTGTCCTGCCGAAGCATCAGTACCTCATGTTTCATGCTGCATATGTGGGTAAACATCATTGTGATTTTTTAAAATCTTTTGCTGATGCTGACCAGCATCTGCCAAAAGCAGTGGTGAAGCCAATAGGTCTGCATGGGCAGCACAAATCCAAGAGCTTTTGGCTTTGTCATTGCTTATTTTAAAAGAGGTATGGTTACACTCTCCTTTCATTTAGTGAGAATAATCTCATAGGAAAGAGAGGCCAGGATAAGTGGACCGACACTGGGTGGCAACGCAGGAGGTAATTTGATGAAAAAAAGACATTGGGATTGGATCAAGTGTCCAGTTACAACTGGAATGTGGCTTTGCCTGGTAATGTACAGTTTCCCAGCCCCCGTACCTGTTTTAAACATTTCTGAGTTGCCCCCAGCCATTCACTCACTTTGCTAACTCAGGTACCCAGTGGTGTGCATGCTGGCTTATTCTCCAGTGGCTTGTATATAGTAGATAGGGACATCAGGCATTCTTACCATAGCCCTGGTGTAAGACAGATTTGTCAGTACAGTAGTCTGTACGATGTGCGCCTCGTTAATACTACAGCTCAGTTCCATACCCCTTGAAATAAAGTTGCCGAACATTCATAGCGCATACATCAGCTCTTCTTCATCCATGGTATTTTTGGTATTATGTTAGTGTGGACCTCGTCTACTGGAGCTAGCACCCAGGAGCAACAGAGCGTTTTACAGAGATGATTGAAATTGTAGAAGGAGCATCGCAAACATCATACGCTGGACACAGAAGAGTGGAGTGGGGGTCCCTGTTGGGAGCAAGAACAGAAACAAGAATGTAGGAGTAGGAATGGACAAGCCATGGGACATGTAATTTGGACAGTACTCCACATTGCATGGCTGGTTTTTACACATTATATTACATACACTAACAATGTCAGGCACAGTGACAACAATTGTGTGGCCTACATCAAATAAGCTTTGGACAAGTGGTAAAGCTCATTAGAATTTAGATCTTCAGTTCCATGGTTTGCAAAGTTGGCACTAGACTATTATGATTACATACATTCTTGCATTCCCCTCAAGGTAGCTGAGCAGGGTCTGTTTGACCCGCTTAAGAAAGCAGTGCTTTGCATGTGTATTTACTGGTTCCTATAAAGAGCAGGCCTGTCTAGGGAGCAAAGGAGCCTGTATAATTTTAAGGTCTGACACTAAGCACATCATGCTACAGAGTGAAGACGTCTGCTTTACCAGAGAACTCTGATCATAACTGGTAACTTCAACCTCAAAATCAGAAGATGCACCACAAGCTCTACACTCCCAAAATATGAAATAATGTAACTAGGGGGATACGGCAGGATCCCTGCTTTACTCTTTCAAAGCCCAATTGAAAAATCACCCACGGCTGACCCAACCGAAGGTACCCTACGTCTTCAGTCCACTGTCCCCTCTTGAATACTCACTTCTTTTCCCTATTCTCCCATATTATTTCAATGGGGACTACACTTTCACTGGCAATTTGCCAGCTCTTTATAACTAATCAATGTCAATCAATTATGAATGAATGAATGCATAGATATGAACTATAAGCTTCATGAAACCTGTGTGACGTACAAATGTTTACACTCCTACTCAATGTAAAGGGCTCTAACATCCTTTGGTGTACTGTTTGTTGTATTGAATAAATAAATAGAGAAGTGGGAAGAACACAACTTGGATGTGCGCTAGGGGTGTGGGAGACTGATTCCTGATCATGTACATTGGGCAGACATGTAGGGGTCGATTCCGATTCGGGCCGGAAATTTCTCCGACCGAGCCGGACCCGGAGAGATTTCCGACCGAATCGGACCCGTGCAGTCCGACCGAACGAGTACGATGCGTCCGTATGTTATCGGACTCGAGTCGGTCGGACTCCCATTGAAGTCAATGGGAGCCGGTCGTACAACGCGTACGCGGGCTCCCATTGACTCAATGGGTGCGAGTCGGACAAGGGCGCCCCCTACAGCGGGTACGCGGCGAGCGATTCGCGCCCGTACACGCACAGGTAGGGGACCCATGGGTCCCCCTGTGTGCGACTCGCGCGGCTACGCGTACAGGGGTCCGACACGGACCCCCAAAGTACGGCTCCGACAGCTCTTACGAGCCGGAGTGCGCGGCTCGGTCGGACTCGCTCGCGGCGCGCATCGTACTTACCCGGCCGGGAAACGTCTCCATTGCGCGGTGCGAGTCGAGTCCGAGCGAGTCGGTCGGAGCGGTTCGAGCCGGGAGCGAGTCGGTCGGAGCGGTCGGGACGCCCGGACGAGTCGGTCGGAGATTTCGCATCGTACTCGCTCGGCCGGACCCGTGTACGGTTCGGTCGGGAAACAGGGCTCCGAATCGGATCCGGTAAAGCCGAATCCGATTCGGAGCCCTACCGGCCGAGATCGGAATCGGCCCCAGAGTGTCAGGAGAAGCTTTCTCACTTGTTGTGTCTAAAGGCAAGAGCTGGGATGTGCTTCTCCAAGAATGATAGTGGAGTTCACTCCTTGGGAAGAAGAGCCTTCAGGTCCTTGAAGAGCTGGAATGATATGTGAGGGTGTTGTGCAGACAGACATTGTTCCATATCCTATGTGCATGTGATGAGAAGGCTTCCCTCCTGCTCTTTTTCACCTTACAGTGCTTGAATTTAAGCCTGGCTTTGTCATGGCTCCTCGTGTTGTGTTGACTGCAAAAAGCGCGTATTAGTCTTAGGCCAGGCAGCTGGTAGGCTGGTTGTGACTGCGCTGTAGGTTATGCTACACATCTTGACAATGGCCCAGGCCAAGTGGGGCATACTGTGCAAACATATCAAGTAGGGGGTGCTGTGTTCACATGTGATAAACTGTACAGCAACCCATAGGATCCCTTCCAGTGTGGGGCAGCATGGACGCGGTGGCAGCGAGGGTTCGACATGTATGGTGTTGCCACATTCTAGGTGGGACAAATCCTGGGCTTGCATGATAGTTCTCAAGTCTACATCACAGAGAAAGGGTTGTATTTTGTGCAGAATAAGAGATGGTGTATTCTCCTGCTTCTTGTACCTCATCCCTCACCCAAAGGAGCCTCTTTGTTTGACTCTATATTTCTGCTACAGAGCAATTTTCTATACCTGCAGCTCTGGTATAGTCATCTAGCTGATTCAGTCAGGTTTTTGTATGGACCTTTTGATATCAGCTGAAAGTGTATAACATCAGTACAACAAGTCAAATTTCAAAACTCATTTGGATCCAAAAGAATGGCAGAGAGGATGGTTTCCAAACCAGTATGTTTATTAGCAAAATTAGTCAAAGTTGCAGGCTTTATTCGTTTAGTAAATCATTTGTCAGGTAAGCAAATGTTAGAAGTCACCCTTTCTGGCCTGTTCACCCCCATTTTTGGTGCTGAATGGAACTGGTGGTAGCTGACTCTGACTCTGTCCTGGGCTCTGCTAGTCACACCCAGTGCCAATGCTATGTTAAACACAAACTCATACATTGAGGTACACTTACAATTGGCATGAACTACAATATTAGTCTCTAGTAGATAATAGGGCCAGAGGATGAAACTACCTATAAGTCCCTAGTATATAATAGGGAATGGCAGTTTAGAGGCCAGCAGCCTTGCATGTGTGCACTGCTGAGAGCCTGAGGTCATTTTAAAAGCAGCCCTGTGTTGCAGCACTGCTTTTAAAAGTAAAATTCACTGCAAACTCGACTTTGGTGGCATGGGCACTTTAAAAGTGCTAATCTACCTTATTTTTACATTGTGGGTACTCCCAAGGTCTCCCCTAGGTGTCCCATGGGTGAGGAGGTCATGTAACTATAAGCAGGGTCCCTATACAAGAGGTTTTATAAACCCTGGTGACTGAAAGCTGCCCGTTTTATTTTTCCCCAGTGTAGGAAATGCAATACAAATCTGAGTTTGGTGCTGTGGCATTGTGAAATAATAACCAAAATCGTTTTTGTATATTAAGAACCCCCAGGTTTCCCCTTGGTGTTTCAAGGGTGGGGGATCCTGTAATTATGAGCAGAGGTTTTTATAAAAGAGGTTTTATAAACCAGGAACGCCCCTTGCAGGTAAAATCGATGGGGCGGGGGATTCGACAGACGATGCCAAGGGAAAATTCAATAAATAATAAATTTTTCCCTCATCGTCGTCTGTCGAATTTCCCCCCATCCCACCGCTCCTACCTGCACAGGCCGCACCTGTTATAAACCCTGGTGAGGAAGAAATTGCACATTTAATTTTTTCCCCTTGGAGATAGTTGGCCTCATAGGCTAACATGGCAATATGTTATGGACGCATACCTATTGCTAAGAGAGTGTGAAAGTATCATTCAAAGACTGAACAAAATGGTAATGATAAATCCAGCAACTTGGCATTGTTGAATTTATCATAACTTGTACAAAAAAGAAGTTATAAGACTTTCTTTTCTGTAAGCCAAAATCCAGCCTCTAGCACTCTTCCCTGATTGATCAGCCCAGAAGGGGTTAACCAGGCTGCCTTGATTAGGTGATAAGTGGCCTGACCGGGCAGAGGCTATCTGATGGAGAGAGATCTGTGGGGTACAGGAATGCTAGAGCAGGGGGTTGGGCCATAAAGCATCAGCTTCAAAGGAAGAACACGTCAAGCAAGCCTGTTAGCCAGGCCCCCCCTCTTCCTGCCAGAGGAGAGGCTTAAGGAAGGAATTCACAAATGTGAGTGGGGGAGTTTATGGAAATAAGCTATACTCTGAGTTTGGTTTAGGTAGCTCTTGCCGCTGTGCTGAAATTTCAGCCATGATGGATTTTGAAAGAATAGTGCTTTCTGGGACCAGACTATGCCACACTTTTGAAAGAAGTTGTCATGCTTTGGACAGGGGTGCTCCCCTGCTTGTCAACAGAGAACACTGGCTAAGTATGTGAGAGGTGCAGAGCCTCTCAGTTCTGCTGCCTGAAACTAGAACAAGGAGGAATGTCCTGCTGCAATTGTGATCTGCACCCAAGGGCCTGCCTCTTGAAGACTGCACCTGCTGCACTATGTGGGACGTAAGCTCTGAGGACTGTGCCTTGCTTTAAGAAGGAGTAAGGAGTGAACTCCCTGCAGCTACAGGTTAACAGAGCTTAACCGTCCCTTCTCCAGCCAGAGTCTCCCTACTGGAGTGCGTCCAGTGGAGTTTTAAGGGGTTGGCCATGTGCATTGTGGGAAGTTAAGTCCAGGCCTGCCACGGACCATCTAGGAGATTCCAGACCCTTGGATTTGTATTTTGGACAGTTGGAACTCACCAGGAGACCTTCTGGAAGGACCTCCAGAAGTTTGGGAAAGTTTGGGAAACGTTTTGGAAAAAGCTCTGTGAGGTGACCGACCCGACCGCAAGAGCCAAGCTGGCCATCTTCAACCGTGACCCGGCCCGGATTCCAGGTTCGTCCCGCTGAAGAGCCCCAGAGGTCTGACTTGCAGAGATTGACTGGGATCTCCCTGAAAGTCAAGCCGACGAACCCTCACCGAATCCAGTGTAGAGCAGCGAGGGCCCACAGCTGAAAAAGCTCCCAAAACGTTTCTAAGTACGAAGGTAAAATTTTAACCGAGGCCTACTGCGTGGGGTGTCCGAGCAGGGCTAAATCGTGGTCAGCATCAAACTTTGATTGTGTCCCGGTCAGGCGCAACCAGATGTCCAGAAGTGATGCTATTGGTTTCTAAGCACTAGAAAGTGTTTATTCTTTCAAAATTCCTATCTCCGGTTCCCTACATTGAATTTTGGTCCTTTTGGTGTCATTTTAAAGATAAGAATATTTCCTATTTTTATAAATTGGTGTGGGGTTTTTAATTGTGTATTGTGTCTTACCTATTAACTGTATTGGTGTTTTTAAATGTTTTACATGCCTGCCTCCTAAGTTAAGCCTTATTGCTCGGTGTCAGCTTCCAAGGGTTGAGCAAGGGACTAATTTATAGAGACCCTATTTAGGACCCAGCACTGTGTTGGTGGCCTTGTTGCTGGTGTTAGGTGCCTACATACCAACTACCTATAACCCACCTTCCAACAGAAAAATATTAATATGGTTGAGGATCTGAACAAAATATAAACATACAGGTGGAAATCATTCCAAGCTGCAGAACAGAGGAAGCATCAGTTCCATAAAGGAACTTCCCTAAATTCCCCTCGTTCTCATCATTGAACACAGGTGCACGCAGCTGTGCGAACTTGGATGTATCTTTGGTCCAGACTGCATGGAACAGGGAGATCTTTCTCATCCCTATGCACAGTGTAAATCACAGCATACTTTACCTCTCCACTGCTGCATGATTACAGTAGCTCTGGTTATAGGATATACCGCAAAAAGCACCATATGGGGATTGCAGCCTCTCACACTTCCCTTTTTCATTGTGGTACCACGTGTGAGAGGCTCTATAGCCCTTTAATGAGTCTAAAAACAGTGCAAGATTCACGAGTTGATTCTCCACTTTCTACATGCAAGGGGGTCTCCTTATCCAATGTCTAATATTTTACCTCATTTTCTTTTAGCAAGTGAAGTTATTTAAAAACAGCACTTCTCTTTTCAGAACTCAATGTCAGGAGCAAAATACTAACATGCTGATCTGCAGAAAATAGGAGGATGTGAGATGTTCAGCTGGTGCAGAATATAAGCCCCTTTATTAGCTAACACCCCAGGGCTGTCGTAAATATTATGTTTTGTCTTCCCCTTTCATGGCCTGGATTCCCCTTCTGTGGTACTAGTTATTAAAAAAGGGAACATGTGTGAATAAATTAAATGCACATTCTTTCTCATAATGTTCTTTTCTCGCAAATATGATAATCAAGCTTACATGAATATATTCATAGTATCTACTCCATTATCATGTTATCATGACAGCAGAGTAGAAGACATGATTGCGCAAGGGTGATTGGTGAATAGCAGTGTTTCTTTATAGAAGGCGACTTTGAGTCATCTTGTTTTTTTCATTATTGCTTCTACCATGGCCTGCAGGGGATTTGCCATTATTTGGCTAGTCTGGCACATTGTAATGACCTGAGTGCACACAAGCTGAGGATCTCGTACTCATTCCCTACTCCTCCCCATACTGTGCGGCTCACCTTCTGTACTCAGGTCCAGCCATATGAAGGAGACCTCTGTGTGGAGGAAAGGGAGAGGGAAGAGAGATTCACTCCTGCAGGTGGTTGATGGGAAGACCTGGGATGGATTGGGAGGAACAAAGCCTGTGGTACAGCCTCTTGGCCAATAACTAAGGCACAGCTCCTTCCCCACCTTGAAGAAAAGAGCGCAATAACCAGGGGACACCCTCTAACTTAATATACTTGACTTCTCACCAGTATTTTGGCATATAACTTACACAGTGCGGCATGCAGGTGGTCTCTGAGTAGCCCCCAGAGATACCTGGAATCCTGCCCAAGATCTGAGCAGAAGTTGAGAACATTGCAGCACTGGTAATGAGGAAGGGAGATACTATTTAGCAGGACAAAGCAAGTACCAAACTCACTGGATCACTATGAACCAAGGGAACCAAAGAGGGAGAAAAAGTACACAGGTGAGAGGACGGGACGCCAAGTACAAAATGTCGCATAAGCAAAGGAGTCAAAACAAATGCTGTAGTCCAATGCCTGCTTATGCATTTGGTAAATCTTGAAACTGCCCTGAAACTGTTGCTCACTTTGTGTGGCTGGTGTAGCACAGCAGAGCTATCTTGCCCTAACAATAAATGTAACATTGTCTGTATTTTCCATTGCCCTGTCCATGTCTGATGTCATCAGGTTCTTTTCTGGTCTACTGTGTCTGGTGACCTGGTGGATCAGTGAGAGAATATCGGAAACACAAATATTGTGCGGACAGAATATCATGTCAAAAATATTGAGGAAAAGAATATCGAGAAGGTAAAGTGCAAATAAGTAAGTATAGATCTACTATTCTTAACTCCAGGTCTACGTATCTTGAAGATATATGCCGTCAAGGTACATATATGTGGAGTTATATATAGTAAAACTTTACTTATCCGTAGAAAATGACCTACACGATATTCTTGTCCTCAATATTTTTGTCACAATATTTGTGTTTCCAATATTTTGTCCAAATACCGACCTGAAATGTCTGTAGCCAGATGTAAAATTGCAAACACTTTCATCTGGGAGAGACATCAAACAAGAGGGTCTAGAGATAAAGCATTCCTGTTTGACACAGGTCCCACTCAGCAGTAAAGGAGCACTTTGTAGCGCGTCTCCTTCGCTGAGCAAGCCTTGATGCATCGCTCTTGCCATGCTTCGAAATGGTGGTTAAAAGACAGAAGAAAAGTGGATCTTGGAGCACAACGTGTTAGAGGACAAGTTGCCCAATGTGGAATATCAATTTCCAAGTGAGAAAAGTTAAATTAGCTTCAGGTGGTCACGTGAAAGTGAAAGTGAAAGCACAGAGCAGCCCTTCTTCTGCATCTACAAGGAGCTCCACTAGTGGTACTGCACGTACACGCTGCATAGTCTGGTTCCTGGTTGGCAGAGGTCGTGGTGACGGGGTTTAGATAGGGATGGACGGTGATGGTGCTGCTCATGGCACACTGTAGCCTAGTGCTCACACAGGACACAAGAGCATTGGTGAGGAGGCACTGTTTGTGGTAGAGATGTCTCACCAGTCGCCTTGTGCTCCTGCTGCTGTCCAACTCCAGGCCATTGATATGGTAGAGTCATGGACATCTCTACATAGCTCAGGGCTCTTGAAAGTGTGTGATGTCAATGTGGCCTTTGGATTTGTGCAGGGCCTTCTCATTCCTCTCTGGAGACCTCTCCTCAGAAGGAGTCCATCACCTCCTATCCCTCCCGGAAGCCTCTGGCTGCTTCCGCCTTCCTCCTCTGCACCACTGTGGTCTGTGGAGCATCAACGCAAAGTTTAAAGATGAGCGCGACGACGCGGGGAACACGCAGGGGTAAGAAAGCTATTGCTTGTGAATTCCACATCTTAATTGCGCTGCTCCTCGAGGTCAATCCTAAATTGTCATCAAAGAAGATCTGCTCCTGAGCAACCCTCCTTTATTGGATACTGGAATATGTTCAAGGAGGTCTCACATCCTACCAAAGTAGAAGCATAAAATTGAAAAAAATCATAAAATAACAAGTAAAAACCAAACAATACCAGGCTAAAGCACAGGATCCCTAACAGCTTCGTATTTTGGGATATATTTCATGTGAATCCGTAAAATTGGTTTTGCTGCTCTCAACCCCGCTTCCGACTGCGTCTTGCTGTGCTATATGTATTTAAAGGTCATTATTTCTTGTGGTTCTCTAATGTGAACCCCTATCAACGTCAAACGTGGTAAACCGCTCAAAGATATATAAAATGAATGACTGTTCCCAAGACATGTTATTTTGTATTTTAGAAGCCCCGACATTATGTTTTGTATTTTAGAAGTCTGGACATGTTATTTTGTATTTTATAGGCCCGGCTGCACCTTGCTGCTGAGGTCCAGGTGAATGGTTGGGTGTTCTGTAATGGCCTGGTAGCACTGTGGCACTGCCCCCCACCCCATTGACACTCCCCCTCACAACAAAGTCGCCAACAGGTGGGGACTATTGAACCCCATGGCTCGACACAGCACAGGGCCCTGCTGTTCTTGAGAGACCTGCCCAGCAGTTCTTGATGCCTGCTTTCTGTATGTTTTTAATCCCTGCTGCTTCTGTATTCCACTTTACCTGCCATCTCGGCAAGCACAGGTGTTGTTCAAAGAGCTTAGGCTGCGTAATTACAGTCATTCAGTGGCCTGCAAGCAATTGTGGATGCAGAAAGCCTCCGCACACCGTGCCCCCTGCTGGCTGGCGGTAAACGCGCTGTTACTTCTATGACCTTGTCTATGCTCTGCTTTCTGGCTGGAAAAGGTAGATGTATTCATCTGAGAGGAAAGGAGCTCCTATGTTTTTGTAGCTAAAAGGAAGTTTATTTAATCATCATTTATCTTTATTTCGGTTAATAAAAACCATAAAAGTACATACAGCAGCATAGGTTTAAAAACATAATACATTGTACACATTACAATTCATTAAAAGGAAATTTCTGCTTCCAACTAAGAGGAAACTTATTAGGGCCTTTTTCTAAGGAAATTTCTGCTTCCAACTAAGAGGAAACGTATTAGGGCCTTTTTGTCAAACCCTATAGTCTAGCAACTGTTCATGTACTAACATAAAAAATTGCTTAAGATCACATAAAAAGAACCATAATCCAAATTTTGCTTAAAGTGTGTGACGCGTTAGGGAAGTGGTACCTCTTATCCTGAGATACCATATGGAGTTTAGGCAGCTGGCAACCGAATAAACAACACAGCTCCTAGTGTCTGCCTTACATATTCTCAAGGCATGATGTCTGTCGTCGAGCCCAAGGAGACGGCACAGAGGATTAATTCAGCGGATACACTGTTTAGTGTATGCACTACAGAAAAACAGTAGGTGCTCGTTGTTAGAAATGGGGGTCTCTAGTTGGCAGAGGTAGGGACCTTTGTCCAAATAGGGACCCTTGCTTCTAGTCAGGGTAAGGGGAATACACTTCTAAAATAACCCCTGCTCACCCCCTTGGTAGCTTGGCACGAGCAGACAGGCTTATCTCAGAGGCAGTGTGTAAAGCATTTGTGAACACATACAGTAATACAGAGAAAACACTACAAATGGACACCACACCAGTTTAGAAAAAATAAGTAATCTTTATCTAAGCCAAACAAGACACAAAACAACAGAAATCCACAATACAGTAATAAAAATATGACTTTCAAATGGTAGAAATAAATCAGTTCAAAGCAAATTGCAGATGCGACACGTTTCACACAAACTACCTTGGATGTGTCATGCACAAAACAAAAAGGGCCGCAGGTAAGGTGATGCATTGGTTCCTTACACTCAGGGAAGGTGATGCGTCGGTTCCTTACTGCTGCGCATGGGAGGTGATGCGTCTGTTCCTTACCGGAGAGGAGGTGATGGGTCAGTTTCTTACTGCGTGGGGAGATGATGCGTTGGTTTCTTGCTGCGACCCCCAACGATGCGACAGACTTGGCGCCTCGATGCGATGCGACGATCCGGAACAATGCGTGGATTCTTGCAGCGGCACACCAGGCCTTGCGCTGAAATCGGTGCAGTAATCTCGGACTTCGGAGATCAATGCACTCGATGCGGCGTGCGGCGATTTCTCGAGCCGCGACAGGCGCTGCGACGGTTTCTTCGGCGATGCGTCGGAAACAGGTACGGATGAGTTACGCTTCTCGGTGTTGCGTTGATTTTTCCAGCTCCCAGCGGAAAATAGTCTCTAGAGGTCCAAAACAACAGCAGGCACCTCTTTGCAGGTCAGAACTCCCAGCAAGGAAGTTCAGGGGAGCTGGTGGTGAAATCTTTGTGACCCTGAGACTTCAGAACAGGAGGCAAGCTCAGTTTCAAGCCCTTGGAGATCTTCCTCAAGCAGGGGACACAGCAAAATCCTTTCTCCTTTACTTGGCAGCAAGTAGCCACTGCAGGCCAACCTCAGACAGCAAACAGCACAGGGGCAGTATTCCTCCTCAGCTTCTCCGGCTCTTCTCCTTAGCAAAGGTTCCTCTTGATTCCCAGAAGTGATCTAAAGTTCTGGGGTCTGGGCCCCAATATTTATTCTACAAAATCCTTTGTTCTCTGGTGGCAGAGAAGCCCTGTGCTTGGTCAAAACCAGTTCTGTCCTCTCTGGTGCAGCTTCCTGGCAGGAGGTGGAGACAGCATTGTGGAAGGCAGACCAGGCCCATTCAGGTGAAAGGAAATCTCCTCCCCCTACTCTAAATGCAGCCCAGGTCTATTCAGCCCAGCCCTGACTCATCAGACTTGTTGGAGCCACTGCTCTTCCCCATCCCCTGTCATCCAAAGCCAGACATGCAATAGACAAACCTAGCAGAGGCACACTGGATGGCTAAGCAAGAAAATACCTACTTTTCAGTTCAGGCATACTAAACTTTATTTTCCTACCTTGTGCCCAGGGGTAGTTATGTTTATAAGATGTTATAAGGAAACTCCCCATTCTATCCTATGGGAACAGGTAGCGTTGCAATAGAGAAAAACGAAATTGGCAGTATTTCACTATCAGGACATGCCACACACACCAGGGCATGTCCTACCTTTCACATACACTGCACCCTGCCCACAGGGGTACTTTGGGCCTACCTTAGGGGTGACTAACATGTAAGAAAAGGGAAGGGTAGGGCCTGGCAAGTGGGTGCACTTGCCAAGTTGACATGGCAGTACCAGACTGCACACAGGCTCTGCAATGGCAGGCCTGAGTTACATTTACTGGCTGCTTATGTGGGTGGCACAATCAGTGCTGCAGCACACTAGGCAACATTTGATTTACAGGCCCTGGGCACACACAGTGCACTGTACTAGGGACTGACTAGTAAATCAAATCAGCCAATCATGGAAACACCAATCCATAACAACAATTTACAAAGGGAGCACTTTCACTTTGGCACTGAACAGCAGTGGCAAAGTGCCCAAAGCATCTAGACCAGCAAAACGGAGTCCAACACACAGCAAAAACACTGGAGGCAAAGGCAAAAAATGCTGGGGAGACCCACACCAATGGTGTCCCCTCCAGCTGAAATGTGGGGAGAACTACCCACCCTCTTGGAAGGTCTCTTCACTAAGGCGGAAAAATCTGGACAGACCATCAGCATTGGCGTGTTCTTTACCAGGGCGTTGTTCCACCGTGAAGTCCATCCCCTGCACGTAAATGGACCACCTCAACAGCTTTGGATTCTCACCACTCATCTGCATCAACCATCTGAGGAGCCTGCGGTCGGTCTTAACCCAGAAGTGAGTCCCAAACAAGTAGGGCCTCAGCTTCTTCGGCGCACAGACCACAGCAAATGCCTCATGCTGAATCGCACTCCACCTCTGTTCCCGTGGAAGTAACCTCCTACTAATGAAGGATACAGGTTGGTCTAGGCCCTCCTCATTTAGCTGTGAGAGCACAGCCCCCACACCATGCTCTGACGCATCTGTCTGTACAATGAATTCCCTTGAGAAGTTGGGCGCCTGAAGCACGGGCGCCGTGCACATGGCAGATTTCAGGGCATCAAAAGCCTTCTGGCAGGCGTCAGTCCAGTTCACCTTCCTGGGCTGCTTCCTGGAAGTCAGCTCTGTCAAGGGGGCAACAATGGTGCCATACCCCTTGACAAATCTCCTGTATGGATCACTGACAGAATATCGACGACCACAACATCGAGGTCCCAAAATATCGGGACCTAAATATCGATGTTAAGAATATCGACATCCTATCTACATCATAGTAAGTATAAAAATATTGAAACAAAAATATAGGGGGTCATTACGATGGCGGGCGGAAGCACAACCTCCGTGCTGGCGGATGCAAAAACCACCAGTTACCGCCTGCACGCAGCAGTCCACACGCCCGCCCAATTACGATGCGAAAAGTAGGCCAAACACCGCCGGCAAGCCAGCAACACCGTCTGCCATCAAAGTGCGTCCGTACACGTAGCGGCGCAGCACAGTGTGACACACACCGTCCGACGAAATCACGTCCCGCCCGGCGTATAAATTACGATGCCGCAAACAAACGGCTCCCACGGCTAAGAGACACCGTACGACAAACCGAAGCGGTAACACGGACGCCGAGCACGGACAACGAAGAAGCGGCTCCCCGAGCATGAATCCAGCACTGCAGGCCCTCCCCATGCTCTTGCTGATGCACCACCAAGGACGCAACGTACCGCGGAGACGCAGGTAGGCACACACACAACAAGTGCACGCAAACAGCGCACACAGTGCAAGGGCGGAAAAAGCGGACAACCCCCACCCCGCGTGTACACTACACATCCACCATTGCATCCACATATGACACACAGGCCAAATCGTAACATCGCGTAACACATGTGTACACACCACCTGGGACTAGGAACCAACGACCCCGTCACGGCCCCAAGCGGCGATGACGCCGCCACACATGCGCACAACGCAGAGGCCAACCGCAGCGCCATGCATGCGTCGCACACAGACACAGGGACACAACCAAGCAGCACACACATCAGCCCCACCCCGAACGCACATGACACGTGACAGGCCTGCCACAGACATGTCCTCAACGCCCAATTCACGGACAACACCCAACGCCACACAACCGACGCACACATGTCAGTGAAGTCACGCAACAGCAGGACACACCCCAGTGTAACAAACATGGCGTAGCACACAGCGGCGGCAACACCAACTAGGAGAAGAGGAACGCCAGTACCACACTGAAACACCCATACCACCCTGCACATATGAACAAGACATATAAAACGGAACACCAAAGAGCCCGGGGACCGACAACAGGTGGCCCAAGAATAACATTCACACACAAGGCCCAACGCAGAGCGGAAAGGCAGCCTGCCGCCCACACAAGGGAGAGCAGACAGCACTGAATGACCTTCCATTCCAACTCCGAAACCACAGCCCTACGAAAGAAGCCGGTGAATACAGCCATTGTCCAAGAAAAGACCAACACAGGCATGCCGAGGAGACCGACCACAGGGCAGATAGCGCATATCACAGAAGCACACAACGGACGGGGAAGAAAAAGAAAACACTCCCCCATGTCGGCCACATGCAAGTTAATTGGAAGGAGTCACACATCACTGACCTTGAACTGTCTGAGAAGCATGTGGGATGAGGGCCCGTGTCCTCCGCACAAGCCAACAGAACACAAGTCCTGTCTCCCTACGACTACACAGAGCTCACAGCAACCTCGGAGCGTGCACATTGCAGACTGCACACACAGCCGGAGCACGCCACCACAACGCACCGCTGCGAAATGGCAACCGCAACACACCTACCCAACTACGCCGGACAGCTCAAGCTGTACAAAACCAACCTGATACATATATTGGGATGCGATCTCCTGTCCCTGCTGAACGTAAGTTACCGACTGACTTACCGCATCACATTGTTCAGCTGCGTCATGCCCGTCTTCTACTGTCGGAGGTGTCCCTACCAGCATCCCGTGGAGATGTGCCTCTCCAACCCGGCATGTCTAAAGGCGGACCTGTTACCACTACTCCTCCCTCTGGACGCACACGACAGGGCCTGCTCTGCCTATGGGGGCATGGCGTATGTGGCCAACATCGCACCCGCACTGAAATGGGACCACTGTGCCTCCACACGACGGATCATCGAGAACAGCTACATCGAATGTCACCCAGCATGCCCCATCATGGTCCTCCAAGGGACAACTTACGAACAACACCTTGACAGCCACCATCCGCTACATTGGCTGGCAAACATGTACACCACCAATGACATGGAAGCCCTGCTGGACGGCATCGCATACCTGACAACCTGTAAATTCGTCGGACCACAACGCAGGTTCCCCGATTGACCTATGATGTCCAACCCCGCACCCATGCTTAGCTTCCGCACGGACTGGCCAGTCACCACCACAACAGCCATACCAAACGACCGGCAACTGTAACCACACCATCAACGACATCGCCATGACATCGGATATGACCGGGACATGCACACTGTTCCCCATCACATCCAGGAACACCGCATGCATCGTGGGAGGCAGTGGCATGGGGTCTGTGTATCGCACCCACATGGACGGAACTGCACGAACAACCAGGACACGACATGGATCCAGCGCCCATGGACACACACACCGCTCAGTGGACATGAATAGGTCGCCTGGAGTCTGTGGGTGCTGCACCCCTCCCACCCCCGCCCCGGGAATCCCATACCAGGACCTTTGCATGGACGACAAGTGCATACAACAACAACACGACCCCAGTGACTGTGACATGTCCAGTAACCACCACATTGCAACAACAAGTGGCACGCCGCTGCATGCACGCAAGCACATGCCCTGATGTCATCTCACATGCACGCGTGCATGAGGAACAACCGCAGCAAACCTGTCACATGGAACTGAGATGGACTGTGCCCATGATGCCAAGCGGTCTGGTAGGCTACATGTATACCGTCTGTGTCAAAGTCCGCAGCTCCGCAGCTATACGTAAATGTACATTAGCACAGCCTTGGCCAAGCAGATGTAACTCTGAAGCCCACATCCCACATGCAACAGCCAATCACATGTAACCCCACACCCTATCCCATTTGCAATCATGCTCAGTATATCCTCAACATGTATTCCGCTGCCAGTAGTGTCCACTATACTGCATCACAGAGGACAGAAGACTCAATATAATGTTTGAAACCAAAACTGTCTCCGCTGACTCATTTCACAAGTACGAATGAGAGAGGATGAGAGTATGTGAAGTACACGGCAGTCGTGACATGACCATGTAGTCCACTGGTATTGGATGTCAACGCAAATGAGTAGCACAACTGTGGAAGACACACATGTGTCGTGTGAAGTCGTATGGACGCAGTGCTCAGGTGGGTGGGTGTGACGGGTAGATGCGCACATGCCAAGTTGGAGCACGCCGTGTTGGGAGGGGTCATGAACAGTACACCACCGCTTCCCTGGGCATTGTGAGAGGACACCTGTCGGGGGAGTGAACACGTGTGTGCACAGCAGCCGGGCACACGTACAAAGCCGGTACCAGGCGCACCTCAGCCCACCCTCTGTGGACAAGCTGGATCCTGTTATGCGCCCGCCATGCCCCTTGACAAGGCACACACAGCCCCAGTCGACCAGGTGTAACCCCAACATAGTCAATCCGCACAGGCGATACAGGGCACGGGATGGCAGTGGAGCATGGTGTGTGAGAGGTCTCCTCGCGCTCCTCCTGGTCATATCACGCAGGCAATAGAACCTCAACGTCTAGCATGGCACAAGTCAGATGGAAGTGTAGGGGGACGCACCACAGCACGAGCAGCACTGACGTCACGGGAGGTGGCTCGCACCATCCCATCCATTGCCCATCATACCAACCACGCCACATGCCATTGCGACTAAGTGCAAGCGCGTGCGCCACCACCCCGAGCCCTCCCCAGAGAGGCCAAAGAGTGAATGTGTGGGCCATCAGTCACAGACGGACGCGGCCTGGCCGCAAGGGCAGCCACAGCCACTGGGTGTCGCAGGTGGCGGATCCGGAAGGCGAAGACTGTGATGCATAGTCCATGCAGGCCGGGTCTCCATTTGGGGCACCACGCAGGTGGACGGCGTCCCGTAACACATCATACCCTGAGACAGCCCACTGCGTGCAACTGGACCCACACATACACTCCCTTGCCCTCTCTGGTGCGAGCTTGGGGCTGCCTGTGCAAGCGCTAGCCTCGCAGGTGCACATGCATATTGGGGGAGCGAGGGAGGACATGAGGGCTGGGGCGAAGATGACTGTATCACTGTCAGTGAGTACAAGGGATGACCCAGATGTGGAAAGGAAGAGACGTGTCCCGTGTGTACTGCAACTAGTCGCCAATCCAACTACCCCCCATGTCCGGAATGTAAGCCCGCACCTAGGCCCGCCCATCCGCCACATCGAATATACCACCAGCACGACAACCTTCCCATTCGAAACACTGACTGGGGGTGGCGACCAGTGAACAATCATCTGTAGCCTACCCACGCGTACATGTGGGCCCTCCATGATCCATGTCACCTGCGGCAAAGTCATGACATGCGCAATGAGGGAAGTGAGGAGAGCTGTCCGCCCCACGCACAGAAGGTGCATCAGCTCCACAGACCCAGCAGGGAGTCCAGCAGGGGTCACATGTGCAGGGGCAGCTGTGCCTGGTGTGAAGGCACATGCATATAGACAGCACATCGACCAATGTGTAGTCTGCCCACATCTACAGTCCATCATCATGCGGACATAGGAATTGAACACAGGGCAACACATCTTAGTGGGTGCACCCACCGTGACCAACAATGCGCAATCATCGACGTACCCGCCCTGTGCATGGCCCCCACCCAACGGAGGCACATCCAGTGCCACCATCCCACACACACAAGCCTTCCACGGAACATGCTGTGTCCAATGGTCAGTACAGAGTCAGCGCCCATCTGGTGGATCCTGAACAGGAGACACATGCACACACATGCCAGCTCCCACTATGTACGTCTGCCACCTGGCACGTGCAATGTAACCTCTCACCTGTGACGTGTGACTGCAAGCACACAGCCGTCTTGGCATGGGGCTGTCAATGTGGACACCTGTCAATGTTTCGGGAGGTGTGATCCGTACAGTGCTGTACATAGGGTGCAGTGCTGACACCTACTACTGTCTCATATCCCCTCGTGCCACAGGTCCCACTTGTTTTGGCCGCTCAGCCTGTGCCCACATCGTCGTCGTCGTGTGCCATACTCATCCAGCCTCGGAAGCAGTTCCATGCTCAGCAGACATTCATGTTGCCGTGGCGTTGCCGCTTGACGAATATGCAGTCAGTCCCCATCAGCACGCCCCGCAAGTCATTGGGGCCTAGATCCCCATGTGCATGCACATGGCAGTGGTTTGTATCACTAGCCATTGCCATTGTTGGGAGACCTGTGTAAGTGTATTGTGGCCGTGCCGTCCCAGCTTGACAGCTGGGCTGTGGCTCATGTGCTTGCTCAGTCATGTCAGTGATGTGTATGCGAAATTGCTATGTGTTGTGTTGCTTTGACATGTGTCCACTGCCATTTTCCCTAGGCGGAGACCGAACATTGACCGCCCATACCAATTGCTGGCGGACATGGACGATACAGAGGTCATTAGGAAGTTTCGGCTGGACAGGCCAACCCTGCATCGACTGTGTGCCATGTTGGAACCCCATCTCCGTCCCCGCAGGGTGTATCCGACAGCTGTCACCCCACGGCTAAGGTGATGGCCGCCATGCATTTCTTCGCCACTGGGTCATTCCAGCACACAGTGGGCAGTGGAGGAGGGATGTCCCAGCCCATGTTCAGCAAGGTGCTGAGGGATGTACTGGCAGCCATGATGCTGTACCGAAACAGGTACATCCGCTTCCCCAGGGCTCGTGAATTGGCGGCAGTGAAGGGTGCATTCTATGCCCTTGGCAGAATCCCACACGTCGTTGGAGCCATTGACTGCACACATGTTGGCCTTGTTCCACCACAGGCCACTGAGCACCTGTACCGCAACAGGAAGCACACGCACTCCCTGAATGTGCAAGTGGTGTGCCTTGCGGACATGGTGATCACCCACGTGTGTGCAAAGTTCCCAGGCTCGGCCCATGACGCACACATAATGCGCAACAGCATCTTGCCACGACTGATGTCCAATCTGCAACAGGATCGTGGCTGTATTGTCGGTGAGTATGTGGAGTGGTGTAGGGTGCTGGTTGTGCGATGCTGTCCCCTGTCCAGTTGGAATAGCAACGGTTCTCTGTGTCCCTCACACCCAGGTGACTCTGCGTACCCGAATGGGGCATGGCTGCTCAGTCCATTGAGGAATCCTCGCACCCCAGCAGACGATCGCTACAATGAGGCACATGGGAGGACCAGACGTGTGGTCGAGCGTACCTTTGGCCTCCTCAAGTCCAGGTTCAGGTGCCTGGACCGCACCGGGGGTGCGCTGGCGTACTCCCCACAGAAGGTGTGCCAGATAGTGGTGGCGTGCTGCATGCTGCACAATCTGGCCATTCGGAAGCAGATCCCCCTCATCGTGGATGACGGAGATCAACCAGGGCCCCAGCCCGCAGACCAGGACAGCTCGAGTGAGGAGGACAGCGGAGAGGAGGAAGCTGGTAATGTGCGGCAGCAGCTCATCGCCCGCTACTTCACTTGACGGTGAGTGTCCATGTACGACGGCTGATGTGGCTGTATCTGTGCAGGTGTGTGTGTGCTGTGTCAGGGTGGCCGTTTGTTCACTGCGTGCTGTGTGTCAACGCTCCATGGCCAGGGTAGTATGCCACTGTTGGTGGCTGTGGCATTGTGCCCTATTGCTCTGTGCGATGTGTGTACATTGCTTGTAGTTGTTGACATGTACTGTGTGATGGGTGTGTGACACACTCATTGAATGTGCTCCTGTTCTGTCTCCCACCCCTAGGTCCCTACAGGCCCTCCGGTTCCATTGCCATGCCACGCATCAGGTGCCTTTCCGCCCAAGGTGGCCGTTGTATTCCCTACAAATAAAACACAGGGCACAAACAGCAGTTTGTGTAAGAGGTGCATTTATTTCAAACTGTGACATGTGATTGTGTGTAAGGTGATGACAAAAGTGGTGCGTGCAGTGACAATGAGCTGTCGGTCATGGCTGCGTGATGTTCAGGGTGTACCCACTGGTTCTATGTCCATGGTCCAACAGACACATGCCATCCAGATGGCTGTGTGGAGTGGGATCGTAGTCCAAGTCAATGCAGTGGGTGGTCAAGGAAGGCTGGCTGGCTGCCTCACTTGGCGTCTGGAGCGTGCGAAGTCCTCCCGGGAGATCTGTTTCCACTTCGGACGGCCCCTTCCACGTTTGCGAGGGGGTGCCTGCTTGCGACCTGCTGGTGGTTGAGGTGTGCTCACTGGCTGTGGACGCAGGGGAACTGGACACAGCTGCACGACCCTGCGCCCCGGCAGGTGGTGGCGGTGGTGGAGCTGCTGTCCCTGGCTGTGACCTCACCACCAGCTGGCCCATGAGGTCCACGAGTTGGCCCATACGGGCGTCCATGGACCTCAGCACCCCCAGCACCTCCCGCGTGTCTGAAGCAGACCTGGCCCATTGTCCTTGGGCCTCTTCATAGGCCCCAAGGACTCTGGCCATTTGAGGCAGGGCATGGCTCCCAGGGGAGACTTGCATTTCCCTGACCCTGCTCCTCCTACCGGTACTGCTGCCACCGGCCTGCCCACTAGCCACATTGCTCACCACGGTCCTCGCTGTGGCTCCCAGGGTGGATCCAGTCGGCCGGGCCACCACCTGCGCTGGGGCTGGTGCCAGCGAAGACGTGGTGGTGGTGGCGGCGGTGGTGGTCGGTGCGGCGATGGTGGCGGTTGCGGCAGTGGTAGTGGCCGCAATGACCGTGGGTGTGGCCGCAATGACCGTGGGTGTGGCCGCAATGTCCGTGGGTGTGGCCGCAACGACAGTGGCAGCAGGGGGCTGGGAATGTTCAGCAGCCCAGGATGATGGGTTGGTGGGTAGGAGGGGTCCTGGGAGCGGCTGGGCCCTGCCACACCAGATGGGCCTGCTTGGTGGTCCGTGTCCGAAGAGGAGGACAGATCCTCCACATCCGTGTGTCCTCGTTGGGGGCTTGTAGGCTGGCTGTGCTGGCTGCTGTCTCCATCCCCAGCATCCAGCAGTTCGTCACCTGTGGAGAGAATGAGATTTGTTATTGTGTTGCACCTGGCGAAGTATGGATTTGTCGTCTGACATTAACAGTTCGTGCAATCTCGTACATGGGTTTCCCGGAGGCGTGTGTGTGGCTGTACCATTTGTAGTTGTGTGTGCTTGGCAATGGGACTGTGTGCTGTGCACATGTGGCATGGGACGGATTGGCCATGCCGATGGGTGTGTTGCTGTGCCCCTACTTATTGTGACTCTGGTGTATGCAGGCTCCTGGCCCATCCTGGGTCTGGTTTGTACTTTGCTTTTGGTGTTCAAATGGGACGCTTAGGAACGCATATGGCAACATGGGGGCCATGCCCCAGATTCGCATTTGGGAGGGAATATGCTTTTGGGGTTCAAATGGAACGCTTAGGAACGCATATGGCAACATGGGGGCCATGCCCCAGATTCGCATTTGGGAGGGAATATGCTTTTGGGGTACATGCTGTGAGCCATGGGTGCCGAACGTGACATGTGTTGTGGCAGCATGACAGTGCATGGTCTGAGGTGTGTGCATGTCTGACATGGCCTGCATATTTGCTGTCTGTTGTGATTACTGGACATGGCATTGGACGCATCGTTATGAGTGAGTGATGGTTGTGTGCCAGCCAACGTATTGCAGTTGTCCCATCTCCTTGGTGTGCGTGCTGCCCTGTGCCATGTGCATCACTGCAGTGCTCGGGGGGTGGCCCATGTTGTGTGTTGTTGCTCACAGTGTGGCATGCGCTTCATTGACTTCTGGCACATGGTTGGTCATGGGCATGTATCTTAGCGTGACTGCTGTATGTGTGGCAGCTGTGCGGATGACATGCCTTTCATGAGACTGGGGCTGACGGATGGGATGGATGGTATGTTGTATGTGCATGGTGTGTCTGTGTGTTTGATGGGGTCAGTGGTGTTCGTGTGCATTTATGTTGTTCCGCTCTGTTGCGTCTAGTGTTGTTTGTCTTACATAGGCGTAGTTGTGGGGTGTGTGGTTGACAGGCAGTAGGGGCTACATGAACAGGACTTCAATGGTGTTTCGGTTGTGTGTGATGGGTTGCACAGTGGCTGCCGTGTGGTACTATATTCAGTGTGGCTTGTGCATGCAGACGTGGCTCCTTGGGTGTTGCTGTGTCTGTGATGGGTCATGTGAGGTGTGAGTCTGTGGTTCATGTCCGTGTGCACATTGTTCACTTGTTCGTGACGGTGGGCGGTGCTGCGTGTTCGTCTGCTACGTGACATGTCCCATGTGTTGGTCGTGTTACGGTCCTCATGCCTCCAGTAATCCAGCCCTGTCCAGTTTCCCACCTGCAGGTTGTTCGGGCGTGCACTGTACTGGATGCCACATGGTTCTAAGCGGGGGTGCTCCATGTTGCAGGTCTGTGGGGGTGGGGGGTGTTGTGGGTCGTGGTGGTGGCTGGACACCCACTGACACCGATTGTTGTGGACCGTGATGTCTACCTTTCGGCTGTCGGTGTGCACTGCGGTGGCTGACACGTGGCTGTGGGGTGTGGGGGATGCTCCTCCTTGCTGTGCTGTGGGACTAGGGGCCTGGTGTGTGTTGTACTTGGGCTGTCCACCCTCCCACCCACTGCATTATGTGTTCCTGCCACTTACCTGTTACTTGTCGGTTAGTGCAGCTATGGCGGACACATGGGTGTGGTGGGTGCTCGTTGTGGCGCTTCTGGCATACTCGGGGACCTGTTGGTGGTTACGTGGCTGGCTGAGTGTACACATGTCCCCACGTATCTTACAGTTGTTCGGTTTGGGCTGTGTGTGGTGGTGTCTGTTGCATGTGTGTGTGATGTGTTGTGTATTGTGTGCTGGACATGGGGGTGTTTGTCCCTGGGAGCTGTGGCATGGTGGTAGTGCATGTGAGTACATAGCGGTGTGCTGGTATACATTAGTTTGTACTTACCAGCCTCCACTCCCTCTGCTAATCCGGCGAGGATCTCCGGATGTATGATGACTCGCACCTTCTCCTCCCACGCTTTGAAGGTCTTAAAGAGCGCGGATTCCCTCCGCCAGTGACGGCTGCCAGCTCTCTGTTCTTGCTCTCCTTCTTCTTGACCAGGCTCTTGACGTCATTCCACCGTTTGTTGATTTCAACTCTGTTCCTGGGCAGGGTCCCGACTGCATTGACCTGGTCTACGATCCGGTTCCACATTCTCTTTCTGGTGGCTAGTGGTGTGTGCTGGACCAGGTTCCCATAGATTTGTGGGTGCACCTTGATGATCTCGCCGACCATGACCGTCAGCTCAATGGGCGTGAACTTGGGCATTCTTTGTGGTGCCATGGTGTTTGTGGTGCTGGTGCGGTGTGTGTTGTGTAATGTGCAGGCGGTTTGTGGTGCCGGTGTTTGGTGGTGGTGGTGGTGGTGGTGGTTGTGATGTGTGCGTTTCTGTGGTGTGCTGCTGTCCTTGCTATGTTACTGTGTCCTCTCCTCTCCTCTCTAGTTTGCAATGTTGCAAGGGGTTGTGGTCTGTGGGAGTGCTGCTTTTGTACTTACCTATGTGGGTGTGTCCTCATGGTCTGTTGTTTTCAGGTGTGTTGTGTCTGGGGTTCTGGCCTTTGTAGTTTTTGTTTGTCCAGGGGGTGTTTTCGGGATGTGTACTGTGCTTGTGTATTTGTGCGTGCCTTGCTGTGTGGACTTGTTGGCCATGTTGTGTGCGATTGGTTTTGTCAGCGGATGGTTTCTGTGCAGGGACGTGGGCGCCATGGCTTCTGCCGTGTAGATTCTCATCGGCGTTGTTTGCGCTGGCGGGCGGTATATTTGTAGTTTTCCCGCGCTCATGGCAGTGCGATCGTAATCTCACGTGCGGTGTGTCGGCCGTGAGGGCGGGCGGTTTTGTGTTGTCGTGCGTGTTTCCGTCCGTGGCGGGCGGTTTGACTCCGACTCGGACGATGGCGGGCGGTATCTTGTGTGATTTTTCCGCCGATGGCGGTTTTCGGTTTGTGTAATCGTAATGGCGTGGTCGGTGTTCAGACGGTGTGTGCGGGCGGATTTTTGCCGCTTCTATGCCTGGCGGATTTTTTTACGCCGGGTATCGTAATGGGCCCCATAGTTGTTAAAAATATCAATGTTAAAAATATCGTATTTTTTATGTATAAAAAAAAGTAAAATAAATTAAATAATACATATAACTTAAAAATAAATATTTATAATTATTAGAAAATGTTAGCAATTATAAGTAATAAATATAATGTAAAAATAAATTAAACAAACATATATAAAAATAATATATATATTTACTTAATAATTATTAATAAATATTTAATTTAATAGATTATAAAATGTTAGAAATGTATTAAAAATTATAAATACATATATATATATATACATATATATATATATATATACACCTGTAACATAAAAATAAAAAATATTTATATATTATAAATTAAAATATTAAAATATGTATACATTTTTTTAACTAGATTTTACACTACATTTAATTACAACAGTAAGGATAGTGCTAGATAGCGGAGGTGAATAAATTACTATTCCCACTCCATCAAATGCAACAGTAGTGAAAGTGTTGGATAGCGGAGGGGATAAAATTACTATTCCCATTCCAGGTAGTGCAACAGTAGGGAAAGTGTTGGATAGCTTAGGGGTAAAAAATAATATTCCCACTCCAGTGAGTGCAACAGTAGGGAAAGTGTCGGATAGCAGAGGGGTTTAATTTACTAATCCCACTTCAGCAAGTGCAAAATAGGTGAAAGTATACGATAAAGTAGGGGTAAAAATTACTATTCACACTCCAGTGAGTTCAACAGTAGGGAAACTGTTGGATAGCGGAGGGAAATAATTTACTATTCCCACTCCAGCGAGTGCAACAGTAGAGAAAGTGTTGGATAGCATAGGGGTACAAATTACTATTCCCACTTCAGTGAGTGCAACAGTAGGGAAAGTGTTGGATAGCGGAGGGTAAAAATTACACAATTAACATAATTAATTAACAATTAATTAATTAATTAATAACAATTAACAATGAAAATATAATTATTTATTAATAAATTAATTCAAACAATTAACACTATAAAATCATAGATAAAAATATTACATATTAAATATTAATAAATATATTAAAATTACATTACTTCCCACCCTATTCCCCTATCAACCCACAACCCACTCCTAAAAAAATGACACAATTAACATATTTACCAATTAATTAATAATAATTAATAACAAATTACAAAATATTTAATTATAAGTTATTTCCACAGTTAACACTATAAAATATTAATTAATTAAATATGAATTATGAAAAATATTAATAATGTAATTATAATTAAATTACTTCCCACCCTATTCCCCTATAAACCCACAAACCGCTCCTAAAAAAATTACGCAATTAACATATTTACCAATTAATTAATCAATAAAAATTAACCATCAATTATTAATTATTTATTAATTAATTACCATAATTAACACTATAAAATAAAATGAAAATAAATACTAATAAATAAAAATTATTATTCAATTAATTATTTTTAAATTACTTCCCACCCTATTCCCCTATAAACCCACAACCCGCTACAGAACTAAAACGCAAAATGTAATTCAAATAAAATTAATATTCAATTCATTATATTTAAATTACTTCCCACCCTATTCCCCTATAAACCCACAACCCGCTCCTAAACAAATTACAGAATTAACATATTTACCAATAAATCAATCAATAAAAATTAACAGCCAATTAATAATTAATTAATAATTAGTTAATTACCATAATTAACACTATAAAATTAAATGTAAATAAATACGAATAAATAAAAATTATTATTCAATTAATTATTGTTAAATTACTTCTCACCCTATTCCCCTATAAACCCACAACCCGCTACGGAACTAAAACGCAAAATATAATTCAAATAAAATTAAAAAACAATTAATTATATTTAAATTACTTCCCACCCTATTCCCCTATAAACCCACAACCCGCTACGGAACTAAAACGCAAAATGTAAATAAAAAAATTTGTAACTTCTAAAAATGTAACACATACATAAAAAATAAATGCAATACTTAGACCCAAAAATATAGCACATACATTTAAAATACACACTAAAATACATAACACTAACTTAAACAACAATATTTTTAACAACTAGATTTTTGCAAACGATATTAATAACTTTGATATTTTTTAAAACGATATTAACAACTTCGATATTTTTAACAACGATATTACTTACCTTAGACTCCATATTCTTGTCCACGATATTCTGACTGTCGATATTTTTGACAGACAATATTCTAAACTCAATATTTGTGCTAGTCGATATTTAAAACTCGATATTTAGACTGTTTACCCTCCTGTAATACCCGGTGAGTCCTAAGAAGACTCTCACCTCTTTCTGGGTCTTGGAGGGGTTCCCAAGCCAGAATGGTATCAATCTTGGGCTGTAGGGGCACCACCTGACAGCTCCCCACCTGGTGTCCCAAGTACACCACAGAACCCTGCCCGATCTGGCACTTGCTTGCCTTGATCGTGAGGCCTGCCTTCTGCAGAGCCTTCAACACTTCCCAGAGGTGGTGCAGCTGTTCCTCTCAAGTGGCGCTGAAAACTGCTATTTCATCCAGGTAGGCGGCACTGAAATCCTCCAGTCCAGCCAACACCTGGTTGACCTACCTCTGAAAGGTGTCAGGGGCATTCTTCAACCCAAAGGGCATCACCCGGAATAGGTAGTGCCCCTCTGGCATTGAGAATGCTGACCTCTCCTTTGCCCCATCAGTTAAGGCAATCTGCCAGTACCCAGACATTAAGTCAAACATACTGAGGTACCGGGCAGCTCCCAACCGATCTATGAGCTCATCAGCTCTGGGGATGGGTTGCGCATCAGTCCTGGTGACCGAATTGAGCCCTCGGTAGTCCACACAGAACCGGAGTTCTGGCGTGGCACTGGGTGCGGCAGCCTTTGGGACCAAGACCACTGGGCTGGCCCAAGGGCTGTTTGAGGGCTCAATCACCCCTAGTGGTAACATCTTGGAGACCTCCTCCTTGATGCAAGCCTTGACCCTGTCAGTCACTCTGTAAATGTTATGCTCACAGGAGGACTGTCCCCAGTGTCCACATCATGGACACACCACTGAGTGACACCTGGGATCAGGGAGAACAGAGCAGCAAACTGCCCCAACAGTTGGCAGCAGTCACTCTGCTGTTCAGGAGTCAGGGCGGAAGAGAGGGTTACACCGTCCACTGACCCATCGTGTTCCTTCGCAGACAGAAGGTCAGGAAGAGGCTCAGTCTCCTCCTCCATTGCAGCATCTATTGCTAGGAGCATGACCACTTCGGACCTCTCCAAGTGGGGCTTAAGGTGGTTCACATGCAGGACCCGCAAAGGGTTCCTTGGAGACTGCAAGTCCACCAAGTAGGTGACTTCACTCTTGCGATCCACCACCTCAAATGGTCCGGTCAACTTATCCTGGAGCACACAAGGCTCCACTGGGGCCATGAGCCACACTTTCTGTCCAGGCTGAAACTCGATCAGAGTGGCATTCTGATCATACCAACATTTCATCTCCGCCTGGCTGGCTTCCAGATTCGCCTGAGCGAGTTGTCTGAATCGCTTAGTCCGGTTCCTGAAGGCCAGCATGTAGCTATATACATCCTGGGGAGGTTTACTGGGAGCTTTCTCCCAGCCTTCTTTGACCAGACTTAGAGGTCCTCTGACAGGATGCCCATACAGGAGCTCAAAGGGACTGAACATTAAGGACTTCTGTGGTACCTCTCTGTAAGCAAACAAAAGGCATGACAAGAGGACGTCCCACTTATGCCTCATGGGTTCACCAAGACCCATAATCATGCCCTTCAGGGTCCGGTTGAATCTCTCAACCAGCCCATTACCTTGGGGGTGGTAAGGAGTGGTGAACTTGTAGGTAACACTGCACTCCTGCCACAGGGACTTCCTATACTTAGATATGAAGTTGGCACCATGGTCGGACACCACCTCTCTGGGGAACCCCACACGGGAGAAAATCCCCATCAACGCACGACCCACCACGGGGCCATCACAGTCCGGAGAGGGATGGCTTCCGGCTACCGGTTGGCATGGTCCATCAAGACCAGGATAAACCTGTTGCCCATGGCTGTCTTGGGATCCAGAGGCCCCACAATGTCAATACCCACCCTCTCAAAGGGGGTGCTGACCACAGGGAAAGGTTGGAGAGGAGCCTTACACTTCCTCCCACTCTTACCACTTGCCTGGCAAGTCTGGCAAGACCTACAATGAGTATCAGAACTCTTATGCATTTGGGGTCAGTAAAAGAGGGTGACAAGCCTTTCAAAGGTCTTTTCTTACCCCAAATGTCCTGCCAAAGGCACATCATGAGCCAGAACCAGTAGGAAGGCTCTGAAGCGCTGTGGTACCACCAGCACACGGGCTGACCCAGGCTCAGCAACCTTAGGCTCGCTATACAGGAGACCATTCTCCCAGTAAATCCAATGTGATCCAGACTGATCACCTGCTGCCTGGTTTGCAGCCTGTTGCCGCAAACCCACAAGAGAAGGGCACTTCTGCTGCTCCTGGCAGAATTCCTCCCTGGTGGGGCCCCCTTCCTGCTGCCAATGGGTCAGCTCAGCCAGGTCCCACAGTTCAGCCACGTGTTCCCCTGTAGGCTCCAGGGCATCCTCCTCAAGGTTTGCCTCCTCCTGGACCGTGGGAACTTCGGGGGGCCGGTTTCCCGCGCCCCTGCCTCTCCTCTTTCTGGCAGGCACCTGGGCCAGTCTTTCAGGCTCCAGATCCGCTTGCATGCCCTTACCGGCTGCCATAGACTGAGTGGTCACACAGGCCCACAAAGGCCCACTCAGGCAAACCCAACATCTCTAAATGAGACCTCCGCCCCACCTTTGCTCAAGGGGAGCTTGCCAAATTATTGCCTAGCAGACAGTCAACAGGCATGGCTGGCCTCACAGCTACTCTCAAGGTACCTGAGACCCCCCACCACTCAAAGGGAAACTGTGCCACTTTGCAGAGGTACTCTGAGTTGTCAGTGGCAACTCCTGGGTAGAATGTGTTGGCGACCACCTGCTCCTCAGACACCAGCCGACAACTGACAGCTGTCACACTGGCTCCGGTGTCTCTCAGAGCCTCCACACTATGGCCATTGATGGTCACCCACTGCCTGTACTTCTTAGTGTTATCAGGCAGATGAGCTCTTGGGACCATCTCACTGTCTCCTAAAGAGACCAGGGACATTTCTGCGGGACCCCACCCCTCTTGGGCACCCGTCTCCTCCCCCAAGGCTACACTAGCCATTTCCCGGAGCGGTGCACCAGTGGGTGCGGTGGTAACCTTCTTGGGACACCTAGGATCCCCTTGGAAGTGGCCTTAACGTGCCTTGGGACCCCTATGATCAGGCTTACCTGTTGGGACCCATGGCTTCTTTTCAGTGGGAGGCTGGGAACCCTTACCCTGGTTCCCTTGGGAATTACTTTGGGGCCCTTTTTGGAACTCCTTCTGTTTACCCTTGTCCCCCCCCCACTCTTCTGCTGGGGACCCTGCCCACCTTTGGCAAAGTCTCCCACATGACCATTTTGGACCCTTGTACTGACCCAGCAGTCCGCCTCCACAGCAAGCTTCTTGGGGTCAGTCAGCTTACTGTCAATCAAGTGCTGGCGTAGCTCTGAAAAACAATTATCTGACAAGTGCTCCCATGCAACCAAATCATGGAGCCCCTGCAAATCATTCACCTTGCTACCCTTCACCCAACCATCCAATGCTCTGCAAAAGTAGGACACATACTCCACCCAAGTACTTGACTCTAGCTTCTTACAGTTTCTAAATTTCTGCCTGTACAGCTCTGGGGTCAACCCATACCTTGCTACTAAGGCTTGCTTCATGGGGGCATAGGACATCTGATCCTCAGTGGGTAGTGCTAGCAATGTCTCCCTTCCTTCACTGATAAAGCGGGCCGACAACCCCGCTCCCCAATCTCTTTCAGGGACTATGTGGGACATCATTGCTACCTCATAGGCCTTGAACCACTGACCAATGTCCTCATGCTTCATGAAATCCTTATATCTTCCCTTCTCCAGGCACTGATGGTGCGCTGCCACCATAGGGATTGATCTCTAGACTTTTGGCTTTCAGATCCAACTCCCTCAACCCTACTTCATGCTCTAAGAGCATCTTCTTCTCTTCCATGGCCAATTTCTGCTTCTCCAACTCCAATTTCTTACTCTCCATGTCACACTACTTCCCCAGCCTGAGCTTTGTAAGCTCCAACTTATGCACTCTGCTTCTCTCCCTGTCCTCCAACTCCTCTGGAGACAGACCCTTTGAAGACACACTGCTGGCCCCACTGGAGGGCAACTTCCCTCCAGTCAGGCCCAATAGCCCATCCCGCTGCCCATCTAAATTCTCTCCCTCCACCATAGGCTCCTCGGTATGCTCACTGGCATTCCTTGATTCCAACCAGGCCCACAGCACCTTTTGGTATTCCTCCTTTCTGCTGAGGCCGCCTACAGAGATTTAAAATTTTCTGCAGATATCTTTAAGTTGTGGTACAGTGTAGGTATCAACCCTCTCCTCTTCAAATTCAATATCCACAGATGCAAGTGTTGCTGGTTAACTCATGGTGAAAATTGGCAGTTCTCAAATTGCAAAAAAGTTCCAAGGGAAAAAGTTCTACCAAATGTATGTGGTCACATAATGGTCTGCACTATGCCAGTAGTGTACACCAATCACTGTTTGTAAGTCATAAATGCAAGTCCAGATCCTCACCGCTGACCACCAATGGTATAAATGGGGGTCTCTAGTTGGCAGAGGTAGTAACCTTTGTCCAAATAGGCACCCTTGCTTCCAGTCAGGGTAAGGGGAATACACTTCTAAAATAACCCCTGCTCACCCCCTTGGTAGCTTGGCATGAGCAGACAGGCTTATCTCAGAGGCAGTGTGTAAAGCATTTGTGAACACATATAGTAATACAGTAAAAACACTACAAATGGACACCACACCAGTTTAGAAAAAATAGGTTATCTTTATCTAAACCAAACAAGACCAAAAACGACAAAAATCTACAATACAGTAATAAAAATATGACTTTCAAATGGTAGAAATAGTTCAGTTCAAAGCAAATTGCAGATGCGACACGTTTCACACAAAGTACTTTGGATGCGTCATGCACAAAACAAAAAGGGCTGCAGGGAAGGTTCCTTACACTCAGGGAAGGTGATGCGTTGGTTCCTTGCTCTGGGGGAGGTGATGCGTCGGTTCCTTTCTGCTGCGCAGGGGAGGTGATGCGTCAGTTCCTTACCGGAGAGGAGGTGATGCGTCGGTTTCTTAATGCGTGAGGTGGTGATGCGTCGGTATCTTACTGCATCCCCCAATCATGCGACAGACTCGGCACCTTGATACGATGCGATGATCTCGAACGATGCGTGGATTCTTGCAGCCACAGAGCAGGCCTTGTGTCAAAATCGGTGCGGTGATCTCGACTTCGGAACATCGATGCACTTGATGCGGCATGCGGCGATTTCTCGAACCGCGGCAGGCGCTGTGACGGTTTCTTCAGCGATGCGTCAGAAACAGGTAC
Source organism: Calotriton arnoldi (assembly GCA_963921515.1). Taxonomy (NCBI): domain Eukaryota; kingdom Metazoa; phylum Chordata; class Amphibia; order Caudata; family Salamandridae; genus Calotriton; species Calotriton arnoldi. The sequence continues at coordinate 79,526 of CAWUFW010018565.1, forward strand.
GGATGCGTCACGCTTCTCAGTGTTGCGTTGATTTTTCCAGCTCCCAGCGTAAAACAGTCTCTAGAGGTCGAAAACAACAGCAGGCACCTCTTTGCAGGTCAGAACTCCCAGCAAGGAAGTTCAGGGGAGCTGGTGGTGAAGTCTTTGTGTCCCTGAGACTTTAGAACAGGAGGCAAGCTCAGTTTCAAGCCCGTGGAGATCTTCCTCAAGCAGGGGACACAGCAAAGTCCTTTCTCCTTTCCTTGGCAGCAAGTAGCCACTGCAGGCCAACCCAAGACAGCAAACAGCACAGGGGCAGTATTCCTCCTCAGCTTTTCCATCTCTTCTCCTTGGCAAAGGTTCCTCTTGATTCCCAGAAGTGATCTAAAGTTCTGGGGTCTGGGCCCCAATATTTATACTACAAAATCTTTTGTTCTCTGGTGGCAGAGAAGCCCTGTGCCCGGTCAAAACCATTTCTCTTCTCTCTGGTGCAGCTTCCTGGAAGGTTGTGGAGACAGCATTGTGGAAGGCAGACCAGGCCCATTCAGGTGAAAGGAAATCTCCTCCCCCTACTCTAAATGCAGCCCAGATCTATTCAGCCCAGCCCTGACTCATCAGACTATCTGGGGCAAACGCTCCCCCCCAGCCCCTGTCATCCAAAGCCAGACATGCAATACACAAACCTAGCAGAGGCACACTGGATGGCTAAGCAAGAAAATACCTACTTTCTAAAAGTGGTATTTTCAAACACAGAATGTAAAAATCACCCTCACTAAAGGATGCATTTTAACATTCTGAGTTCAGGCATACTAAACTTTATTTTCCTACCTTGTTCCCAAAGGGTAGTTATGTTTATAATTGTTATAAGCAAACTCCCCACTCTATCCTATGGGAACAGGTAACCTTGCAATAGTGAAAAACAAAATTGGCAGTAGTTCACCATCAGGACTTGCCACACACACCAGGGCATGTCCTACCTTTCACATACACTGCACCGTGCTCACAGGGGTACCTTGGGCCTACCTTAGGGGTGACTACCATGTAAGAAAAGGGAAGGGTAGGGCCTGGCAAGTGGGTGCACTTGCCAAGTCCACATGGCAGTATTAGACTGCACACAGGCACTGCAATGGCAGGACTGAGTTACATTTACAAGCTGCTTATGTGGGTGGCACAATCAGTGCTGCAGCCCACTAGGCAGCATTTGATTTACAGGCCTTGGGCACACACAGTGCACTATACTAGGGACTGACTAGTAAATCAAATCAGCCAATCTTGGAAACACCAATCCATAACAACAATTTACAAAGGGAGCACTTGCACTTTGGCACTGAACAGCAGTGGCAAAGTGCCCAAAGCATCTAGACCAGCAAAACAGAGTCCAACACACAGCAAAAACACAGGAGGCAAAGGCAAAAAATGCGAGGGGAGACCCACGACAATGGTGCCAGGTCTAACACTTGTCAGCCTCAACTGACCGATAACCCATAGGGCACAGATTGGAGGAATTAGCATTACTCCTCCAAGAGGAAATAAAAGAAGCAGTTGGTAAAATCCCCAGTCTAAATTTGATATAAAGGGACATTGGTGTGTTCACATAGTCCATAAAATCTTCAAAGTTAAAACCACATTTAAAAGACAGGTACTAGTCCGTTAGAGTGCCCGAGAGGACAGCAGACATTTTGAAGCCAAGAACAAATGTCCAGTAGTGGTCTTTACAGTAATTCAGTGGCCTACAAGCAATTGTAGATGCAGAAAGCCTCCTCACACTGTGCCCCTTGCTGGCTGGCGATAGACGCAGCCGTTATCTCTATGACCTTGTCTATGCTCTGCTTTTTGACTGGAAAAGTTAGATGTACTCATCTGAGAGGAAAGGAGCTCCTATGTTTTTGTAGCTAAAAGGAAGTTTATTTAATCATCATTTATCTTTATTTCGGTTAATAAAAACCATAAAAGTACATACAGCAGCATAGGTTTAAAAACATAATACATTGTACACATTACAATTCAGTAAAAGGAAATTTCTGCTTCCAACTAAGAGGAAACTTATTATCTCTATGACCTTGTCTATGCTCTGCTTTTTGACTGGAAAAGTTAGATGTACTCATCTGAGAGGAAAGGAACTCCTATGTTTTTGTAGCTAAAAGGAAGTTTATTTCATATGCATTGCGACTCCAGCTACTACTAAACCATCCACCATTTAATAGAGGTGAAGGTGCCATCTGTTTGCACAAATGGTTCATCCTAACTCAAAGCAACAGGGTGCCTCTTCGCCCATTTACAGTCTTAGGTGGAACTTACAACTGTGGGAAATCTTTAAATAAGACACACTTTCTCATAAGACAATCTTTGCAGATGGGGCAATGGTGTGCTTTCAGCGGTTGCAAGTTTAGGTATAAGAGTAAGAACCTGATTGGCCCTAGGGGGACCACCTCACTCCATGTCATTAGAAACACAGTTTCCATTCCTGAGCTTTTGTGTGTTGACCCAGTGCACTGTGGGTGTTGTAGTCGTGGTCTGATTCCATAGAACTATTTAGAGTGACACACTTGATAGCATGTGTAAGAAATTGGGTTACTGGTTGAGGGGGGAAAAACCCTACTCACGCAAGTATCACAATCCTTGTCAAGGAGAAGTCACAAGTATACCCTAAATTAACCTGTGCTCAACCCTCTGGTAGCTTGGCACAGAGCAGTCAGAATTAACTTAGAGGCAATGTGTAAAGTATTTGTGCAACAAAAATACAATCAGTAGAACCAGAGATATGCAATTTTAAAGATTTAAATTAAAATAGCGCCAAAAAGCACAAAGTGCCAACTATGGTTATCTGGTCACGCTAGACCGGGACAAAGTCACAAGTTGAAGCCGACCGCGATGGTGCATGGGCATGCTACAGGGAACAAGTTACCCCCACTGAACAAAGTAAATTAAATCCTGGTGCGCAGTCTATGCGACATTGCTTTGCGAGACTTTGCGTTGTTCGGCATAGATTCCGATGAAGCTATGCAGCGAGGTTTTGTGTCAGTTCCAGTGAGCTGTGCAGTGTATCTTGGAGGGGCTTTGCGCTGGTTCAGATGAAGCTGGCAGGTGTGCAGCTAGGCTTTGCGTTTCTTGGCGTCGATTCCGATGAGGCAGGCAGCTGTGCAGCGAGGCTTTTCAGGGCTTCACATCGCTTTTCGTCGGTTCCAATGGGGACCGAAGCTGGGCTTGGCAGAGCACCTTCAAGCCCACTTCTAAGGGTCCAGGACTGGACTGGCACCACTTGGGAGGGCAGGACCCATAGATGGCAGAGTCCAGGTGCTGGGTTCAAGGTTGTTGGAAGCCTGTCCTACGGGTAGCAGTCCAGCAGAGTGACAGTCTTTTCAACACAGCAGAACTTCTTCCGGGCAGAGTCTTTCATAGGTCCAGAAGTGTACTGAAGAGATGGTGTCTAAGGTCCAATATTTATACCATGGTGCTTCGTTTGAAGTGGGAGAAGCTTCTAGAGGTTTCCTTTTGAAGTGCACAGGTTTCCTGGCTCCAGGCTAACTACAGTGAGTATGCAATCCTTTATGTGAAGGCAGGACACAGCCTATTCAAGTGTAAGTAGGGCTGTGCTAAACCCCGCCCTCTCCTGCCAGTGTTGCCAATGTTGGCCCATCCAGGCACAGTTAAGCTCTCTCTTGTGGGTGTCTAAGGTCCAATAAATATTGGACCTTAGACACCATCTCTTCAGTACACTTCTGGAGGAATACACAAAGCCCAAATGCCAACTAAACCCACCCATGTGACCAAGAGAAAGGCTGCAGGAACTAAATGACTAAGGCAGGAAAATGCTAATTTTCTAAAAGTGGCATTTTCAAAATTGTAATTTGAAATCTGACTTTACCATAAAAGAGGATTTTTCATTACAATTCCATTGACACCAAACATGCCTGTTTATCTGTTCCCATTTGGAAGTTACAGCTTCTTAAATGTAATAAGTAACTCCAATGTTATCCTCTGGTAGAGGTAGGCCTTGTAGTAGTGAAAAACGGATTTAAGAGTTTATCACTATCAGGACATGTAAACCTTAAAAGTACATTTCCTACTTTTTTAAATACATTGCACCCTGCCCTGTGGGCTGTTTGGGGCTTACCCTAGGGGTGACTTGTATGGATATAAAAAGAAGGTTTGGGCCTGGCAAAAAGCTTTATTTTGCCAGGTCAAAATGGCAGTTTAAAACAAACCCACACAGGCTGCAATGGCAGGCTGAGACATGTTTAAAGGGCTACTTAAGTGAGTGGCACAATCAGTGCTGCACGTCCACTAGTAGTATTTTATTAATAGGCCCTGAGCACATGTAGTACCACTTTACTAGTGACTGTTACGTAAATAAAATATGCCAATTGGGTGTCAGGCCAATTCTACCATGTTTTGAGTAGACAGCACAAGCACTTTAGCACTAGTTAGTAGTGGTAAAGTGCACAGAGTCCTAAGGCCAACAAAAAATAGATCAGAAAAATGTGGAGGCATAAATCAAAAAGTTTGGGATAGACGGCCCTAAGGTCAACAGGTTTAACAGCAATGATTTATAGGTGAAAAGGTCAGACCTGGAAATATTGTCTGTGATGACATGGAGTTAGCTGGTCACCCTAGTGGGCCCAGGAGGGCCCAAGGGTGTGGCCAGTAGAAATGTGATGAACAATGACAAAATCATACCTTTGTGGCTATTTATAAACCTTTCTCAGTGAATGTTCATAGACATTTGATGCCAAAAAAGTTGGAGTAAGTGTGCATATGGTGCTGCCAGTGCATTGGTTACTCAGAGCATTCTTTGACCAGCTCACAATTTTGAGCAGGCTGGTGAGACACAACCTGTGGCTTCCATTGGAATGCCGTAATATTCCTTTATCGCGTCAGTTCTAAGCAAATGAAATCATTGCTTACCAGTAAACTTCATTACCACGTATTAGGTCCCTCACGTCCCAGTCAACCACGTCATGCGGCGGCCCTGCCCACCACAGGCCTGTACTACCGTAAGTCCTACTTTTATTTGCAAGAACCTCATGGACTTAAGGCTCCTCCCCCCACTGCCTGTTCTGGGCTTGCTGGACCAAACATAAAGGTCACCCCGGAGTGTACTACTTGAAGTTGGTGGCCAAGAAATCATGGGCCCTCAGATAGATCGATGTGTGGAGGACGACCATGGCCCTGTAGATTACTCTGCTGTGGATGGGTACCTAGGGGCATATTCTCAAGGAGCTAACGCCGAGTTATCGGCACTTTACCGCAGCCAAAGTCGCGATAAATCTATCGCCCCATTCACAAGCTGGTGCTAACAGCCCATAACACCAGTTCACCTGCGAAAGCATCCGCAAAAAACATCGCCACAGATGACCCCGGCAACTATCGCTAATGAGATGCAGAGTAGGCGTTCCCGAGCAAAAATCCGCGACAACACCACTTCGCAACATTCTCAACGACCAGCCTGATCGGCGATAAGACCACAAAACAGGCGATAAGGTGCATTAGCAGCAGGAAACTAACACCTGCTCTGACCTGGTGCAAAGTCGGACGACAACCTGCACAAGAAAAGGGAGCCCAGCCCACAGCCACACCTGAAGAACAACAGATGCCATGGAGCTACTCCTCATGCAGCTCGGAGCCCCGAGAGGGCCACAACACCCACCCCACCACCTACAGGACCGCCACCCCCCCGGACCCACCCGTCCCCCGGACCACCACAGAGGCAGCGCAGACAAAGACAGCAGACCTTCCGGAAACGCACCAGCCACACAGACCTAACACCAGAGAATGTCATTGCCCACTACAGACTCAAAAGGTCAACCATCCTCCGCATCCTGAACATCATTGCCCACAGGCTGACGGTACCAACACAGTGGACAACCAACATCCCACCCCAGACAAAGCTGCTGGCCGTGCTGCACCTGTTGGCCTCTGGGACATTCCAGCCAACAACCGCCAGAGTCGGAGGAGTCTCACAGGCAGCCCTATCCAAGTTCCTCAAACCTGTCCTGGATGCCATCACCAGCTTGGTACCCCAGTACCTATACTTCCCCCACACTGCGCAGGAACAGCTGGAGACCAAGCAAGGCTTCTACGCCATAGCTGGCTTCCCGCACGTGTTGGGGGCAATTGACTGCACACATGTCCTACTTGTGCCCCCTGCCGACACTGCACACAATTACCGCAACAGAAAGCACACGCATTCCATCAATGTGCAGGCAATAGTGGACCACCGGGGACTCTTCACCAACGTCGTCGCCAACTACCCAGGCAGTGTGCATGATTCATACATCTTCCGACAGTCCATCATCAACCGGCGCTTCCAGGTTGGCACCTATGGGAATGCAGTGCTCGTTGGTAAGTACCAAATGAACACACCACACACCTCAACGCCACAAACATGTAACTCACAACTCTGGCAATGCTCACGTCACATACTCACATGCAACATGCCCACACACCACACACGACAGCACAACGTACTGCGGCAAGCTGGGCTGGCCATGTACATGAGTCATCAACGGCATTGGCACCTCAGCCACACAATGGCAGTATGTGGGGAGAGGTAGGAACCATGCATGTGCGAAGGAGGCAAGTGATCCATGAATGCGAATGCACACAATGCCAAGTGTGGCGTGGAAGTGCTGGACAGACTGCAGTATGCAGACCACAGACATATCCATGTCGACATATACTGCTGGTGGTGGTAGTGTTGTGGACAGTGGACGCAACCATGTGACCCCAGTAAGTGGGGAAGATCTCGGAAATGTATCTTGTCACCTCCCCCCTGTATGCGTGTGCGGAGTGGGCTTGCCCGGCGTATGGCAGTACGGCGTAGGGGTGTGTTAATTCCACACGTGGCTCTGGGCGTGGTTAAGTTTAGGCCTTGCCATGGGGGTGACTAATGCGTGTGTCTCAGGTGTTGTGTCGGCGCCACCCGTCACGCAATGTACAATGTTGCTATGTAGCATGCCCCCGGAGTACGGGCTGGGCAGAGGGGTAAATGAGGGTGCGCAAGCCCGCTTGGGGTCAGGGATCAGACATGCCAACTGTTGTGTGTGTGGCTATTTCCGCAGCATCAGCCAAAGGTCTACCCTCAACCGCATGGCGAGTTCAGCCAGGCATGGTCTCTACATCGGTGTCCGCCCTGCCCTTACCATGGGCCTACACACACGTGTCCGTCCACGTTCAACGCACAACATCCCAGTGTCGTTGTCAGGCTTGTGGAAATGCGCAGACAGGCATGACAATGGTGTGCCGTAGGAGTGCAAGTGATGCAACTGCACTGCGCACACTAGTGAATGTTCTCGTGGGGAGGGTGGAGCAGCTGTGAGGCTACGTCATACACATTGATGCCGCTCATTTGAAACAAGCCGTACATGTCATGCAGTAATCACAGAGTCACACATATCACGCACCAATGGACCAGTGAGCATGCCAACACATCATGCAGGACCAACTCCTGACTCATGTCTCTCTGCACTGTCACAGGTGACCAAGGGTATGCACTCTGCGCTTGGATGATGACACCCCTCCGAGCCCCGAACACACAGGCCCAGAGGCAGTACAATGCGGCCCACAGACGCACCAGGGGCATCGTGGAACGCACATTTGACATGTTGAAGTCACGTTTCAGGTGCCTGGACGTCACGGGTGGGAGGCTCCTGTACAGCCCAGACATCGTGTGCAAGATGATCATTGCATGTTGTGTGTTGCACAACATATGTGTACGCAGCAGGGCCCCATGGATACCAGTGCCAGATGCACCTGACGATGGTGATGAGGATGAGGCAGTTGGACCACACCCCACTGCAGCCGGACATTGTGACTGTCCTTGGCAATCATGGGACAGTATTAATTGACCACAGGCATGGCATGTGCAAATAAATGCATTCTGAGTACACATTCCCTGGGTGCATGTCACTCATCTGTTCTGGGACATCACTCAGACAAGTGTGTGTGCGACATGTGTTGCTGCAAGTTTTATGATTGGTTCATGGATGGTGGGTGTGTAACCCCTGTGCAGGTTGGCTGTTTGGGTGTCACGTATTCGGACTGCCAGTTCTGTGTGTCGCAGTTAGTGGGGAGTCCCACTCCTAGGCGTTTCACGTGTGTCCAGTATCATTCCATTTTGGCTCCCATTTGTGTCCTACAGGTGACAACAGTGCTCCTCCTGGGGTCAGATGTGTGCCACCATGATGCAGGGATGCCCCCTGTGACTCAGGTCCCACGACATGGGCAACATGTACGTAGGCGGGAGTCACTTCCCCTACCTTCGTCCACGCTTTCATGGTGGATTGGTCATGGTCATGACCCGTCTGTGTGCAGGAGGGGTTGCTTGTCCCTCTGCAATGTGGAGGGGGGATGCGGATTCAATGTGTGTTCCATGCATGTTTGGGCATTGACGTAGTTCACATGCAGGCTGCATGTCAATGTACGTTGTGACTGTGAGGAGGTGCCTGTTTGATGCGGGCCATTGGTCATTTGTTCTACGTCACGGATGTGGGGTTGTGCTCGTACATTGTCATCTCACCTTTTTTTTGTTGCGTGGTATTTGCAGGCCTATCGCTGGTTATCGCAGATTTTTGTATCGCTATTGGCGTCATCGCTACTATTTTCGCATTGGGGTTTCGCGTTTTTCCAGCGTCGCGTTGGTTTGAACGCGTTCATTTGACGCGTTATCGTGTGACTATCGCATGGTACCGCCGTGTTGGGAATAGCACGTTAACACGGCGTTGTTTTCCCGCGATGGACTGCGATGTGCAGGGTTGCGTTAAGCTATACTTGCGGTGATTATCGCACGTTCTTGAGAATATGCCCCCTAGTGTATTGTCGACAAGATCATGGTACTATGCACGGGTCTACAGAGGTCTGGGATCAATTTCCGGTCAATTTCCAATAGGGATGTTATGCAGCGGGGAAAGTCTGGATTTAAGAATAAAGCTAATTTTTAACAAGGAGGTCTAGACAGGCAACAATTCCTTCAGAACGTTGTTCCTCTCCAAACTTACGACAAGATCAGTCCCATTCAACACAATTTTCCACTCTATGATCCCTCTCTGTTCATTTATCCAGACAAGTCTCCAGTTTTTCAATCCGACAGTTAATTTTTGGAGACACCCTCATGTTCCTGCTTAAACCAAAAATATTTTCCCCAGTTACTCTCATAATGTAAGAGTAGGTCACACATATACCAGTGACTCCCACATCATGTCATTGAGTCAGGCTGCAGCACTCAGTGTACCACAGGACTTTTGACACTTGAGGGGGCCCGTGCAGGTCCACACATTTTCACAGCACTAGCCCACCCCAATTACTTCAGCTTCTAATACAGCAAGTTCCAGTTTAAGAGGGTACTGGGTACTTGATCTACTGATTTTGGTTGTGACTCTTTACATTGAGCTAATCATGTTCTGTAACTTGTCATGTACTGATGGCGACGAAGAAGGCAATCAAGAGGGGACAGGAAAGTAATATCTTTCCTATAATTAATACAGTCGCCAAAGATGCCAAAGGTATGTAAGTGGTTGAAGTCAGGCTAGGAAGGACCTGTTGATAAAAAAATTACAAACTGGTTCAGAGGTTTGTTCTTGTCTACTCTTCTGTGTTTGTAAGAGATCAAAGTGAACAACCTCTTTGCTTGTTTAACACTGAATTTGTGTGTTCAGCTTGACCTTACAGCTATCTCCCAATGACCATATGATAAAAACTTCAGACAAATAAAGGCCAACCTACTAAAGATTGTTTGCGACCATAACATTGTCAATCTGTGTCTCAGAGAGGGAGAATTTGTCGCAGGACAGAGAAAGAAGACAAGAAAAGTGCATGTGGGCAATTCAGTAAGTAGGCTTGTGCTAAGGGAGCAAGATGCAACTACATGTGTACATTAAGTGAGACCATCCATCAACTCCACTTCAAATACAAAAAAAGCATATGATGGGCAAAGAGCTTGCACACCTTATCACGCTCCGTTATTAAATATCTCAACTCAAAAGATACCAAAGTCCTATACTTAGCTTTCCAGATTGAACTTAAATTCTATATTACACTGAGATCTACTTTTTCAACCAGGAAAAGAAGTATTTACTCTTTTACTTCTGGGAGGGGGAATCAGAAGCAATCAGTCAAAAGTTTGGAAGCACTGCAGTCCCCCGACTTCAAATAAGGCAGGGGAAGCACAAGTACTGTGGAGCGGAAGCACTACCAGTTTATGGTGTCAGTACCATTCCACCAAACTGGTGGTTCCCCTGCCTTGAAGTATTTTCCCACCCCCTCTCCCATTTGAAGCACGAGTTCTGTTACTCATTTTTGCTACCTAGGTCTACCATGCAGGGAAAAATAACAGCAGAAACACGCAGGGCGAAATGTCCCTGCATGTTAAGGACATTTCAGGAGTTTTCGAGCTCCCACTTGCAGTACAAAAAAACGCTAAGCAGTCAAAACAAATATGGGGGCATATTTACGAGAAAAATGTCAGAGCAGGGAGCTGCTTCAATTTTGCCAGCGCCGCACTCCGACATTTTGAAAACGCAGGGATGCACTGTATTCACAAGAATACAGCGCATCCCTTGTTTCCCCTAGCGCTGGTGAAAAAAAAAGCTGCCTAGAGCCAGTGCAGGCACCCTGCTGCCATGTTGCAAGGGTGCCTGCGCTGCAGGGACGATTGTTTATGAGCAGGAAGGGACACCTTCCTGCACACAAACAATCAAAATGGTGCTTTGCATAATAATTTCTCCTTGTATCGCCCTTCTAACGCCTGATGTTCCATGGCATTAGTTTTTGCCGCTGCCTCAGCCTTGTAAATCTAGGGCAGTGTGAAAAAGCAATGGGTATTTCGGGGGAATGACCACAGCAACACCCATTGTACACCCCTTCACCGCAGAGCACGGCGGCAGAAAGAGGAATATTTACAAGGTGGTGTTAAGCCACGCTAAGTGGCTTAGCGCCACCTTTAAAATATGGAAACTGGAGCATCAAAAAAAGCGACACTCCGGTGGCGATAGGGACTTGTAAATATGCCCTATGGTCCCCACTCAGCATTTATCAAGGCCTTCAGTTCAATCACTACACAGGTGGGTTCACTGAAGGCATAGACATCCCCATCAGATAAGGGGGATAGGTACATGTGGTTGGAGGTCATCTGCTGGGAGGGCAGAGGCCAGAGCCTTAACCGACCTGGTGGGCTGACAGCCAGCCCGCCACACTGTGAATGAACCTTTTAGTCTGCTCTTCGTTCCAGTGAGTTTCTCAATAAGAGAGAGGAATATTAAGTCAGATGCACACACAAAACATTCTGTTATATCCTTTACAAAGCTTAATGCACTGTATATTATACCTCATTTGATCAAGGAATTTCAAAATTGCAAGCACTAGTTCAAGTTTCTGGAATGTTTATACCTGTCATCAAATCAGCCTCTAAGCTGCTCCCTGAACTTCTTGTCATTTCAGGCCATTAGGTTTCAAGTTTGAGAGGCAGTATTATTTCCACAAGTGCCTGACGTGAAGCTGTTTCATCTCATGTGCAGATATCTTGCACAACATGGAGGGCTTCTTCCTGGGCTTAGTGGGGTCACAGTAGTTCACGTAACCTGTAGTGGTTCATCAAGCTTATCAAGACACAGGGAGCCCTTCTTGTTCCTCTAAAGACAGAAGGTCTGGCGTCTAAACAAGGCTATCAGGAGCAGGAGGAAATAGACTTCCAGAGTCAAAATTTCAGGGAGTCAAAGCCTCCCTGTAAGCATTTCATGATTCCAGGAAGGCACATTCTATCAGTTACAGGCACTAATCATTCACCTCAGTTTTGTCCTCTGAGTAATTACCATGGACCTAATATCAAAGAGGCTTGTTAGGTCTGTGTCTGGATTTGGAGAGGTGCTACGCAAACAAATGATGGACGGAATGCTGAATAAATCATACATTCACTCCCAGGCAAGAGATCTGGGTTAAATCCATCGTTCTTTTGCTCACCATGCCACCCCAGTTTGGACACAGCCATATGCAAATCAGTCTTGACCCTGCCCCTCATGGGAACAGTCCTACCCGAACTGCGAAGCCAGGTCCTCCCTGGACCAGAAACAAGCATCCTGAGACCGGTTTGGCTGTGTCTAAATTAGAACGCAGTGGCGTGCATAAAAACAATGGATTTAATCCAGATCTGTGACTGGGGTGAATGTTTGATTAATTCAGCATTCGGTCCATCATCTGTACTTTTTGCATTTGATGTCCTAAGTGGGAAGGGTATGCCCAGACGTGGGTCTCGTGCTCGCTACGCCACCAGATTCAAGCAGGCCTGGCTGAAGAGGGGTGTTACCCCGAAAACTGTCCCAGGATGCTTGTTTCTGATCCAAGGAAGACCTGGCCTGGCAGTTCGGACTAGACTGTTCCCATGGGGAACAGGGTCAAGACTGGTTTGCATATTGCTGTGTCTAAACTGGAACGGCGTGGCGTGCAAAAATACGATGGATTTAACCCATATCTGTGACTGGGGGTGAATGTTTGATTAATTCAGCATCCTGTTCTTCATCTGTTCTTTTGCATTGGATTAGCAGAGGAACACCACCATACAAGACCGTCTTTAAAGAATAATGAAGATATACGGATGTGGCTTTGTTTTCAAAAGGAGTCCAATTAATCACTCTGGTGGTCGCGTCCTACCATTTTTAATGCAGATCTCGCCTTTGAAACAGGGGCAGTGGAGAGTCTACTTTTCAGTATGATTTGTGGGTCAAAGTGGTGCATAGGGATTTGTCGGGCGGAGCTAGGAAAGGTCCTTACAAGGAACCTGAAGTCATTCGTGATCTTGGCCTCCATTGAGATGTGGCTTTAGGATCTGGTCTGTTAGTGCGTCAATGGTCTCTGCAATAGGAGTACAGAAATATCAACTGTAGCAGTCAAAGGCAGGAGTGCAACAGTGGCTGCAAATGACCCATTAGAATATGCCTGGATTCAACACCCCTTTTGAAGACTGCCAGCCAAAAAAGTCCCTAGACAGGATGGGAACCAACCAGCCAGAAGGGATCCACTGTAATCTGTGTGAGAGAGGGCTGTTGGCCGCCCATGAAACCAAGACATTCATATGAATCCCAAAAAGGATCAGGACAGCTCATCTCCTGGTTTGCCTTGTGGACAGGAAAGATGGAAGCAATACATAAACAGTCACAAATGACTAAAAATGCACACAATACTGTTCTGCAAAATGAAGTTCAAAACCAAGAAAACTTGAAAAACTGTGTGGCGCTGCCTTTTTGTAGGTTTTTTGTTGGAACTTGGGAGTGTGGGGTAAAATTGACTCCCATTTTCTGTGTTTTGACCTCAAAGAGCACTCATGTGGAAGACTGACAGCTCTAGGTGTCAGCATCAAGGACCACCCTTCATTTGGAACACTGGAGACCTGATTACTGTCTTTACCATGGAGTTTCAAGTTAGGGTGAGTCAACGCTGTTTCATGAGTGAATGGCTGTAGTTGAAACTGAATATAAACGAAAAAATATTACTGAAGCTTTTCAGTGATAATCAGAAAACATTGAATTTCGCTGCATTCCTACTGCTTTGACATCCACTGGTGTCAAAGCAGTATCGGTGCAACCCCTACCTCTGAGCACATTCCAGTGATAGATATTCGATAACACACTCATGCCATGGTAAATATCACAATAAGCGCTTGTGCCCGTCACAAGGTTTCTGGTTCCTCAGGATCTACTTCCATTCTCGGTTTGGTAGCTTAGTTCACGTCATACGGCTTCTGCTCGCTGCTCACTGCCCATGTCTGTGTCTGTGTGGTCTCCAGCAGGCTCAAAGCTAAACCCTGAGCAGGGTCTCAGGCCAGAGAAAGCAGCACCAGCATGATCAATCAATCAATCAGGGATTTATTAGGCGCACTACACACCCGAGAGGGTCTCAAGTCGCTGATGTCATCCTCCTTCAATGAGAGGGGGGCAGAGCTTTGCTTTCCTGAAAGTCCAGGTATCAGGATTGTGGCCACTACGATCACTGTGCCTTCGGATGCCTCCAGAATCAGTGCCCTCCCATAAAGCGCTGTACCCAACACTCCTCTCCGTAGTTTAACATCCCGATGGCCTGAAAAATATGGATATATAAACCACATTTGCTAATATTGAGGGATCTATGGTCACCCATGGGATAAGGAATACACCTTCCTTTCCTGTATACATAGCTCAGGCTCCAGGATAGACTACGTTATGATTTCTGTATCAATATTGGCAAAGAAACTGAGTTGTGATATCCTTGACTGCGGCTGTCGGACCACGCACCAGTTAAACTAGTATTAGATGTTGGCAGAATCATATGGCACATGAATCTGTCCACATACACATTACCAGAAGAGAACAAGCAACTACACAGCCATTTAAAGCAATTCATTGATGACAAGGAGAACTCAGTTGCCTCTCCTCAGATCATGTGTACAGCGGGAAAAGCCATATTGATAGGATACTAATGAGAGACAGTGCTTTAGCGAAAAAGCAGGTCAGAATCACACAGACTACCCTCGAAAACTCTATACAGGACTTGACCCACCAATTTAATACTGCCCAGACTAAGGAAATACTTACAGAACTGCAAAAGGCAAAGTATGCCATATATTTGTTGTTTACTGAAAAGGCAGAACATGCTCTACACATATTACCATTATGAACATTGCAAAAAAGCTCGCCATCTTCTAGCTACACAACTGAAACAAAGGAAATCGTAAATGACAATCCCTGTCATAAAGAGTGGCACACCCACCCAACCGCAAGCCTTAATGAATACACTTGCGAACTTCCTACAACCCCTTTATCAGACAGAGCAGAGAGACAGAAGCAGCACTGCAGAGGAAGAATTCTTTGCCAAGTGCCCACAATGGCGGCCAGCACAGATTGGGGGTGGCAGGGAAAGGGGGATAAGGGGGTCTAAAAAAAGAAAATTAAACTTACCTCTCTCGTGCGTCTCTCCTCTGTCATCCCTCCACTCTGGCCGGAACAGGAAGCACCCCGGCTCCCCTAATCCAATCACAATGCTGCAATGCTGTAATGAGACGGCTGGCCAAACATGCATGCGCACTTTCAGAGTGTCACCACTCCTCCCCCTGCTCTGTAAGCAGAGCAGCCCCGCCCCCAAAGCTGCCACAGCGGTAACAAATAAAATGATAATAATGTTGAGGCATTATCATTTTATATTTCCTTTATTTCCACTGCTGCAAAGCAGTGGGGCGACGCTCCTCCGCCTTAGCGGAGGAGCTGCCACTGAGTGCCCTTTACCTAAACTCTTTGAGGCAGGGAGAGAATTATTGACTGGTGAAATAAGTGAAAACTACTAGCCTGCCTAACAACAAATCACCTTGGGAAGACAAAGTCCCGGGTGAGATTTATAAGATGGGTGACTCTCAAGTGACATGATTGCTACATGAAGCCATGAAGGAGGCGTAGACTGAACATTCCCCTTCTTAACCAATACAGCCTTAACAACAATGATCCCTAAACACGTGGAAGTCATTTAGTGGTCTCCAGGGGTCAGCGCTGCTGGCTGGCTTGCCGCTTGCGACCCCTGGCACTGCATTTGCAACACCTGGGCTCAGAGTTTATTAGCTTCACCTTCCATGTTGACTGTCAATTTTGATTACACTAATGGTGAATAATACTTCATTATTCATATTAGAGTAACAAATAATGGATTACAATTTGCTGGAATAATAAGAAATGTGTTTAGATGTATGTTATGTGCGTACTTGTGGGTGAGAGAGTGTTTATGTGAGAGCGAGTGTGTGTATGTGCCAGCATGTGTGTGTGAGTGAAAGTAAATGTTAAATGGCATGTGATGTCACCTCCGCTATTCCTGGCATTTTGGTGAATTGACATTCATGCCTAAACATAAAAAAGACCACACATATTGGCAACATTTTAGACCAATTCCATTAATAAACATAGACATGAAAATATTAGTATAGACTCTGGCAACTAGATTGCAAAACATCATCCCATTCCTGATACACAAATCCCAGGTCGGGTTCATACCTAGCCGAAATTCCAGAAATCATCTTAGGACACTCTCACACCTTATGTGGTGTTCAAGGGACTCTCCTTACCCCACAGTAGACCTCTCTCTCGATGTGAAGAAAGCCTTCAGTCGAGTGGAGTTGGATTACCTCTTCAGAGTACTGGAGAGATTTGCCCTTGTTCACAGTTTTATTTAACGGCCCCTTGGCTCAGGTGACCTGTGGGGGATATACGTCTACAAAATTTCCAATACAGAGAGGCACGAAACAGGGATGTCCTTTGTCCCCCAGTTTTTCCTACTGGCCTTGAACCCGCTAGCTGCGACCATTAGGATGATACGTGATAATAAGAGAATTAAAATCAGGGCTAAGGAACTACAAGCATTACTATATATTATTGACGTTCAACTCTTACTGAGCCTAGGACCATTAGACCGGCGCTAATGACATTGACAGAATTCTCCTTCAGATTTTCTGGTTAAAAGATAAACTGGTCAAAATGTGAGGCTCTCCCAATGTCCTCACACAGCACAGAGTCAGATCTAGAGGGCAATGGCTTCAAAAGGGTTTTTAATGCAGACCCGACACAAAGTCTACTGTTTGGATGTACAATCCAACACAAATTGTGATTTGCATTGGATTGTAGCCCAAGCAATGCAACACAGCACTACCTTGCTATGCTTTGTGTCATGGATGCATTCCATGGGTGGTGCATGAGACTTTGACACAATTCCCTATCTACAAAGAATTTTACACAGGGATTTAAGTCAAAATCTTGCACCTCCTTGGGGCAACCGTAACGAGGAGGAATGTTTTCATGTCTCCTTATTTTTTCCTCTGTGTATGTGTGCTGCATTCTACAGCACACATACAAAGAGGAAAAAGCCTCAAAGGATATTTTTGGTTCAGGAAGAAATACCTTTCTGCACAAAAACTATGCTGACCACAACGCAGACACCCTTGCACTATGGCGCAAGGAGGCCTGTGTTGGCAGATACCTGCCAAAAGTGCGCCAGCACAGGGAGGGAGCAGAACAGCACCACATCTTAGCAGATATGGCGCTGTTCTGCTCTCTCCTGTTCACACAACACAGGGCAGAAAATTTACTGGCTGTGCTGCGTTGCATGATTTGTGTAAATTTGGCCCAAAATACTTAGGCATACTTGTGAACATAGGACTAAATTATAGGGTATAAGATAATATGAACCCTCTTATACCCTGAATGAACATTAACTTCTGATGGTGGAAAGCACTCAATCTGTTTTTCAGGAACTATGTGGAGGAAATTAAAATGATGATCACTCTTAAATTTATAAAGGTGTTGAGAATGCTCCTATTGGCAGTATCCCACAAGCTGCTGCATGATATTGACAGACATTTTTCTATGGGAGAAGGACAGGGTCCGGATTAAGTTTGCAAATGTATACACCCATAGAACAGAGGGGGGGTCTAAGACTTCCGCAGATAACCTTGTACCATAAAGCCCAGCACTGGTCCCAGTTGGTTGGTTGTTTACATGACTCCATATCTCAACCCCCCCAGGGACAATTGAGACTGACATTAGCATACATCACTTCAACCCGCAAGACATACACACATTGACCCTACCCCTACCATAAGGACTGAATCCACTGACTCGTACTCTCTTTACTGACTGATTCACAATGCACAACGCCAAGAAAATAGGCACACATCTGTGTTCTGGTGTCCCCTTTATGGCATAATAGTAAAATTTTAAGTGGGCGGAAAAAGGGGCATATTTACGAGGAAATGGTGCAGCGCGGCAAACCCCGTATTTACAATATACTGCTCACCCTTGTGTTTTGCCTTGTGCTGACGCTAAAAATAGCTGCCTAGCGCCAACACAGATACCCTTGCACCATAGTGAAAGGGTGCCTGCATTGCAGGTATGATTGTTTATGTGCAGTTTTCCTGCAAATAAACAATCAATAATGGCGATTTACTACTTCTATGTGTGCTGCATTTTGCAACACACATAGAAGTAGCAAATCACCATTATCTAATGATTGTTTTTGTGCAGAAAGAGACACCTTCCTGCACAAAAACAATCATTAATGGCGCTCTCCTCTTTCTATGTGTGCTGCAGAATGCAGCACACATAGAAAAAGCAAAAACAAGGAGAAAAAAAAGCATTTCTCCTCGTTGTGCCAATCTAGCGCCTGCTTTTGCATGGCGTTAGTTTTTGGTGCTGCCTAAGATTTACAGATCCTTGTAAATCTGGGGCAGTGTCAAAAAGTAATGGGTGTTGTGCTGGAATACCCACAGCAACACCCATTGCATGCCTTTTTCACAAAGAAAACTGTGTGAAAGGGTACCATATTACAATGCGGCGTTAAGCCACAAAAAGTGGCTTAATGCCACTTTTTAAATGTGGTGCAGGGCACTGCGCCACAGGAACATCGGAAAAGGTGATGCTCAGGTGGAGCAATCACCTTGTAAATATGCCCCAAAGTGTCTACTGGAAAGAATGAGCCAACAGGAATCCAGAACATATATCAAGTACTCTTGAATGAGAAGATAGATCCTTTCGAAACCCTGGCTGCAACTAAGGGCAGAAAGTGGGACAAAAACTTAGATACTGCCAATTGAAGCACTGCCTTACACATGCAGTATTATCCATGGGCAACTGTTAATTCCCTCCACAATATCCATATGCATTAAGAAAGGGGAAGCTGAAAAGACTGGGTTGCTGGCCTCTATAATGCAATAATAGTGAATTTATACTCGAGCCCAACTCTTCAAAATGCCCGTAAAAGATAGCAGTGAAATCTAGACATTGAATACAACATAGAAGACTGGTATGGCCTCTTGAAAACACATGATATGGCGTTACGGGAATCCAGACTGAAATTCACATATATCCATGACTGGTATTCGACCCCCATCTCGCCTGGAGAAGGCAGATATAAGGGAAGATCCAAAATGCTGGAGGTGTGCAACTGAAGATAGTACGTTATGTTGCATACTCTAGGCACGTACGAAAGTTTCAGAATACAGGACCGACATCTGGAGCATACTAACTGCATATAGTCACAGACCATTTCCACCAACTATAAATCTGGCAATATTACACGACCTTGGTGACATCCCGAATGTATCTTCCACATGGCGAAGATGGATGGCAATGTCACTGGCAGTGGCTAAGGACAGTATGTACCACCACTGGAAATCGTACATACCACACAGAGACAGTGACAGTTCCTCATCTGAATAGCTATCATGTTGCTGGTATATGACCTGTTTGGGACTTTATTTGAGATGATCTGCACATACCTCCTCCCCTTCCTACTAGTCTCCTCCTCCCCCTTACCCTACTCCTGACCCTTGTGGCCACCCTAGTATGGTTAAGATGAAACTGGCAAACTTAAGGGTGAAATGTGGAATTCAGAAGCACAAACCTCTCATAGATTGCCTTCACGAGTGTGACAGATATGTTGTTAGGTTGAATGCCTGGTAGTGATCCTGCCTACTGTTTAAGGTGCTTATGTATGTGCAGTGCCTTGCACATAGTTCAGCTATATAAATAAACTCTATTAAAAGATATGTTTAAAAAAAACGTTGTGGCTTGTGAGGTGTTGAATGCAATTAAGTCAATAAAAGATGATGGAAAAACCGTCTGATGGGTTCTGCATGAGGAAACAAGTGATGTAAAAACTATGCGAAATCGGACAATTAGCCATTAGAACTTCTAGCTGAAACTGGGTGTCACTGAATGAAGTAACACAGTAATGTTCTATGTAAATAATGGCAATCCCATTGCCTGGTTTACTGATGTAGTCAGCACATAGTATTTTGTAATTGTTTTGGCATAGCTAACTCCAGTCCAGAGCTTCCCTTCAACCATGCTATGGTGAGGGTCAGTGCTCTGTGAGCCAGAATGCTGCAATGTGTTGTCTCTTCTGATGAAAATGTGTAGATGGCTTGCTGATTAAATTATTTACATGTGTGGCACCATAAGGTGATATTTGTGGAGGTGCATATTTACTGTGGCATTGTGTTGTGTGGTGTGGCATGTTGTGGTGTGGGATGTGTAGAGTGGTCCTGCATTGAGTTGTGTGGCTTGGCCTGATGAGATGAGATCTTGGGTTGGGTTTAGATGTCACAATATGTTGAATTAGATATTGCATTGTTTTGTGAGTGTCAGGTGTCATGTGATGTTGCAGGGGTGCTATATACAGGGGTAAGGGATAATGGGTACGAGAGATAAGAGGGTAAGAGAAGTTTGTTCTGAGGTAAGATATGCATAGTGTGGCCTAATATGGCATTATAATATGTGGGATATGTAGATGTGGACTTATGATAAGTGATGTGTTTAGTAGTCTTGTGTGATGTTTTGAGTGGACTGTGGTGAGGTAATGTGTTATGTTCTCTTAGATTAGATTTTTGCATTTTCTCTTTCTCCTCAGCATCCTCCCTTGTATTTGTGTCTGTCTCTGCATCTTATGTGTGAGCCTCACTGGCTAAGTGTCTATGTGTCTATAACTCTTTCCACCTAAGTGTTGCTTTTCCAGTTCCCGGTGCCTGGTCTTAGCCCCCGCCCCCCACCTGATATACCTGTGTAATTTGCCTTTTGGAAGAGGGGAGAATCTGAGTGAGAGGGGAGTGTGGGATCTGAGGATAGGGGAGAGGGGCGAAGAAGAGAACCAGGGAGGATAATATGCTGTTATATGTATTTGTAAAGTGCACTCTCACCTGCAAGGGTATCCTGGTGCCCAGCAGGTATGTGTGCCTAACCTTGCCTATAGTAGGTCGGTTCATTGAAAAGCGAGATCTTTAGTTTCTTGGGGAATTCAAGAAGAGGAGAAGAATATGATGTGGAGTGAGAGGTTGTTCCACGCCTCAGGAACAATGTAAGAGAAAGCCCATCCTCCTGATCTGATTCTGTGTATACATTGGATGTGTAAGAGTAGGAGTCCTGTGGAGCAAAGGTGTCTGGGTGGTTGGTGGAAGGAGAAGCAACTGTTCAGGTAGGTGGGGCTTAAGTTGTTTAGCGCCTTGAATATGTGTTTGAGAAGTTTGAAACAAGTTTGTTTGTGTATTAGGAGCTAGTGGAGTTCTCCGAGGTGTGGTGTGACATGAGTTCTGTGTGGGATATTGAGGATGAGTCTGGCTGCCAAGTTCTGGATGGTTTATAATCTTTTAGTGAGATCTAGTGATCTGGGCTCAGAGGGAGTTCTGGTAATCAAACTTGCTGGTGACTAGGGCAGTAGTGACTGTTTTTCTAGTTTAGCTTGGGAGCCATTTGAAGATGTTCCTCAGCATCTTCAGATGGTGGAAGCAGGGTGCAGTGATGGCGTTGACTTGTGTTGTCATGTCCAGTTTGCTGTCAATGATTATTCTGCGGTATCTGGCATGGGTGCTAGGTATGGGTCTGAGTTCGGCCAGCTGCCATGAGGTGTACTTGCCGAAGATCAGTACTTTTGTGCTGTGGGTGTTGAGCTTGAGACAGTTTGCTTTCATTCAGTTAGCAACTTAAGTCATGGAGGTGGTGAACTTATTTATTGTGTTGGGGGTCTTGTCCAAGAGGGAGAGTATGAGTTGTGTGGCACAGGAGAGGATGTTGATATTGTGTGCACGGATAACGTTGGCCAGATGGATCATGAATGCGTTGAAGAGCATGGGGCTGAACGAATAACCTTGAGGCACTCCACAGATGAGTATGCTAGTGCACAAAGAATTGGAGAAACGTTGAAGGGGCAGCGAGGAAGGAACAGGAAAAAGGGGGGAACAGGAGGGACATTGGATGATGGGAAAGAGAAGAGGTAGAGAAAGACAGGTTGGTCAGAAAAGAAGAGTAGGGGGAGGAAAGGAAGGAAAGGAAGGAGAAGGGACAAAAATGAGGTAAGAGTGGAGGACAAGAGTGTTAGGAATGGAAGGATAGAGAAGCTGAGAGGAGATGCAAAAAGTATTGAGTGTAGCAAAGGGGAGGATGAAGACAAATGAGGAAGACAGGGAAGGGTATAAGGGAGAGGGGTGAGGCCCGTGCAGTAATCATAGTATGGGTGTGAGCGCAAGGCCCTATCTTTCAAGGCAAATGTAGTCTTTGCTGGAATGCGTATAGCACCAGACATCTCCGGGCTATGCTGTAATAAATTGGCAGAATATTTCTCCACTAAGGTCCAGAATATCCTCAAATTACTGCCGCACACGGCAGACACAGGTGACACCACTGATAAGCACCTGATCCCTGACCCACACCCCTCGGAACCTACACTAGAGGCTTTCCCCCCCCTCTCGCCCGAAGCTTCCTGTACCATGCTATCCATGGTGAGAAGTGGATCACCTAAGGACCCCGCACCAATCAACATACTGAAACAGGTGGGATCTATAATTGCCCCCAACCTGACCGACCTAATTAACGCATCTCTGTCCTCAGGAATAGTGCCCCCGCCTGGAAAGCAGCTATGGTGAAAGCCTTGTTAAAAAAAAACAATCTGGATACGGCAGACTTAGCCAACTACCGCCCTATATCCCTCTTGCCAGGCATAGGAAAGATGACAGAGAAATATGTAAACCAACACTTGTCAGGCTTTCTCGAAACGCATAACTTACTGCACTCTTCACAAACAGGCTTCCGCCCGCGCCAGAGCACTGAGACGGCCCTGTTAGCGGTGGTGGAGGAGAGCAGAAAAATCCTAGATTCAGGAGGATCTTCTGCCATCATACTCCTCGGCCTGAGCGCAGCATTTGATACGGTGAACCACAGGATCTTGGTTAACCGTCTCAGGAATCTAGGAGTAACTGGCTCGGCACTGAAGTGGTTGGGTTCTTTCCTGGAGGAAAGATCCTTTCGGGTATTCGAGGAGAATACGACCTCAAAACCCACCCCCCTACAGAACGGGGTGCCTCAGGGCTCTACGCTCAGTCCGACCCTTTTCAATGTATATATGGCTCCACTGGCATCCATTATTGCCCCATCCGGAATTCGTATGGAAACTTACGCCGACGATACCCAACTGGTGGTAGCACTTAACCAAATGGACCAAGAAACCAACACCCTCCGTTCCTGTCTAGAAGACATTTCAAACTAGATGGACACATCCCAGCTTAAGCTCAACGGTGGGAAGACCGAGCTCATGATCTTAGGCAACCCCCTCAGCTTCAAATCCAGCTCCATGTGACCAGCGTGCATGGGCCCACCCCCGACCCCCAAGCCAGAAATCATGAGCCTGGGTATCTGGTTGGACCAGGACCTGAGCTTCAGAGCACAAGCGAGGAAGACGGTAGCCATCTGTTATGGCCTACTCAGAATGGCCCGTAAAGTACTACCTCTGTTCCCCTTCCAGGCAAAAAAAGTATTGGTGCAATCACTTATACTCTCCAGGCTAGATTACGGCAACGCGCTGTACCTGGGCTCCCCCACCACTGTAGTTTCTAAACTACAGTCTGTGCAGAACAGCGCTGCCAGACTCTTAACCGGAACCAACAACCGACAATCGGCTAAACCGGCACTTGCTTCCCTTCATTGGCTCCCCATCCAGGAACGCATTAGATTTAAGACACTTTGCCTAGCACATAAATCTATGCAGGGGATCGGCCCTTCCATCAATTCAGCCATGATCCGCCCCTACAAAGCCAAGCGTAATCTTCGATCCGACGAACTCCACCTAGCCGAAGTGCCAAAGATTAGGAAGGCCAGGAGTGGTGGACGGCTCTTCTCCTATAACGCCTCTAAGCTTTGGAACTCGCTTCCACTCCAGCTCCGCCAGTCCAAAACCCACGGGTCCTTCCGCAAACAACTTAAGACCCTTCTGTTCCCTTAGCCCGCTCAGTCCCCCTGTCTCCTGCAGTATTCAGTCCTAGCGCTGGGATGCTCCCGGGTAGCCATGCGCTCTACAAATGTGTCTTTCATTTCGTTTCATTTCAATGCATCTGGAGCTGCTCTTTCATCGCTGTCCCAAGGCTTGCACCCTGCAAACAGCCTTCCTGATCCAGGAAAGGAGGATGAGGGGCAGTACAACCAGAGAGGAGGATGAGGGGCAGCACAACAAGAGAGGAGGATGAGGGGCAGTACAACAAGAGAGGAGGATGAGGGACCGTACAACAAGAGAGGAGGATGAGGGGCAGCACAAGAGAGGAGGATGAGGGGCAGCACAACAAGAGAGGAGGATGAGGGGCCGTACAACAAGAGAGGAGGATGAGGGGCAGTACAACAAGAGAGGAGGATGAGGGGCAGTACAACCAGAGAGGAGGATGAGGGGCAGCACAACAAGAGAGGAGGATGAGGGGCCGTACAACAAGAGAGGAGGATGAGGGGCCGTACAACAAGAGAGGAGGATGAGGGGCAGCACAACAAGAGAGGAGGATGAGGGGCAGCACAACAAGAGAGGAGGATGAGGGGCCGTACAACAAGAGAGGAGGATGAGGGGCAGCACAACAAGAGAGGAGGATGAGGGGCAGCACAAGAGAGGAGGATGAGGGGCAGCACAACAAGAGAGGAGGATGAGGGGCCGTACAACAAGAGAGGAGGATGAGGGGCCGTACAACAAGAGAGGAGGATGAGGGGCCGTACAACAAGAGAGGAGGATGAGGGGCCGTACCAAGAGAGGAGGATGAGGGGCCGTACAACAAGAGAGGAGGATGAGGGGCAGCACAACAAGAGAGGAGGATGAGGGGCCGTACAACAAAGAGAGAGGAGGATGAGGGGCAGCACAACAAGAGAGGAGGATGAGGGGCAGCACAACAAGAGGAGATGAGGGGCCGACACAAGAGAGGAGGATGAGGGGCCGTACAACAAGAGAGGAGGATGAGGGGCAGCACAACAAGAGAGGAGGATGAGGGGCCGTACAACAAGAGAGGAGGATGAGGGGCCGTACAACAAGAGAGGAGGATGAGGGGCCGTACAACAAGAGAGGAGGATGAGGGGCAGCACAACAAGAGAGGAGGATGAGGGGCAGCACAACAAGAGAGGAGGATGAGGGGCCGTACAACAAGAGAGGAGGATGAGGGGCAGCACAACAAGAGAGGAGGATGAGGGGCAGCACAACAAGAGAGGAGGATGAGGGGCAGCACAACAAGAGAGGAGGATGAGGGGCCGTACAACAAGAGAGGAGGATGAGGGGCCGTACAACAAAGAGAGGAGGATGAGGGCAGCACAACAAGAGAGGAGGATGAGGGGCCGTACAACAAGAGAGGAGGATGAGGGGCCGTACAACAAGAGAGGAGGATGAGGGGCCGTACAACAAGAGAGGAGGATATGGGGCAGCACAAGAGAGGAGGATGAGGGGCAGCACAACAAGAGAGGAGGATGAGGGGCCGTACAACAAGAGAGGAGGATATGGGGCAGCACAACAAGAGAGGAGGATGAGGGGCAGTACAACCAGAGAGGAGGATGAGGGGCAGCACAACAAGAGAGGAGGATGAGGGGCCGTACAACCAGAGAGGAGGATGAGGGGCAGCACAACAAGAGAGGAGGATGAGGGGCCGTACAACCAGAGAGGAGGATGAGGGGCAGCACAAGAGAGGAGGATGAGGGGCAGCACAACAAGAGAGGAGGATGAGGGGCCGTACAACAAGAGAGGAGGATATGGGGCAGCACAACAAGAGAGGAGGATGAGGGGCAGTACAACCAGAGAGGAGGATGAGGGGCAGCACAAGAGAGGAGGATGAGGGGCAGCACAACAAGAGAGGAGGATGAGGGGCAGCACAACAAGAGAGGAGGATGAGGGGCAGCACAACAAGAGAGGAGGATGAGGGGCCGTACAACAAGAGAGGAGGATGAGGGGCCGTACAACAAGAGAGGAGGATGAGGGTCAGCACAACAAGAGAGGAGGATGAGGGGCAGTACAACAAGAGAGGAGGATGAGGGGCCGTACAACAAGAGAGGAGGATGAGGGGCCGTACAACAAGAGAGGAGGATGAGGGGCAGCACAACAAGAGAGGAGGATGAGGGGCAGTACAACAAGAGAGGAGGATGAGGAGCAGCACAACAAGAGAGGAGGATGAGGGGCCGTACAACAAGAGAGGAGGATGAGGGGCAGCACAACAAGAGAGGAGGATGAGGGGCCGTACAACAAGAGAGGAGGATGAGGGGCAGCACAACAAGAGAGGAGGATGAGGGGCAGCACAACAAGAGAGGAGGATGAGGGGCCGTACAACAAGAGAGGAGGATGAGGGGCAGCACAACAAGAGAGGAGGATGAGGGGCCGTACAACAAGAGAGAGGAGGATGAGGGGCCGTACAACAAGAGAGGAGGATGAGGGGCCGTACAACAAGAGAGGAGGATGAGGGGCAGCACAACAAGAGAGGAGGATGAGGGGCAGCACAACAAGAGAGGAGGATGAGGGGCCGTACAACAAGAGAGGAGGATGAGGGGCAGCACAACAGAGAGAGGAGGATGAGGGGCAGCACAACAAGAGAGGAGGATGAGGGGCAGCACAACAAGAGAGGAGGATGAGGGGCCGTACAACAAGAGAGGAGGATGAGGGGCCGTACAACAAGAGAGGAGGATGAGGGGCAGCACAACAAGAGAGGAGGATGAGGGGCAGCACAACAAGAGAGGAGGATGAGGGGCCGTACAACCAGAGAGGAGGATGAGGGGCAGCACAAGAGAGGAGGATGAGGGGCAGCACAACAAGAGAGGAGGATGAGGGGCCGTACAACAAGAGAGGAGGATATGGGGCAGCACAACAAGAGAGGAGGATGAGGGGCCGTACAACAAGAGAGGAGGATGAGGGGCAGCACAAGAGAGGAGGATGAGGGGCAGCACAACAAGAGAGGAGGATGAGGGGCAGTACAACAAGAGAGGAGGATGAGGGGCAGCACAAGAGAGGAGGATGAGGGGCAGCACAACAAGAGAGGAGGATGAGGGGCAGCACAACAAGAGAGGAGGATGAGGGGCCGTACAACAAGAGAGGAGGATGAGGGGCCGTACAACAAGAGAGGAGGATGAGGGGCAGCACAACAAGAGAGGAGGATGAGGGGCAGTACAACAAGAGAGGAGGATGAGGGGCCGTACAACAAGAGAGGAGGATGAGGGGCCGTACAACAAGAGAGGAGGATGAGGGGCAGCACAACAAGAGAGGAGGATGAGGGGCCGTACAACAAGAGAGGAGGATGAGGGGCCGTACAACAAGAGAGGAGGATGAGGGGCAGTACAACCAGAGAGGAGGATGAGGGGCAGTACAACCAGAGAGGAGGATGAGGGGCAGCACAAGAGAGGAGGATGAGGGGCAGCACAACAAGAGAGGAGGATGAGGGGCAGCACAACAAGAGAGGAGGATGAGGGGCCGTACAACAAGAGAGGAGGATGAGGGGCAGTACAACAAGAGAGGAGGATGAGGGGCAGCACAAGAGAGGAGGATGAGGGGCAGCACAACAAGAGAGGAGGATGAGGGGCAGTACAACAAGAGAGGAGGATGAGGGGCCGTACAACAAGAGAGGAGGATGAGGGGCCGTACAACAAGAGAGGAGGATGAGGGGCAGCACAACAAGAGAGGAGGATGAGGGGCAGTACAACAAGAGAGGAGGATGAGGGGCAGCAAAACAAATAGCAGCAAAGAACCAGTGCCCTGCAATGAAGATGAAGACATTCTACAGAGGCAATTACTTGATCAGCTGTTTCCTTTACCCTAGCCCCATGCATGTGCTATTACAATATGTTTGCACTGTATTTTGTCTGAGGGAGGGAGGGAAGTAAGGAAGGAAGGTAGGTAGGTGAGGGAGGGAGAGAGGGAGGAAAAACTATGCTCCTGGTTAGGCTTACTTCAGAACTGAGTGCACACACTATGGGTTTTCAAATAATATAATTTTGAAAACTGTGAGTTAAATTTTGATTTCTTTTACGTCAAATGGAGGAGAACCACATTCAAACCCTTCTGGAGAGAGCCTAACTGACTGAAGTTCATCTATACAATATAGGGCAGGATGCTTTTTCTGCTACCCTTTCTAGCCTTTGGGGGAAGAGAAAGAGAGGTGGAAGGAATGGTGCAAAGAGTACAGAAGGGAAGGAGAGTGAAAGAAATCAAGGAAGAATAGGAACCTCGGATTAGAGAGGGAAAGAAGGCAGCAGGAAAGGTAGGCAGAGGAGGAGCAAAAAATGGAGAGTCGTAGCAGAGTGCAACATAGAGGGAAGGAAAAGGAAGGAAGGAGGAAATGAGGAACGCTGAGAGAGTGAACAAAAAGGGATTGGTGGAGGAATAGGTAGAAAACAG
This sequence comes from Calotriton arnoldi, assembly GCA_963921515.1. NCBI lineage: Eukaryota > Metazoa > Chordata > Amphibia > Caudata > Salamandridae > Calotriton > Calotriton arnoldi. The sequence continues at coordinate 107,654 of CAWUFW010018565.1, forward strand.
GAAAGATTAAGTAAGCAATAAAGAAAGGGAAAGGATGGAAGAAGTGAGAAATGATGGAGGAAGGGGAAATAGGAGAAAGGTAAGAGGAAACAGATTAAAGAAACCAAAAGAAAGCAAAGTAAGGTCTGAAGGTAGAACGATTGAAGGTAAGAGAAAGTGATGAGAAGAGGAAGGATGGAGCTGGACAGAGAGAAGAAAGTGAGTCTGGGGTCTGCTGAAGATAAAAATAAAAAGAGACGGTAAAGTGGACTGAGAATAAGCAGAGGGCCGAAGGAGAGCGGTAGCCATGGCAGCAGGGCTGCGGGGCATCGGAAGAATAATCCACTTCCCACCTCTGGCTAGAACTAATAACGCCCTTTGATGCACCGGCGGCGCCTCCACACAGCAGAGCTAATACCGGTCTAAGACTATCACAACACCCCGGAGTGGGGGCGGGGAGCTGCGAGGCGAAGGCCACCTCCCGCCCTGGCCAGATATCAAGCACTAATGTGATAGGCCATGCTGCACGTGCCTGTCCCTGGATGCGCGCGTGCCTCTCCCTCCCTGCGCGCGGGTCTATCTTTCCCTGCGCGCGCGTCTATCCTTCTCTGCGCCCCCCTCTCGCTCGGCCTGCGCGAGCCGCTTCTGAATGGGGTCCGGGGCAGAGCTGCCGGTCTCGCGCCATCGCGCGCGTCCCCTGCCGGCCACGAGCGGGCAGCGCGGGGGCTGCTCAGCCGGGCCCTCGCTCAGTCCGCCAGTCCCCTCTTACAGAGCCGCAAGATTATCTCCGCCGGGGCGCGCAGAGACCTGCTTGAATGTTAATGTAGAAGTTTGCGGCGTACCTGGCTGCCCCCACGCTCCCCGCACCGGAATATCATCGGCGGCGGGATGAATAGAAAATCCCACGGCTCCTTCTAATGCCCGAGACCTGATACAGACTCCACTCCGCCATCTGCACGAGGACGGCCGGGAGAAATCCCCCGAGATCCGCGGCCGGCTTTACTTTACATAACTGCTGTGATATCAATCTGTCCCTGCTTATTTGTGAATCTTGTTTCTTTGTTATTGCGCCTTTACCCGCAAAGCCCCCGCCGCCTGTTGTCAACAGAGAATTTCTGCCGCCTGCTATGTCGCAAATGGCTTTCAGAGCAGGCGGCGTTGGTTTCAAACTGCATAAACAAGATTTCACTCTTAAACCCTAAGAAAAACATTTAAACTACGTTGAGTACTGCAACATGTAAGATGCACATTGTTTATTATGAGCACTGCAACATATAAGGTACATTTTGTTTACCTTAAAAAATGAAAAGACAGGCGGCGTTTGGCAAAACAGGAACAAGTTGGCTTAATTAGACACAGCGACCGGGTGGGTATCGACAGAGTAGCGACTGATGAAAGTCTTTCTTTGTACAGAAGTTTTGGCCGACCTTTTATTCCGTCTATGAGGTACAATAAACCGATCTGGCAATCTTGGCCTAGTCATAAACAAGTGCAACCATCTGATAAGGGGGGCACAGGTGGCTCTCGACCTCAGAAAGAGCTAGTGTGGGCCAGTGTGTATGTGTCCAGATGTTGGGCATGGGGAGCGCGTGATCACTACGTGTGGTGTGTATGCTGTGTCCTGATTGGCTGAGTGCTCCTAACTCCATGTGGCATCTATCTTTGTGGTATTTTGGGAACGTGCACCTTTGGCCAAACGTGTTTTATTGGAGCCAATTCCCTCAGACCTGATTGTGGTGTAACCAACGGCCGAAGTGAATTAAAAAAAGTAAGGGAACTGTGATGCTGTGCACAATGGGGGCGGGGCGAGTAAGCGTGGAGGCGAGTCAAAGGCATAGCTAATAAAAATAAAAAAATGCTGTAACTCTTTTTCAGTCTTTCATCTTCAGGTAGCTACATATAAAATAACGTACAGCTTAAATAAAAAATAAAATCAAGTCAAGTTAATCAGTGGGAAATGCACTATCCTGCTTAATGAAACCTCTAATAGTTAATGCACTGCAGAGGTCTGTGTCTGTAACCAGACAGTCACTGAATTGAATCCTGGTTGGAGCAGTGTAGGGTATTCAGGGGCTAACACAAGTTCCTGCGGTGCAAGGGCCAGTGTTACACCCCTTTAAAAAGCTGGTAACTCCTTTCCAGTGCCACTCAAAAAGAATAAATCTGTGTCATCAGGAAGTGTCAAGTAATTTTATTAATTAAAGCCAAAACCGGCTGCCGAGCTGCTTTTAAATTTTCAGATTGACCCGTTGTGCACATTTACGTTTCTTTCGGGTAAGCAGGCACCCTGGCAAGAAGGCTTGTTTAGCTATCTGCTCCTCCCTCGGTTTCACAGTTCAGGAGACTCCCTGTCTTACACTGCAGCTGAAGCATTTTGGGTCTCAGAATTAATCGTCCCGGGACGGTTGTCTTTTCACAGAAAGTAGGGGAACTGTTTTATGTAAATTTAAAAAGTATGGGCACATCGTGCCCCTCCGATCCCTCCCACTTTGACCACTGGATGTAACTGCCTATCTGTGGGATCGATCAGGGTTTTCTCAGTGTGCAGGTTTGTCTTTGGGCTACGTGTAACCTCACCTCTGACCTGTCAATCGGTAGGCTCGGGTTTGGATCGCAGGGCCTGTCTGACCACGTATCTCTGACTGAGGGTTGATAGGGGGGTCACCTTGGGTGAATCCGACAGCAATCATATCTGTTCGTTATTATGTATACTGTATGTCATTGATATTTTAATTGATATCCTCAGGATTGTGCATACAGTCGTCATAGCGTACATCAATATTGTCTTTACTGATATTGACATTGTTATACATGCATAGATTATGGTATACATTGATATTGTTTCTACTGATATAAATATTGTTTAGCATGCATAGATTATGGTGTACATTGACATTTTTTCTACTGGTATCAACATTGGTATGCAGGCACATTTTATGGCGTTCATTGACACTGCATTTATTGGTATTGCCGTGGTCGGACCTGCATATATCATGGTATGTAATGAGATCGTATTCACGGATATTAACAACGCACAGCCGTAGTAGGATGAACACCGAAAACAAACAACCCCAACCACCACATATGTGGCCCAATAGCCCCTCTCTGCCATGTGGTCTCTCGAACAGAGTGACAGGATTGTGCGGGAGAGATGTGCCTTCATTGCATGTGGCAAAATCATTGCACTGACCCTATGTGGTGGGGAGGGAGATAGAAGTAGGAGTTAGAAGGAAGTAAAGCATGGACATCAATTAGGGGTTGCAACTGTGACCCCTAGGCCAGCCGTTGCGACCTCTGCCACCTTGCTTGCGATGCCTTGGCCAGCATAATAATCACCACTTTCTCACTCTTGTTTTCAACCTCACGGGGCCAGTCACCAGTGCTTACGTGGACTCAACGGATTGCAAAAAAATGAACCCCACATGACCACCCCCTAGTGGTGTGTTTGCGCACCACGTGACCGCCCCAGTAATGTGTTTGCTCACAGGGCCGTCAATCTGTAGGAGCACATGAAAGCGCTACCAATGACGGTCCTTGTATAATATCACACCAATCATGTCACTTTGTCCTACCCGTGCTCTCCACCCACCCTCCCTCACCTTGTCACACACCACAGCCTCTCCTCCTTCCAATCAATCAATAAGAGATTTGTGAGGCGCGCTACTCACCCGTGAGGGTCTCAAGGCGCTGGGGGGGGTGGGAGGGGGGCGTGCAGCTCAGAGTCAGCCGAAGAGCCAGGTCTTGAGGCTCTTCCTGAAGGTGTGCAGAGTGGGGGAACGTCTGATGTTGAGCGGGAGCTCGTTCCAGGTCTTTGCCGCGATGTAGGAGAAGGCTCTTCCACCCGCTCTGCGGATGCGAGGGGGTTCGGCGAGGTCGGCGGAGCGGAGGTTTCTCTTGGGTACGTCGAAGGAGACTCTTTTGTTGAGGTATTGTTTCTGGATTTGGGGGGGATCCACTTGAAGGTCTTGCGAAGGATGCCGAGGGTGTTGAAGCAAGTGGAGGAGACTGCGTTGATCTGTCGGGTCATGGTGAGGGAGGAGTCGAGTATGATGCCGAGGTTCCGGGCGTGGTCTGTTGGAGTGGGGGTTGCCGAGGGCGGTGGGCCATCAGGTGTTGTCCCATGCTGAGGGGTGGGTCTGAGGACGAGGACTTCTGTCTTCTTCGAGTTGAGCTTCAGACAGCTGCTGCTCATCCAGGATGCAACGTCTTTCATTCCTTCCTGGAAGCTGAGTCTAGCGGTGTGGGGTTCCTTTGTGAGGGAGATGATGAGCTGGGTGTCGTCAGCATAGAATACTATGCTGAGTCCATGCTGTCTGACGATGGCGGCGAGGGGGGCTATGTAGATATTGAAGAGTGTGGGGCTGAGCGATGATTCTTGGGGGACTCCGCAGTTGATCTCTGTGGATTTGGAGAGGAAAGGCGGGAGTCTGATTCTTTGGGTTCGGCCGGTGAGGAAGGAGCGGATTCAGTCGGGGGTGGTTCCCTGAATGCCTGTGTCGTGGAGTCTGGCAGTGAGAGTGCGGTGGGAGACAATGTTGAAGGCTGCAGAGGGGTCTAGTAGGATGAGGGTTGCGGTGTGGCCCTGGTCGAGGAGAGTGCGGATGTCGTCTGTGGTGGCGAGGAGGGCTGTCTCGGTGCTGTGGTTGCTGTGGAATCTGGATTGGGAAGGGTCGAGGATGGAGTTGTCTTCGATGAAGTTCGTTAGCTGGATGTTGATGATCTTCTCGGTGACTTTAGCCGCGAAGGGGAGGAGAGAGATGGGGCTGTAGTTTTTGAGGTCCGTCGGGTCCGCAGAGGGCTTCTTGAGGAGGGGCTTGACTTCTGGGCATTTCCAGTCGGGGAATGTGCCGGATTCGAAGGTGGCATTGATGGTGCGTCGTAGCTCGGGTGCTATGCAGCTCTGTGGAAGATGTGCAGCGGGCAGGAGTCCATGGGGGCTCCTGAGTGGATGCTCTTCATGATCGTGGCGGCGTCTTTCATGGGGACCAGGGTCCAGGCGGAGATTGTAGGGTGGCTGGTGTTGCTGGAGGAAGGAGTGGTTTCGGTGAATGGTGTCTGTTCATTGAAGTTGTCGTAGAGGGACTTGATCTTCAGATGGAAGTAGGAGCCGAGTTTGTTGCAGAGGTCCTGGGAGGGTGTGACGTCCGAGGCTTCGCTGGGGGTTTGGTAAATTCCTGAATGATGCTAAAGAATTCCTTCGAGATGCTGGAGTTGGCGAGGATTTTGTTCTGGATGAAGGTCTTTTTGGTGGATCTGATTCGTTGGAGGTATTCTGTCATGGCGTTCTTGTAGGTGGTCCGATCTTTCAAGGTTTCGCTGTTTCTCCATAGTTTTTCGAGGCATCTGCAGGTGCGTCTGGATTCTCGGAGGTCAGTGGTGAACCAGGTGGCTTTCATGGGACGCTCTCTGTCGGGGTTGCGGAGGGTGGCGAGCTTGTCTGCACAGTTGGTGATCCACCTGTGTAGCTTGTTGGCTGCAGAGTTGACGTCGGTCGTGGTGGGAGGGGGATCGTGGTTGAGGGAGAGTGGAGGTGAGGTGCTCCTCTGTGACCTTGCTCGAGTTCCTTCGCGGAGGGCGTGGTGCAGCATTGTGAGCGGTGGCTTTGTCGAAAGAGAAGTGTACGCAGTGGTGGCCCGTCCAGGGGGGTTGCGTGGTGTGGCTGAAGTGGATGTTGTTTCCTCCTGCGACGATGGGGTTGGTGAGTCGGAGGGAGTTCTTGTGCGCGATGGCGAGTCCCCCTCCTGGGTGGTTGGGGCGGTCCTTCATTTGGATCTTGTATCCGTCGAGGATGGCGGTAGCGATGTTGGGGGTGGAGGTGGGATTGGTCCAGGTTTCTGTGAAGAAGGCGACGTCTGGCGAGAGGGTATCGAGGAGGTCCCAGATCTCTACTGCGTGTCTGTGCAGGGAGCGTATGTTGAGGAGGATGCTCCTCAGGGCTTCGGGTGCGCTGGCGTGCGGCGGGAGGACGGTGGCCGTGGGGGTGCAGAGGTTGGTGAAGGTTTGTCGGCAGTGTCAGCAGGAGAACTGGCCGTGGGTGGTGTGTGGCGTAGACAGCTGGCAGTTGTTGTTCCTTCTGGGGTTGAGTGCGTGGAGGGCAGCTGATTCGTAGCGGTGGGTGGTCGGAGAACCAGTGTCCCTGGCGCTGGTCGCGTCACGGACGGGCGCAGACGGGCTTGTCTTTGGTGCGCCAGCGGCACGCCCTCTGCACGCGGCCGCCATTAAATAGGGAACGGGAGAGGGAAACGCAGCTGGGAGGCGGGAGCGGGAACCGGCAGGGGGGGAGGGGCCGCGGGAGCAGCAGCGGCAGGAAAGGACAGCTAAACGGGCACAATACAAGTAAAACAAAACATAGGACACAACAAGGCACAGTAATAGCGAAAAATATAAACAACAGAAAAACAGGCACAATAACAGTACAGACAGAAAAGACAGACTAACAGAGAAGGCTGGCCGAGCAGACCAGCAGAAGAGCAAGGCTCTCCCACTGGACCACCAGGGATGAGGCGCAAGCAGGAGCCTGCGGGTGGAGGAAGGCCTTGAACACCTACCTGGACAGAGAGGTGTAGGAGGCTGCGGCAGTGGTGCAACGGCGGAGCTGCTAGAGCGGAGAGCAGAGTTCCCTGACCAGGAGGTCAGAGGTCTTGCTTTCGAGTCATCGGAAGACCTTGTGGTGGTGTTATCTGTCGGAGGCTGTTCAATGCAATTACATCCCACCCAAGGAACGCCTATCAAACTTAAAACCACGGCAACATGTGACAGTAGTAATGTTATTTTATGTTAAAATGTCCATGTGGACTAGTATATGTAGGCAAAACAGAAAGGAAAATTAAAACACTGTTAACAGAACATAAAAGCAATATACGCACAAAAAACCCTAAATCCACAGTTGCAGTACATTTCAATTCTAACAACCATAACATTTGCCAATTAAAGTGTTTGATCATGGAACAAGTACCAGTGAAGGCTGGTAGAGACAATACCAAACATTTACTCCAAAGAGAAGTATATTGAATAAATCGTCTAAATTCTGTTAGTCTTAAGGGTTTAAATGAACGATTGGACTCCAACCTCACCGCTCCCCCCTCACGAACCTTTAGAGGGGAAATCTCCATTTCTATTTTCAGGACAGGGAACATACTTATACAAGCTTCAGACCGTCACCTCACCATCTTTGACCGACACTTTCCCTCACTTCTGGATTCTTTAACGAAACATGCCCTTGTGCCCCAAAGTCGCCTCCACCCTTCACCCCGACCAACAACCCCAATCCTTCTCGCCTCCTTGCCTCCACTGACTCGCTATGCACCACTGCTGCACCCTCTGACAAGATGAGCAACCTGACTGCCCCCCTTTACGTGTGCCATCAACAAGCCTTATCTAAAATTACTTCAATCGAACCCACCTTAACCAACGAACACACGGCAACTCAACTCGCTTACTCACTCCATGAGCCAGTTGCTGCCAACCCCAATTCAAGACCTTCCACAACGGTGTCCCCTTTGGACTCAGTCCTCTCTCCTAATGCAGACACGAATCAGCCCACACAAACTGACTGCCTTTCCAACCTCAATGGCACTGACCTTCCCTATAGCATAGCTCACTCACCTTCCTTTAACACGAGACCCGATGCTTATCAGTGCACTTTCAGAACTGAAACCTTCACTGGCAGAATCACCCAGCTCCTGAAACGACTAGAACAAAAACTTGATTCCCTAGCTAAAGACTTCTCGCAAGTAAAGAAAGACCTCGTGATCCTGGCCAACTGTACCCACTAGCACACCCCGGGCAGGGAGAAGCTGTCTCCCCTTATAGGCTCTCAAATTGTCAGTCATGAGAACGAAGTGTCAGCGAACATACCTACTGGACCTCTATTCACTTGAGTCGATCGTCCCACAGACCCCACCGAGCCCTTAGCCCCATATCAGTTCGTGAAGCTGATGCACTCTGCGAATCCTACATTACAATGAACCAGAAAATGGTCTACAAGCTTCCGTCTACAATTCCAGTTATCGTGGGACCTAATAGAATCCCTCAAATAATCACCTCGCTCAGCCCACCAGCTCAATACACTAGTATGACAAAAAGGAGGAGGGGACATTAATTCACACAGGCATGTTGTATCGGCGCTAAACCAAATAGCGTGATCAGTATTGAGTTTGAACAAAATATATGCGGTGCAAAAGGTGGGGGAAATATCCCTATAAACCCCCAAAACAGGACCCAAAGATCCAAGACAGAACAAAATAACAAATCCTATGCACACGCAAAAATAAGAGGTATATAACACCGTTCCTGGAATTTACAAAGTCGAGACAAATCCTTGATCCTTTATGGTTCGATTTTAATATGAGTTTTCTTGCGCAAACCAGCCAACGCGCGTTTCGTCAATGGGTAATATCCCCATGACTTCTTCAGGGCTGGGGAGCAATACAGAAAGTAAAACATGTCACCTTTCGCACAAGATGACTACAAGTGAAAGGCAAATCATATTATCACACACCCGTGTTCTAATTACATTAACAGGTGTGCATGATACACCTAGGGTATCAGAGAAGACAGAAAGAAATCCAGAAAGAAACACCCCAAAGCAAACCATCACATTATTCATTAAAAACATTATACTCTTGTTTGGTCACGTGTTAATCAGAATTTACAGTATCATCACCTGCTATGCCAATAGACAGAGTAAAGCACGAAAAGACAGAGGAAATTCTGCAAACATATTGCAGATGTAGAACAGAACATAAGACTACTTGTCTTATCGTGTCGCAAACGTTAAAAACTAAACGCTAAACCCAAAACTACACAAACCTAAGAGTCAATATGTGAGAGAATTAAAACCCTAGAAAACCACAAATGTAAAACATACATCACCCAAGTGTCAAGAATGAGCATAATGCTACAATTTCCTCCAAAACGGTAGATGATTAGTACATAATTGCTAAATAACTTCTCAACCTTAAAGAACCCAATACCTAAAAAAACCCCGGTGTCAGCGGCAATCAAAGGTGCTCACAAACAAAAAGGCAGCTAAACATGCTAGTACCTATACAACCACGTACCTTCCTGCACAATTGATTGCAGCTCCCAATCTATATATTAAGGCATAAAAACATTCCAGTCAGAAAGAGAATTTTCTTATCCAACACCAAAAAGCCTATTAAGCCCAAAATATTACTCCAATCGAATTAGATAGCTCACCTCTCCACCGGTGATAATTCCAACCCAGTTGGGCATCTATCAGTTTTTCACCTCGTATAAAATTAATTCCAATGCTTTAATCTGAAAAAGAGGGACAGCCACGCCCTATCATGAATCCGTTGGTATAGGGTTCTCATATAGAAATACACCTAATCATCCAAGCATCAATAACAACAATAAAACCGTCACATTCGACCACACAGTCATATATTCCACATGTGACCTTCTATATATTTGGTAAGCCAGATGTTACCTTCAATCCAGATAATATCTGATCCGAGCCTCTTATCCCATTATTCTTCTACCTTCGTGCGGCACTCTCATTCTGAATACCCACTCTATAGAAACAGGCGGCGGGGTAAGCCGACTAGACCCAGACTGAAAAGATATTTAAACAGAAGGGATAGAGCCACTTAATAACTCGAATCGCAACCGCCAACGGTGTAACAATCTTACAGTAAAACTCCGGATTCAGTCCAACCACCCATCAGGGAAACAAACACTCACCCATGGCGAGTAAGCCAACACGACCAGTGTAATCTCGGGAGCTCTATCAACCGGATATGGTTGTACGAGAACCCGGAAGTTAATTTACATTAGAACCCGCGTAAAGCGCTAGAACGTAAATTATAGTAAAAAGAAATAGGACACCACCATCTTGGGAGTAAACAAATACCCTTTAACGAGGGTTATAATTAAAATAAACTACTACATCCCGTTAAGATCGAATAAAAAGGGGGAAAAGATGAAAAGTAGTAAAGAAGGTAGAAATAAAATCACTAGATTATCTCCAGCACGTAAATTAGAACATAGATCACATAACGATATAAGGCTTGTTTCAAACAACCGAAAGGACAGACCAGCTAATCATTAAAAACAAGTCAATACATCAGGATACCTATATGTTATACATGCAAAAACACAATGTAAACATATATAAATCCAAAAGGACATTAAGTATATTTAGTTAAGCTAGGGAGAACTTTTCCGATCAATATCATACTAGATGCTCAATAATATTAATTACGTAAATCTAAACAAATGCCTAAAAATTCAATCCAGTGTATCGGCAGTAATCCTATCGATCATATATACAAATCCAAACACATATACAAATAAAAATATCCAAAATGTTTATTACACCCTACAGTTCAGAAAACTTGAAAAGTTCAAGTGACTCAACGAGTTAAGATGATGTATGTATAATGCATAGGATGCTCGCAACCCGTCATACACTTATGTCTTTAAGGCATATTACTTATACAGGTAATTAATATGTTGCAGTGATCACGTTCATGCATGAGGATGGTACACACATATTACGAGGGAGGGGGGGGAGGTTTACTTCGGTATGACATGTTGGAGAGTCTATCGTCCAAAACTGTCCAGATAACTCAAGGTACATAGATAGCACTCCCGCAATAAATCCGTGTTTAAAACACACGATCAAACCCCAAGAGAGGGGGCCCCTCTGGATCTAAAAAACGACTGGTCCTAATCAAAATTCAATCCCCCAGGAAATAATGCATCTCCCGGTCGCTGTTCAGACCTAGTTCGTAAGTCTTAAGGCGCATAATCCAGAGAGCCTCTGAACGTCTCAGTCTGAGTTCTCGGTTCCCACCCCTTGGGCTCTGATTTGTTACATCAATTCCATAAAACACAAAATGTTTATGAGGGCCCTGCGAGGGGCACTCCCATACATGTAAGGCCATTGGGTATCTAGGGTCTCTAAGCTTAACTGCACGGATATGTTCCATGATTCTCTCTTTTACGGGTCTGATCGTACTTCCCACATACTTACTTCCACAAATGCACTCTAAGATATACACCGCAAACTTTGTATGACAATTAATATTGTGTCTGATCGTATACGTCCTATTGGGACCTGAGAACTCCTTAATATGGATGGAAGCTCATCGACACGCACCACATGAACCACATTTATGAAAACCTAGTGTACGGGGTGTCAGCCAATCACAACTATGCTGGGAGCTGGGGTAGCTGGGACTAAGCCTAGTTCTGAGCGTTCTTCCTCTCCTCTATGTAATATGGGGTAGCCTATGTACATGTTTGCTTAATGTAGTGTCTTCTGTTAACAATCTCCAATGTTTGCGTAGACTCTTAGATAAAATCGCACTGTAGTCATTAAAATCAGTAATTACTCTCACTGTGTCCCCTTTCCCCTTAGAGGAAATACTATCCTGTAAAGTATTCTCCCTCCGGGTATTTCTGATTCTCTGTTCTGCTCTAGCCAAATTTTGTCGTGTGTATCCTCTATGTTCAAACCTGGATTTCATTGCCAACAGACATTCCTCAAACTCTGTCTCATTGCTGCAATTTCTTTTGGCTCTCAAAAATTCCCCAAACGGAATTGCTTGTATCTGATGTTGGGGGTGAGCACTTCTGGCATGTAGGATTGAATTACAAGCCGTGTCCTTGCGGAAAAGCCGTGTGTGCAGTGAGTTGTTGCTGATATAGACCTCTATATCCAAAAACATTATGCTGGACTTACTATAATGTTGCGTAAACTTGATGTCATAGTTGTTATTATTCAGATAAGTGCAGAAACGATCAAGTTTCTCATGTGTACCCGACCAAATGAGTAAACAGTCGTCTATATAACGACCCCAGTAGATAATTGAATCACTATACTCAATACCATTCCGTCCCCAAATGACTTCCTCCTCCAGGCGCCCCATGAAGAGGTTGGCAAAACTGGGTGAAAATTTTGAACCCATGGCCACGCCCCTTTTCTGTCTGTACCATTGCTTCTCCACCAAGAAAACATTGTTCTCAAGTATAAGACTCATCATGTCGAGTAACATGTCTGTGTGTTGCCATTGTGTTGCCGACCTCCGGTGTAAGTGATGTTGTACCGCCTTCAAGCCTAGATCCAATTTAATGCTTGTGTAGAGCGATACAACATCTAACGTTACCAAAGTCATGCCAGAATCCCAAGTGAAATCAGCCAATGTACTCAAAATATGTTTGGTATCCCTTATAAAAGAGGGAAGATTTTGTACCGGGGGACAAAGGAAAAGATCCACGTATTCTGCTAAACGTTCTGTCGGTCCACCCATCCCCGACACAATAGGTCTCCCAGGGGGGAAGGGCAGTTGCTTATGCACCTTAGGTAGAGTATACAAACAAGGATATTGGGGTCTGAATACTCTTAGATACTTGAGTTCATCCTCATTAATAAGTCCTGCTAAATGCCACTGCATCAACTTCTTATTGATTACAACGGTGAGTGGCCCTATAGGATTAAATGTAAGGCATTCATAACACATTTGATCACATAATTGAGAAAGAATTTCTTTGTTGTAATCCACCTTATCCATCACCACAATATTGCCCCCCTTGTCCGCTTCTCTGATTATCAGGTCACCATCAGACGCAAGTGTCTTGAGAGCCAAGCGTTCTCCGGGAAGGAGATTGTCAGTGTGTCTCAAAATTCTCTTGGTCTTGTTAGCCTCAAATTTATCCAGATCTTCCAACACCAATTTATGAAATATATCAATTGGATTACCCCCCGGTAAAATCGGTGTCCATTTAGATTTACTTTTTAAACCACTATTCAATGTCAAGTCATTGTCCACATTTAGCTCATCCAAAAGTCTAGTCATGTGTAGTGGTGTGTCTTCGGTGTCTGTGAGGGAAAGCAGGAGGTGCGTATCATGTACATCCTGTATTGTAAGAATATCAAGAATAGAGCTAGTAGGAATATTAACATTTCTTTTATTAGGTGCTGGAGAACACTCAAAAAACTTTTTGATTTTTACACCTCTCACAAATTTGAACAAATCGATTTTAGTATTGCACACATCACCACCATCTTTGGGATTAAAGCTCAAACCTTTTTCAAAGAGGGAGATCATATCATCATTCAATTGTTTCGATGAGAGGTTAATAACCTCAACCCCTTTCTCAGCCCTATCTATTTGTTCTTCTCGTTCGCAGATCTTAATTTCCTTTTGTAATCTTTTTGTTCCTGCTCTTTTTCCTCTACGGGTCCTATGTCCTGATTTCCTCCCCTGGGTTGAGCCCTGTTCCCTTTCCGAATTCGTTAGACCTCGCGTAAAAAAGAGGATTGACATTGTCTATCAACAGAAGAGGGACCCGCATTATCAGCCTCGCTTTCACTGGTGGAAGGGACATTTAATGAAGTGGCACTAGAAGAGATTGAAATTACATCCTGCCTGTTGTTCCTCTCCTTCCCCTGTCCTGTCTGGAAACATTCATCATACTTCTTAGCATAAGTAAATACCCTACCCTCTTTATAATCATACTCATCCCTTCTGAGTTTTCTAGCCTTCCTCTCCTTTATTTCATTCTGATGTCTGGCAAGTATTTCGTTTAGAATTACATAATTTTTCTCTGTCCCTTCTTTTAAATCTAGTTCTCTGATCGTGTGTTTTAAACACGGTTTTATTGCGGGAGTGCTATCTATGTACCTTGAGTTATCTGGACAGTTTTGGACGATAGACTCTCCAACATGTCATACAGAAGTAAACCTCCCCCCCCCTCCCTCGTAATATGTGTGTACCATCCTCATGCATGAACGTGATCACTGCAACATATTAATTACCTGTATAAGTAATATGCCTTAAAGACATAAGTGTATGACGGGTTGCGAGCATCCTATGCATTATACATACATCATCTTAACTCGTTGAGTCACTTGAACTTTTCAAGTTTTCTGAACTGTAGGGTGTAATAAACATTTTGGATATTTTTATTTGTATTTGTGTTTGGATTTGTATATATGATCGATAGGATTACTGCCGATACACTGGATTGAATTTTTAGGCATTTGTTTAGATTTACGTAATTAATATTATTGAGCGTCTAGTATGATATTGATCGGAAAAGTTCTCCCTAGCTTAACTAAATATACTTAATGTCCTTTTGGATTTATATATGTTTAAATTGTGTTTTTGCATGTATAACATATAGGTATCCTGATGTATTGACGTGTTTTTAATGATTAGCTGGTCTGTCCTTTCGGTTGTGTTTGAAACAAGCCTTATATCGTTATGTGATCTATGTTCTAATTTACGTGCTGGAGATAATCTAGTGATTTTATTTCTACCTTCTTTACTACTTTTCATCTTTTCCCCCTTTTTATTCGATCTTAACGGGATGTAGTAGTTTATTTTAATTATAACCCTCGTTAAAGGGTATTTGTTTACTCCCAAGATGGTGGTGTCCTATTTCTTTTTACTATAATTTACGGTCTAGCGCTTTACGCGGGTTCTAATATAAATTAACTTCCGGGTTCTCGTACAACCATATCCGGTTGATAGAGTTCCCGAGATTACACTGGTCGTGTTGGCTTACTCGCCACGGGTGAGTGTTTGTTTCCCTGATGGGTGGTTGGACTGAATCCGGAGTTTTACTGTAAGATTGTTACACCGTTGGCGGTTGCGATTCGAGTTATTAAGTGGCTCTATCCCTTCTGTTTAAATATCTTTTCAGTCTGGGTCTAGTCGGCTTACCCCGCCGCCTGTTTCTATAGAGTGGGTATTCAGAATGAGAGTGCCGCACGAAGGTACAAGAATAATGGGATAAGAGGCTCGGATCAGATATTATCTGGATTGAAGGTAAGATCTGGCTTACCAAATATATAGAAGGTCACATGTGGAATATATGACTGTGTGGTCGAATGTGACGGTTTTATTGTTGTTATTGATGCTTGGATGATTAGGTGTATTTCTATATGAGAACCCTATACCAACGGATTCATGATAGGGCGTGGCTGTCCCTCTTTTTCAGATTAAAGCATTGGAATTAATTTTATACGAGGTGAAAAACTGATAGATGCCCAACTGGGTTGGAATTATCACCGGTGGAGAGGTGCGCTATCTAATTCGATTGGAGTAATATTTTGGGCTTAATAGGCTTTTTGGTGTTGGATAAGAAAATTCTCTTTCTGACTGGAATGTTTTTATGCCTTAATATATAGATTGGGAGCTGCAATCAATTGTGCAGGAAGGTACGTGGTTGTATAGGTGCTAGCATGTTTAGCTGCCTTTTTGTTTGTGAGCACCTTTTATTGCCGCTGACACCGGGTTTTTTTAGGCATTGGGTTCTTTAAGGTTGAGAAGTTATTTAGCAATTATGTACTAATCATCTACCGTTTTGGAGGAAATTGTAGCATTATGCTCATTCTTGACACTTGGGTGATGTATGTTTTACATTTGTGGTTTTCTAGGGTTTTAATTCTCTCACATATTGACTCTTAGGTTTGTGTAATTTTGGGTTTAGCGTTTAGTTTTTAACGTTTACGACACGATAAGACAAGTAGTCTTATGTTCTGTTCTACATCTGCAATATGTTTGCAGAATTTCCTCTGTCTTTTTCTTGCTTTACTCTGTCTATTGGCATAGCAGGTGATGATACTGTAAATTCTGATTAACACGTGACCAAACAGGAGTATAATGTTTTTAAATGTTTTTAATGAATAATGTGATGGTTTGCTTTGGGGTGTTTCTTTCTGGTTTTCTTTCTGTCTTCTCTTATACCCTAGGGGTATCATGCACACCTGTTAATGTAATTAGAACACAGGTGTGTGATAATATGATTTGCCTTTCACTTGTAGTCATCTTGTGCGAAAGGTGACATGTTTTACTTTCTGTATTGCTCCCCAGCCCTGAAGAAGTCATGGGGATATTACCCATTGACTAAACGCGCGTTGGCTGGTTTGCGCAAGAAAACTCATATTAAAATCGAACCATAAAGGATCAAGGATTTGTCTCGACTTTGTAAATTCCAGGAACGGTGTTATATACCTCATATTTTTGCGTGTGCATAGGATTTGTTATTTTGTTCAATACACCAGTATTCAGAAAATGGATACCACTAATAATGGTCCTAGGTCTCTAACTTGCATGCTCCTTAACTGCAGATCAGCAGTTAATCATGCCACAGATATTGCAGAATCTATTCTTGATAAAGAAATAGACATCGCATTCATCACCGAGTCATGGCTTAACGAACACTCAACCCCCATACTTGACCTGCTAGCACCTCCTGGATACTCCATCATTAGACAGGACAGACAAAAGAGGAAAGGTGGCGGACTAGCAATCATCCACAAAGATGGAATCAATCTCTCCACTTTTAAGACCACAAAATACTCGACTTTCGAATACCATGGAGTAGAACTCACTGCCAAAGGCTCCTCTCCCATCAAATTTCACACCGTCTACCACCCTCCTGGTGATCGCACCCTCTTGTTAGAAGAAATAACTGACCTACTGACACGGTTCTCCCTAACTGACTCGAAGGATGTCTTCTTGGGCGACTTCAACATTCACTGGAACAATGCTGACGATACCACAGTACGCAATCTGACTAACATTTGTGTAATTAACGATCTCAACCAACTCTGCAACGAACCGACCCATATCAAAGGCGCCACTCTAGATGCGATTATCACCAAAAATGATCTTTTCTCACTTTGATCCATCACACCCATTGACTGGTCAGACCACCATCTCATACTGTTTAATATAGAGATCTACCTCAGATCCCAAATAACCCCCTCCGACAGACCCAAGCACTGGGCCAGGAACTTAAAGCAAATCTCAATGACAGAACTGGAGACCAGGATCTGTGCCCAACTACAGCACCATCCTCCCGCCCACACAGTTGATGACCTCACTGCCCACTACAACACGGCGGTATCTGCTGTTCTGGAACAAATGGACCGCTCAAACTGAAGCAGTCTAGATCTATCCAATCTAAATCTTGGTTCAACTCAGATCTTAACAACGAGAGGAGACAACTCAGACAGTCAGAAAGGTTATGGAGACAAAACCCCTCCACAGTGCACCACTCACTCCTAAGACCGGCACGGCTTCCCTACAAGAAACACATCTTCAGAGAAAAAGTCACTTTCTTTCGCAACCAACTTGACCGCGCTAAGAACAGACCCAGAGAGCTCTTCAACATTATTAAACGGCAAACTACCCTTTCCTCCCCACACGAAACAAAAGCCACCAATGAACGCTGTGAAGAAATTGTCAACTTCTTCACTGATAAAGTTGCAAAAATTGAACAATCCCTCATCCAAGTCACAAATCTGACATCCCTACCAACTTTCCCCTCCGCCTCACTCCCCTACATGGTAGAACCCCCCTCCTGATGTAACCAAGGACCGTATGGTCTCTATAATAACTAATTTCAACCTTGATCTCCTTCAACTGAAAAACAAAGCGAATTGGTCCGATTTTGAACCTATGACTGAAAGTGAAGTCTTCAATATAATTGCGAAGTTGAAGCCCACATCCCACACTTTGGATCCTATGCCTTCCACAATAGTTCAAAACCTCAACCATATCATTGCCCCATTCTGGACTAAAATCATCAACTCATTCTCTCCTCAGGCAGGGTTCCTGACTGCCTCCAACTAGGTCAAATCACACCCATACTCAAAAAACCAGGTGCCGACCCCAATGACCTCAATAACCTCAGACCTATCACCAACCTTCCCTTTCTAGCCAAAACATTGGAGAAGTGTCCAACACCGTTAAGTCCTTAGGTATCACCCTGGACAGAAACATGTAATTGAAAGCCCACATCAACAACTCAGCCAAAGGAGCACTCCTCACACTAAAACACCTCAAGAAAATCCACCCTTTCATTCCCCCTGAAGATTTTGAGACGGTAGTGCAATCACTTGTCCTCTCAAAACTGGATTATGGTAATGCCATCTTCACAGGAACTCCGAAAACTCACCTGGCCCCCTTAAGTTCAGTTCTCAACATGGCAGCCCGGCTAATAACAGGTTGCAATCGGTTTGAGCACATCACACCAGCCCTCAAGAGCCTCAATTGGCTCCCAATCGAAGGAAGATGTTTCTACAAGACCGCTTGCATCACCCACAAAGCCCTTTACACATATAACCCCAACTATTTGGAGAACAAACTTTCGAAAGCTGGTAGAGCCAGATCTCTAAAGAGCTCCAACGCACTTCTTCTCATACCTCCCAAACTGAAAAAAAAATCCTCCCAGACACATTCTTTCTCTGGAAATGCTCCCACGATATGGAGTTCACTCCCTTGTGACCTGCGCTGCAACCCCTCATTTTCCTGTTTCAAACGGGACCTTAACCACCTACTGCTCAACAAATACTTGAACACTCACCCTAACTGAGCTATGATCCCAAAGCTCACACCCACTCTGCCTTGACCAGTTGTAGCGGTTAAATTAGTGTTTCAGCAGTCCACTATGTCTTGTACATTTTTTAGCTCAAGCAGTTCCTATGTCTGCATACTGTAACTACCGCTGCAGCCGAATGATTTTCTTTCTCTGTTTTTTTGCATGTACTTCAATCTAATGATCTCGCATTATTTGTAAAGCGCTCTGATACCTTCGGGTCTAGCTAGCGCTATAAAAAACGTATAAAGAATAAATAAATAATTGTTTTTTATGAATGATGTACGAAAACAAACCGTGTCTGCTAAGAACCTAGTAGAAAACATTGTATTTTAATTGAATGATATTACGTGCTACATCATTTCACTGTTTGTTATGGAGATTCTACCTTACTTTCTTCCTTTAAACAAACATATAATTTTTTCATTACATCTTTGATCGCCAGAGGCTATTGTTATACACATTCCATAAGGTTATACTGTTCACTAAGTTATTTTTGCTGAATAATTCAGTTATATGAAAACTCAGTTACTCAGCTCTCCATTAAGTATTCTTTAACTCAGTTCCTATCGCGTGTACTATTAGTTGCACATTGTCCACTTTCTATTTTCACTTGCTCGTATTGACATGGGCATATTGGTACTTTTATAGACTGTCTTCCGTTTCCTAAACTCACGTTTGCACACTTCCGGCATACCACGCTATTACTTTTTATCACCAGGCTGCCAAACCACCATAGCTCAAAAGTTCACAGCGGGTGATCTCCCTGGGCCCGATCTTTTTTAAATGCAGGCGTTCACTTAAAAGGTAGGAGATTACCTAGTTCTCTAAAGTTCATAACGCTTCGAAATATGAGAATTAGCAGTGACCATATTATTACCTTTCAGCCTGCTGACGGTGACAACACTCACTACAAGAGGGAAAGCCCTGGCATTTAACGAGTGAGCAATTGCGGAAGGGACTACCTGTTTACAAGTTATATCCACTGTTTAGCACAACTTCGACTTCACCTCACCGAACCTTTCACCGAGTTGCACAATATCACTTTTTCACAGATCATTAGACGTTTTTCTGGCGATGAGCCATTCTAACATTGAGCACAATCTTTACCGAATTCTTGACTTCGTTCTTTTCAGACCATATGAGGTCGTCACCCCATGTAGGAATGACGCGCGGTTCACATATATGTTTGTCGTTTTCTTATCGCATGGCCCATCGTTTTTCTGCCGATGTGCTACACTAACATTGAGCACAATCTTTTAACAAATCAACGAATTCTTGAATTTGTTACACCACGTAGAAATGACGGTTCACATATATGTTTTTCGTTTTCTTATATAACCCTGGGGGCTTGTCCCCACGGTTGGCCTTTTAACTGATTTCACTCTGTTATGCACCCTAAATCTTATCACGAGAAGCTTGGAGAATGCAAATTGAATATCCTTCACTCTGATGGAACGTGTTTCACTCTTAACACAAAAGCATGTCACCCTTGTTTATTTTTATTATTAAATTACGATGTGGTACTCAGTTTCTAAGATTAGCAACTTGTGTTATGTTCGCAGGAGAAAGCCCCTGATGAAGGGCCCAGCCCGAAATGCATTGGGCAAACTATGAAGTTTGTAAAGGATAAACTGTAATGTGATTACAATATTACCATCATTGAAGATATAAGAAACGAATGATGAATAAAGAGAAAACAATAAGAAAATGAAAGACTAATTTGAATTAATTTCGACTGAAATTATAGAACCTTTTCAAGGAAAGAGTGCAGATTGGGAATTTTTTCACAGTTGGAGGAAAACGCTTTGGACATTGTGCAGATGGCCCCTGCCCAGGCCAGCAGCCAAGCCCGTGCCCAGGTAGACTCTGAAAACAACCAACAGCCAGTGGTAGTAAATGATGCCCTGGCTGCCCGGCATAATTATTTGTTCTGCCTCGCTTTCGTCCCTCTCCTCCTGCGGTAGTTTCCCTCACTTTGGCCAACATCACATGTCGGATGAACAGTGTTTAGTGAAGGTAAGAAACTACCCCTTTAACAGTTGCCCCCACCCAGGGTCGGATTAGTAAACCAGAAATGCATGCAATGGGCGAAGACCCACTGCCTGAGGCCCATTTGTGGGCTGTTTTTATTTTTATCCAGTGTTGTGCCCATTTTGAAAGGTTTCGCTGTGAGCTGACCTGTATTGTCTGGTGTCCCCAGTTGCTATGTGAGGCATAAGCATGCTTTCTCAAAGCATGTAGCAGGAACAGACAAAATCTTGTAATGTCACCACCTGTTAGGTGGGGCTGGCAGCGTCCTTACATGTCCCCTGCTGGGCTGGCCCGTTCGGATATGGGACGCCCATGGACATAATAATGTGTGTAGATAGAGACCGGCGAAGGGAGGGGAATCAGTAGGACCAGCATGGCTGAGGCCCAGCTGTGAAGAGCCTTTAGACTGATTTACACACGCATGATTTATTGGTCGTGTGCGACGTAAAGTGCTCTGACACCCTACATTACTGGTATGAGTTGCGCTATAAAAAAATGAAATGCATGTAGGAGAGGGGCCAACAAAGATTGCCGCGCTGGGCACCACCAGTGCTGAAGCCGGCCAAGCCACAAACACCACGCGCCTTCGCATACATTCACAAGTCGATAATGCATATACTATCCAGGAGACCAAAGGAAATAAAACCTCTTCTGAATAATTATTTTTAAACATAGGTTAACTTGCTGCGCTTCCCTTGAATGCATGCATGCATTTAGAGGCGATGCCTGTGAGAGATGTGGTAGCAAGAAGCCACAATAACACTTTTGACATACATCAACATCTCTTTTGGCCTAAAACTCTCAACGCACCCATCTGGGGCCCTTATCATTTAATTAGAATTGGTTTAGCTAAAACATATATTTTTTTATTTTCAAAACATTTAATATTAAACACACCCAAACATTCTGCATTTTAAAGTCTGTGCAGGATACACCACCCATCCACATGTTTCAGGAGAAACATTCGCCCTTCCGCCAGGTTTCAAAGGAGCATTTAATTAAAAAAGAAGCTGTAAAGGGCCATTTTAATCCCATTCCTCACTGTATGAGGCCGCCGGCTTCATTCATCTGACCCCTCCCCTGCCCGCCCAGCACATGATAGACGTGGGTTGGGATCCTGAGCAGCCTTTCTGGAGCCCAGGCGAGATGGGCCATTTCATAATTCCACCTCCTTGCTGGATGCTGCTTTATGTTGCCCCTTCAGGCTCTCTGCACATGTCCTGCAGCAGTGCTGTCCCTGCAAGCCCACGGACCTTGGGAGTACCAGAGGAGTAGTTGGAGAACTAGGAAAAAACTTAACGAGTGAGGGGGCAGAGAAAGGGTAGAGGAGATCCTGGAGAAGAAGAGATAGAGCAGGTAAGGTGTGGGATAGAAGGGAGGAAAAGACAGATATAGGGCTATGAAAAGAGTAAGAAGCACAGCAAGACGCAAAGATAAGAAAGAATGTGCTGGATGGAAAGAATACAATTGTGGTAAAGGAGTAGGCAAGAGAAAGGATTCAAGCTAGCCTGGCTGATGAGGGCTGTTAGCCCGAAACCAGTCCCAGGACGCTTGTTTCCGGTCCAGGGAAGACATGGCTTGGCAGTTCGGGCTGGACTGTTCCCATGAGGCACAGGGTCAAGACTGATTTGCATATAGCTGTGTCTGAACTGGGGTGGCAAAGTGAGCTAAAGAAAGATGATGGATTCAACCCAGATCTGTGACTGGGGGGTGAGTGTTTGAAAAGTTTCAGCACTCCGTCCATCATCTCTTTGTGTTTGCATTGTTCGCCCTAAGTTGGCAGGGTATGCCCAGACGTGGGTCCCTTGCTCACTTTGCCACTGGATTCAAGCTAGCCTGGCTGATGAGGGCTGTTAGCCCGAAACCGGTCCCAGGATGCTTGTTTCCGGTCCAGGGAAGACATGGCTTGGCAGTTCGGGATGGACTGTTCCCATGAGGCACAGGGTCCAGACTGATTTGCATATAGCTGTGTCTGAACTGGGGTGGCAAAGTGAGCTAAAGAATGATGATGGATTCAACCCAGATCTGTGACTGGGGGTGAGTGTTTGAAAAGTTTCAGCACTCCGTCCATCATCTCTTTGTGTTTGCATTGTTCGCCCTAAGTTGGCAGGGTATGCCCAGACGTGGGGCCCTTGCTCACTTTGCCACTGGATTCAAGCTAGCCTGGCTGATGAGGGCTGTTAGCCCGAAACCGGTCCCAGGATGCTTGTTTCCGGTCCAGGGAAGACATGGCTTGGCAGTTCGGGCTGGACTGTTCCCATGAGGCACAGGGTCAAGACTGATTTGCATATAGCTGTGTCTGAACTGGGGTGGCAAAGTGAGCTAAAGAATGATGATGGATTCAACCCAGATCTGTGACTGGGGGTAAGTGTTTGAAAAGTTTCAGCACTCCGTCCATCATCTCTTTGTGTTTGCATTGTTCGCCCTAAGTTGGCAGGGTATGCCCAGACGTGGGTCCCTTGCTCACTTTACCACTGGATTCAAGCTAGCCTGGCTGATGAGGGCTGTTAGCCCGAAACCGGTCCCAGGATGCTTGTTTCCGGTCCAGGGAAGACATGGCTTGGCAGTTCGGGCTGGACTGTTCCCATGAGGCACAGGGTCAAGACTGATTTGCATATAGCTGTGTCTGAACTGGGGTGGCAAAGTGAGCTAAAGAATGATGATGGATTCAACCCAGATCTGTGACTGGGGGTGAGTGTTTGAAAAGTTTCAGCACTCCGTCCATCATCTCTTTGTGTTTGCATTGTTCGCCCTAAGTTGGCAGGGTATGCCCAGACGTGGGTCCCTTGCTCACTTTGCCACTGAGATTGATTATTTATTTATTGTTCAGTTAGTTAAAACCATAACAATATTACAAAACACTGTTTAAAAATGAAAGAAGAGCAAATTACATAAAAGTTACATATCTCTTAAAAAAACATCGTAAAATGTATATAGTTATTAAAATATAATTCATAATTTATCCATTACTCGGATTTGGCTTTCAGTTCTCGTTCATGGAAACATAAAAATTTAACCAATTTACAGTTCATTTGGGGGTCGGTGGAATCTAGTCCTCTTATAATAGCTATTCTGCAAGACTTTATGCCTCTATCCAGAAATGCTCGCCGTAAGATTGTAGTTCGTGCTGGTTGCAGTATCTTACAGTGGCATACAAGATGAATCAGATCTTCCTTGTTGTAGCCACAGTGCCGGCAATTTTCGTGTTCCCTTTGTACCCAATGAGGAGCTTCTGCAAGAGTAGGGAAGTGCCCAAACCTTAATGTAATTAATTTTCTTTTCACATAGATCGAGAAAGTGGAGTCCAAGTAGGCCGCTTGTTTCAATGTTTTATACGAGTTAATCACTGTCCACGAATGAGATCTTGTCCAAAAAATGTCTTTATCAACCAGCAGCGAATGGAACTTTGCAGCCTTATTTAATGTTAATTTGAATGTTTGGTAGGACATTTGCTTATTCCACAACTCGTTTGTGCAGGTAATCCTTAATGCATGTTCCAGGAACTTGTGGGCTGGCGAGTGTTTGTCCTGCTCCATTTCCTGCCATAGGGAGTCATTAAGACTGTTGACCTCTACATTTTGCTTTATTTGGTACCATACATTTATATATGAGTAGAGTCTACCCAGTGTTTCGTTTTTAGCCCAAACTCCAGGCGCATCTGTGCTGGAGAGGCCGTCTTCGGGAGTTCGAGAACTTTTTGTAAATGCTCGTTATCAGTCTATTTAGGGTATCTGCGTCCTTCCCATGCATTGCGGCACTGGCATACGATAGTGAAGGTAGTGCTTTAACTCAGATTATTGTCAATATGGGTTTCAAAGATGGTCCCTCCAGTTTCTTTGCAAGTGTTTTAAGGGAAAATGTTAAAGCTCCCGCTGGCTGCGTCATATATATTATCTGGTCTCGAAAAGATAATTTATCATCGATATAGAATCCCAGATATTTGTAACATGATTCTCTCTCCAATAAAGTGCCTTTTACTCTAATGTGGTGAGTCGAGGCTGCTCGATTAGTAATAAGCATGGATTTGGTTTTTGAAAGGTTTAGTTCCAAGTTATTTATCGACAAGAATTCGGAGAGTTCATTAAGTAGTCTTGTCAGGCCTACCTTGGAGAGGCTTAAAAGGACGATATCATCTGCGTAGGCAAGATGCGACAGTTGCTGATTACCCAGTTTGGGGGAGTGTGAGTTGATTCCATCGAGCTTTCCTGAGAGGTCTGAAATAAATAGATTAAATAGATGCGGTGCCAATACGCACCCCTGTTTCAGTCCTGTGCTGGTATACACTTTCCTGGATATTCTTTCTCTATTTCCGAGCTTCACGCGCACCCAAGTATCTGTATAAAACAGCAGTAAACCCTTCAATAGTTTGTCCGGTATACCCCTGGATTTTAATTTAGACCACAAAAGTTTCCGGTCTATGCTGTCAAACGCAGCTTTAAGATCAAAGTAACACAGGTGAAGATCCTGTTTTCTGCATTTGCATCTTTCTGCGACCAGCGAAATGCACAGAATGTTTGTAATGGTTCCAATGCCCTTCCTGAATCCAGTTTGATTTTTCGGTATTAAGTTACATTCTCTAGACCAATCCTCTAGCTCTTTAAGGACTAATGTGGCAAAGTATTTGGCTTCAACATCCTGTATGGCGATTAACCGGTAGTTTTTGGACTGGATCTGTCGCCTCCTTTATAAATGGGAGTAATGATTGAACCCTGCCAACTATCCGGGATCTGGTTGTGAAGTTCAACGTCGATATAAAGTTTACCTAAGATCGAGCTCCAGTATTCGGGATCATGTTTGAAGGTCGCTTAGGGAATGCCATTCGGACCAGGAGCGCCATCGTTTTTCCCTTTCTTAATTATATTTGTTATTTCTTCAGTTGTATACGTCAATTTTTTGATCTGTGACTTCAATTCGCTTTGGAAATCTGCTTCACATTCTGCAATTGGCAATTTTCTGTATCTTGTAGATTGTCCTCCTTAAATTTATCCCCAAGGAAGTTGACCCATTCCTGTTCTTGTATGTATGAGATTATCGCATTTCGAGGTCTTATCATCTTGTTTATTGTCTGCCAAAATTTGGAGAGGTTGGAATGTCTCACATTATAGATCATTTTGAGCCAAAAACTCTCGCCCTTCAATTTTTTTAATTCCCAAACACCTTTTTTAAATTGCTTCCTGAGTTGTTGGAATGATTTCCAGCTTAACCCCTTGGATATATCTGTTCGCAGTTTCCTTTGGGCTTTCCTCAGTGCTGTCTTTAGCTTATGCAGGTCTCTTGGTAGAATATTTGTCTGTCCATATATTTTTCCCTATTATTTGAAGCTTTCATTGTTTCTGCTAATTTATTTAGAAATCGCGACCAAGCTTGTATTTGGTTAGTGGTTTCCATTGTTTCTTCTGCCAAGAGACTCTTTATTGTTAAAAACAAATCTGCCTTGTTTGTGTTTGACCATTTCAGACGTTTTAAATTATTTGAGGTAATTTCACCCTCTGGGGCGTTAGTAAGCTGATGTCTTGGTGTATTCAGGTTAAATATGACATGCTGTATTGAGTGATCACTCAAGGTGGTAAACTTTATGTAAAAGCGAGCCAAAGATTGAAACAAAGGAAGAGTTATAAGTGTGAAGTCTAGCGTTGAATGTGCCTTTGGGCCGTGGTACGTTTTGTTCGGAGGGCGATCTTCATCGTTTCTCCCGTTAAGGACCCGCATACCTAGGAATTCAAATTCTATGACTAGTTGCTCACCAATACGGCCCGTACGATGGGTCCCTATATGATATTGTTGTGGTACACACCAAGATGAATTATCTGCTGTTAAAATATCATCTTCATCCGGTGTGAATATCAAATTTGAGTTAAAATCTCCTGTTATTATTAAGTTCCAGCTCGGCTCACTACAGCGAAGCTTAGATATTATTTTTATTAAAAGGGCGTGTTTCTCCTTTTTATTTGCGCCTTCGGTTGAGTGTAATAATTGATTAGTAAAATAGTATTACCTGTACTTGAATGTTGATCGGAGAATTTTACAATTTGTATGCTGGGATCTGGTGATTCTAACTGTTCCGTGATTATTTTTAAAGCTGTCGAAACATATACTATCAATCCTCCTACTGCCCTTCCATAATACTTGCACTTTTCCGCAGGTACTGTATAATGGATGTAACCTTCTATCGGTATTTCTTCAATCGACCAAGTTTCCTGCAGGGCTATAATTTCACAATCTTCCCATTCCTTAAGTGGGAGGCCTTCGTCAAGCAGTCGCTTAGCTCCTGCTATATTCCAAGATAGCATGTGTATTGCTTTTAATTTGAGTGTTGAGGCCATGGTTCTCTTATGTCAGACTCCATTTTGGTTGCTCAGAATACTGGGTAGCCAGTTCCACTGACCTTGACTTGGCAGTTGGCAGGGTATGCCCAGACGTGGGTCCCTTGCTCACTTTGCCACTGGATTCAAGCTAGACTGGCTGATGAGGGCTGTTAGCCCAAAACCGGTCCCAGGATGCTTGTTTCCGGTCCAGGGAAGACATGGCTTGGCAGTTCGGGCTGGACTGTTCCCATGAGGCACAGGGTCAAGACTGATTTGCATATAGCTGTGTCTGAACTGGGGTGGCAAAGTGAGCTAAAGAATGATGATGGATTCAACCCAGATCTGTGACTTGGGGTGAGTGTTAGAAAAGTTTCAGCACTCCGTCCATCATCTCTTTGTGTTTGCATTGTTCGCCCTAAGTTGGCAGGGTATGCGCAGACGTGGGTCCCTTGCTCACTTTGCCACTGGATTCAAGCTAGCCTGGCTGATGAGGGCTGTTAGCCCGAAACCGGTCCCAGGATGCTTGTTTCCGGTCCAGGGAAGACATGGCTTGGCAGTTCGGGCTGGACTGTTCCCATGAGGCACAGGGTCAAGACTGATTTGCATATAGCTGTGTCTGAACTGGGGTGGCAAAGTGAGCTAAAGAATGATGATGGATTCAACCCAGATCTGGGGGTGAGTGTTTGAAAAGTTTCAGCACTCCGTCCATCATCTCTTTGTGTTTGCATAGTTCGCCCTAAGTTGGCAGGGTATGCCCAGACGTGGGTCCCTTGCTCACTTTGCCACTGGATTCAAGCTAGCCTGGCTGATGAGGGCTGTTAGCCCAAAACCGGTCCCAGGATGCTTGTTTCCGGTCCAGGGAAGACATGGCTTGGCAGTTCGGGCTGGACTGTTCCCATGAGGCACAGGGTCAAGACTGATTTGCATATAGCTGTGTCTGAACTGGGGTGGCAAAGTGAGCTAAAGAATGATGATGGATTCAACCCAGATCTGTGACTGGAGGTGAGTGTTTGAAAAGTTTCAGCACTCCGTCCATCATCTCTTTGTGTTTGCAAGAGAAAGGAGTACCATAAGTGAGTGGAAGAGAGATCAAGAAAATAGACACAGTAAAAAAGTTTTTAAAAAAAAGTGAGATGAAGAGTGGTGAAGAGGTGAGAAGTAGAGAATTTAAGTGCGTGCACATGCATAAAAGAGGGAGAGAGAGAAATAAATGTGCCTCACTAGCTGTGCTCCCTGGGGGTCTGCAACTGGTCTTCTTCAATTGTTGGTGATGCAAGCTCTTATGCTGGGACTAGACTTGATACTCTTACATGTTATCTGTAGTGTGTATTTGTAGAGGACGGCCATGTGCTTTCATATACCACTTCACATTGCATTTTTGTAAACACTGTCTGTAGAATTGTCCCTTTCACCCAAGTGAAAAGTACTCAATATTTAACCTCAGAAGGATGCTTTAGTTTTGCCTTCATTAGAACACTTCACCTGCAGGTCACAGCAGATGTCATCAGCAGTCGCAATTCATTGAGCACTCTTGCAGGAGCACCTCACTAGTAAGAGAGCCAACGTATCCTAGGAGCCCCCGTGGGACTGTTGGCACGGCCTCTTCACTTACTGCTCCTTATGTCCTAGGGTTCAGCAGTGAACCAAGCTAAGCATGCCCTTCCCCAAACTTTGGAGCACACTAGGTTGTTTATAAAACATATAGGGCCAGATGTACGACGTGATTTTGCATGCGCAAACGGGTTTGCGAACCCGTTTGCGCATGCAGAATCACTGTTGGCCATGTACAATCCCCAAATAGCGAGTCGCAATTTATTTGAGGGTGGTAATGCAGTCGCAATTTGGAAGGGGTCCCCAGGGGACCTCTTCCACTTTGTGACTGTCTCTAAACGTTTCACTTTTTTTTAAAATGCATCCCGTTTTCCTTTAAGGAAAACGGGCTGCATTTAAAAAAAAAATGGTGCTTTATTAAAAAGCAGTCCCAGACATGGTGGTCTGCTGAGCCCAGCAGGCCACCATCCCTGGGAGGGCTGGCATCCCAATGGGCTCGCAAATTGCGAGAGGCTCATTAATATTAATGAGCCTCGCAATTTGCGACCCCATTGGGAATCGCAAAACAGTGTAATAACACTGTTGTACATTTCATTTAGCGCCTCGCAATTTGCGACTCGCAATGAGTCGCAAATTGAGAGGCGCTAAATGAAAGGGTCTTACATCTGGCCCATAGGGCCTTATTATGAGTTTGGTGGTCCAACCACCTGAGAACCGCATCCGTGCCCGCCAGTAGACCACAGCACTGGCAGTCTTCCAACTGCCATATCACAAGTTGACAGCAGTGTCGGCGGTGCAGAGCTATTGCGGCGATGGGGAGTACTTTTACCCAATATATTGATGCGTGTGTGTGCATTATAACTGCATATGCAGATCCACACACATGCATGATGTATGTGGAAATATTCCATCTACCCATTGCAGAGGTCCAGCTCATATGTAGGAAGTCCTGGCAATGGGTATATAGTAAGAAAGGGTCTCACCTGTAGATCGTCACAAACAGGATCGTAATCCTCGGGGTGAAGATCCTGCTGTGAAGGGGAACCTGAAGAAAGGAATCCACATCGGACTCTGCCTGGAAAAAGAAGAAAGGGATGAGTATGCATCCTAAATCTTTTGTGTCCTCCACCTTGAAGCAGGCGGTCGGACCGCCGCTGTCTGCTCGTGGAAAAGGCAACTCTTAATACAGACGGAGGTGCAAGTCCTTTGTACCAGCCTTCGGTGGCTGCCTTTTCCTTGACCGCGGTCTGTTGGCGGTCTCAGCTGTTCAGGTCTTCGGAAATGCAATCCGCCCAACTCATAATACGGCAGTCAAACCGCTGAAGCTCACCACCGTCGGACCGCCACCACGAGTATGGCGGTCCACGTACCGCCAAACTCGTAATAAGGCCCATAATACATTCAATGTGTGCTGTCGCTTCTTAGGAGGTAGTACTGGCTGCCACTTTAAAGGGACTTTTAATAGGACTGCAAGGGCACTTCTAAGCACCTTGGTAATACTTTAATGAGGCAATCCCTGAATTTATAATAAGGTTCTTAATAATGTTGGGTGATGCTTGTGGTTCTCATCCCATCCCCAGCAGTAAGGGACATTCAAGCTTCCCGCCTCATCTCACTATGGCTGGGCCACCTTCCTTACTCTCCAGCCTGCCAGAGCAAGAAAACAGCTAGAGACATTTTAAGGAATGAGCTTTGTGGACAATTGCAACGGCTTTTACCTTCCAAGATCCCTTTTGATAAAACTATCTCTCACTCTCTTTTTTTCTCACCTCTGACTCTTTAAAAACAATCTCTCTCCCTCTCTCTGGCTATCTCTGACTGTCTCTCTCTTTCTCTCTTAAGG
Source organism: Calotriton arnoldi (assembly GCA_963921515.1). NCBI lineage: Eukaryota > Metazoa > Chordata > Amphibia > Caudata > Salamandridae > Calotriton > Calotriton arnoldi. Next base: position 137,729 of record CAWUFW010018565.1, read on the forward strand.
GCAAAATTAGTGCGTGGTGAGGGTGCAAATAATAGTTACTTTAGGGTGAATTTCCGTGGTTTTGTTAGTTTCATATGCTATGTTTTACGTGACATTGTCACCTAACTATAACATCCCTTTAACCATTGTTTTTTCCAGTGAATTTCTAGGGTTTTTGTAACATAAAGTAAAATGTCCATGGTAATACACGGCTGGGGGGCTGGACGCAGGGTCTGGCCTGGCATTGTTCATTGTGCTGCCCCCGTCCAAACTTGCTGCCCCTAACCCCCCTTCTCCTTGCCCTCCTTTGTCCAAGTCCATACCCCTTCCACTACATCCAGCCCTGTGTGGCCGTTGTTCTGCCACTGCCCTTCCCGCCTGTCCTGCACAGTTAGCTTGCTGCCCCCACCCACCCACCGCCTCCATGCCCTCTGCTGTCCAAGACAATGCACCTGCCCCCTACCTCCTGCCCTGCATGATCCTATGTTACCTCACTGGTGTCCGATGTTTCCTCACAGTTATGTGCAGTGTACCATGCCGTGGCCTAACCCTTTTTTCTGTATGTTTTAGCAGTGGTATTGCTGAGTTCAGCTACAAACAAAGAAACACAGAAAAATGTCTATCCCTATTACAAAACCCTAAAATCCCAAACAAAGATCAGTATTGGATTGTTCCCTAAAGAAAGGAGTACCGAAGACCCTCCTACAGGTTCCAATGAAGGCAAGAGAACAAGAGTTGTCTGATGCTGCTCTGTCTAGTATCACATTCTTATGAAATCCCTGAAACATCATCTGCTGTCATTGCTGCTGCTTCTCCCGGTGCTGATGATTATTCTGCCATTGTTGACATTACTGATATTTCTGCACATGCTGACAGTGCTGAGTGTTCATTTCACACTGAGGTTGAAGTTTCATCTTCTTATGTTGGCAGCTTAGACGACAGTACTTCCCTGGCTGGCCTTGCTGACCGTTCATCATCCTTTGATGACAATACAGCCAGCTCTTTTTTGAGGAGTAACATACTAGAGGTACCTCGAATCAAAGAAACTAGTCAGACACCAACATCAAAATCCCACCCGTCAAGTGAATTCTTGGCAGACCACTTGTTACTGAATTATTATAGCGACCCAGTGCAACCAAAACTTCAAATATTCCCCTTAACTGCATGCCATAGGTTTAATGGAGATTACAAAACCCATCCTTAAAGATGCTGTTTTTGTTTTGCATGCAGGCATTTTAGTGTTGGTTCTGTTGGAGGAGGACGTGAACCTGGCAATGTTGCATTTGTTGATATTGGCTTCAGTAAGTAGGAAAAGCTTACTTGTTCTTTGCTCAAACATTCACAGTCAGAGAAGCATAAATTGTCAGTTATTGCTTGGACCAACTTCAAAGGATTACAGTAGCCTACAAACCGTCAGCAGTCAGTTTCTTCCATGATAGGAAGAGGTGCAGAGCAGGAATTGAGGCGAATAGACAACATGTGGAGCAGCTGCTTACGGTAGTATGTTTCTTGGGTCATCAAGGGCTTGCATTCCATGCCACGGAGGAAACTGGGGATTCTTACAGTAGGGGAAATTTAATTGAATTGTTAGAGGTGATTTCTTTTAAAGATGAGAGTTTAAAAGCAAAAATGTCCCGGAAGTATGGGCACTATACCTCTACTATTTACCAAAATAATATGATATCTGTGGTGGCAGCGCTTGTCCGTGAGGGTATTGTCAAAAAAAGTGGCAAAGTATTTTGCGGTGCTAGTTGAGGAAACCAAAGATGTCTCACATAAAGAGCAGCTGAGGTTTATTATCCGCTTTGTTGATGGTGATGAAAATGTTCGGGAGAATGCACCAGGGTGTTACCATATGGAGAAGTCAGATGCCGCAGGCCTTGCTGTAGCCATTGTTGAAGCAGTACAGAAAGCTGGACTGGCCTGGAAGAAATGTGGTGCACAGTGCTACGATGAGTAGCTGTTTTAATGGTGTCCAAGCAAAAATAAGTGAGATTGCACCACAAGCAATTTATATATACTGCCATGCCCATAGCCGAAACCTTGCGTTAGTGCAAACAGTAACCAACATACAATCAGTAAAACATTTCTTTTCAATATTGCAAGCAGTTTGTGCTTTTCATTCACAGAGTTCACCAAGGCTTGAGCTCTTTGTGAAAGCTCAGAAAGACAGTAATCTGTATGCAATGGAGCTAGAAAGACTCTCAGGTGGTTTTACTGGTACTCCTGTGTTTGAAAAGTACAGATGCGATTTGAGTCTGTTATTGTTGTATAATAGATTCACCAGAACATGACAAGGAGGCTAGTTCAGAAGCCAAAGGACTTCTTAAGAACATTGAAATCTTTGGTTTCTTGCTTACATTGCAGTGTTTGGAACTGATTCTCTGAAAGATTCACAGTATATCTGAAGTACTACAGAGCAAAGACCTTGACTTGCTGAGAGCATGTGATCTAATTAAGTCAACAATTAGTGATTTAGTGAAACTCTGTCAAGATAGTCAGTGATCGAATTGTTAAGTCAGGCTAAGGACTTAAGAGTAGTGTGGAATTGAGATTCAAGAAAAATCCAATCCAAGGGCTCCATCTTTGAGAAACAAACTGACAGAATATTTTCTCAGTACCTCTGTAGGGAAAAGATCCAGCCATTTTGATGTCTCAGAAAGTCAAACTCTCTGAGCGCTTAAAGTACAAAGTACAAAGGGGCATATTATCAAGGGCCTTATCTCCGCTTTTTTGGCTTTAAAAGCCAAAAAAGCGGAGATAATGTTTTCGCCCTATTTGCAAGTTGGTGCTAACATGCATTAGCGCATGTTAGCAGCCGTTTTGCCGGCGCCTCGCTTTGTATCTCTAATGAGATGCAAAGTGGGCGTCACTGGGCGTACCCCTGACGGACTACCTTGTTAAATATCGCTAAATGCACATCGCGATATTTACAGGGTGGCCCCAGGATTTTAGCAGACGTTAGTTTTTGGCAAAAACTGCGGTTTTCGCCGAAAACTAACGTCTGCTAAAATGCTGACTTACCTATACCTGTCATTGGGGGTGGATTATGCTGATACGACCACAGGGTCGTATCAGCAAGGTTATCGCCGTTTTCCATGGAACATCGCTGGAAAACCAGCGTTGTTCCATGGGAAACGGCGATATCCCCGCTATCGCTGGAATTTTTATCGCCTCAGTGATACGCGTTGTTGATAACGCGCTAACCGGGTGATAAATTCCAGCGATAGACAGCGATAAATAAAAAAGCGCTAAGTGCGCTTTGCGATATTTATCGCCGTCTATTGTTAATATGCCCCAAAGTATTTTATTTGCACAATTAATTAAAATCATTGCAATTCAAACAAGTTTATTTCTCTATTTTGGATAGATTTGTAAATGAGTTTGATGCTCGATTTACAGACAGCATGGGCCTCATGTCTGCTGTCGAAATTTTCAATCCAAAAGTTGCACACTTTTTGGATTTTTCCACTGCACTAGTTCTTGTTGACAAATATGAGGAGGCTGCAGTAGACCAAAGTCTTCTACAATCTGAACTGGAAACTGCAAAATCGTATCTTTCTAACAAGAAATGTACCAGGTATTCACTCTGTCAGGCAGTATCTCATGTATCTACCAGGAGCATTTCCTCAGGTTTTGGATCTTTTAAATCTAGTTCTTACATTACCTATTACTACTGCTACAAATGAGAGATTATTTTCCTGTATGAAAAGGTTAAAACATTATTTGCACAATAAATGTAGAGAGAAGAGACTCGGTGATTTAATGATAATGGCTTGTGAACCTAATGAGGTTAAGCAGCTAAATTAGAATGAAGCCATCAGCAGATTTGCTGACATGCACCACCGGAAGTATCCTCTTACAAGTTACAAAATGAGCTGTCCCTTTCCCTCATTCAGAGAAGCAGCCTCAGAGAAGCAGCACTACACTGCCAGGCAAACAACTGTTACTCCTCAAGCAGTCTCTATTCCCCTGAGGCCTATACCACCTGAAGCTATCTGCCAGTGATCGCAGAACTCAGTAACCTATGCAGGGGCAAGAAGAGAGCAGCCACCATACTTCTAAGCACTATTGAAAAAGCAGCGACTTGCTTTTTGTGTAGCCAAGCATTTGCTGTCCACATATTTGTTCTCTCATCAAGACTGGCAATTATCAGTACAGCATCTATTCTTTGTACCAACCAGTATCTTATTCAGAGATCTGTATACCGTATCTGTGACACTGTCAGCCTATTCTGGATTTCATATTAGATGAGCATTAACTTACCCTCAGGTCAGTCTCTACATAGGAGGATGCCCCAGTCATTACTAGAACCAGCTGCTGCTCATACCAGCAGATACAACTCTAGATGGGGACATGTGAACTGTTGGCCTCTTTCTATCCGCCCAGCCAGCACCTTCTTCTTTCCAAGGAAGCTGAGCAGCAGCATCTCTTCTCAGTAATGCAGTATCAACATGACAGCCAGTATCCATGTGAGTAAAATCTGCTCACATTTTCGTACCACTCTATATGATATAATGATAAACACAAGGGTACTGTACCAGTGACGTGTATGCTTTCTGTAGAAGAAATTGATAGTAAACCTAGAAAGGTTCAATGGCTCCACAGGTTTAGAAGTATGTTACCATGTCATGGAAAGGAAGGTTGCTGGGAGAACTTGACCTGCATTAAATAGCACTGTTATTTACGTTCCAAGACTTAGATTTAATTACATGGTACTCTTAGTTTCTAAACCAAATGATAAAGTGAACTTCATTTGAACATTATAGGCCCATCAACCTTCCCATTTTATAAGTTATTTGATATTGATAATGGCTGATTTCAACTTGACTAGTGTATTCTCCATTGTTGTACAATACTTGATAGTTTCTTAATCAATACTACATTATCTTAATTGTATATCTGAAGATATTACCTTGCATTTTCAATAGGAATTGAAGTTTTTCTGTTTTTAAGGTACTTCTTTTGTATCTGTAGAGATTTTCCAGCCTCTGTGTGTGATGTAATTAACCAAAAGTTAGATGCTTCACTTCCTGTGAGAGCACCAAGTCAAAGGTCATACAATGTCACCAAAGGGCAGGTGATGTCACTTCCTGTGATGTCACCAGGTCAAAGTTCATGTGATGTCACTTCCTGTGACGTCATCGGGGTGGGTCAAAGGGCAAGTGATGTCACTTCCTGTGATAGCATCAGGTCAAAGTTCATGTGATGTCACTTCCTGTGACATCAGGCAGGGCTCACATGGCATGGGATGTCACTTCCGCTACCCCTCTCATTTTGATGAATAGACGTTCATGAAGTAAGGCAGGAGGTTAGCAAACGAAAGAGGGGCTGAAAGAGTAGGGACAACGCAGAGTGACAAAGTATTCTTTTAATTTAATAAAATTAATATATTCAAAATTAATATACACTATTATTTATTAAATTATGTAACAAAGGAAGTTTACAATTTTTACTATACTAATTTGCATATCATTAAAATAATGAACATTACATTTAAATTAAATAATCCACTTTTAAATAACCTCCCCACCCTTATCCCCTAAAATCCCAATATCCCACTGCTACAAATATAAATCCATTATTTTTAGACATAAAAGCAACAAAGAGTACTAATTTGAACAATTTCATCATTAATAATCTTCCTAAGAACACAAATAAAAAAAAATTAAACATATATTATCAAACAGGAGGGCGTGGTCAAGATGGCGACCGAGATGGATGTGCTTATCTGAGCTCCGTGTCTGGCCCGCTAAGAATCCTGTCATCTCCTGATCCCCCTACCGATCCCTGTGCACTGAAGGTGCCTCGGAGGGCCTGTACAAGCCCCCAGCTCCTCGTGGTGGCAGTGGTTGCACTTGGAGGGGACCTGCTCAGTGAGGTGGGGCATCGGGGCAGAAGGCCTACACTGCAGCAGAGGCCCTGCTTTTTCCACACGGCCCACCCGCGGCCATAATTGTGCCAGGAGATGCTTCCAGATCCGACAAGCTGCGTCGCTGTGGTGGATGGCCGTCCCTGCCTGGATCACTGGGGCCGGGTGGGGCGTTACGTACCTCCTGTACCGGGCGGAGGCCCCCATTGGACCTGCAGGCCTCTGTCCCTGTAAATTCTGCGGGGCTTTGTTCCGAGCCTTGCCCTGGGTGGCGCGGCACACTGCATGCTGCGGCCTGCCGGTGTAGTGTAGCTCCTATTTCCCTAATAGGCTCTGCGCATTGGAATAATATCCCCTATAGGTTTGACATAGGACTATGATCAGTATGTCCCTATCGAGTATATTAAACTTAATTACTTGTGCCAGCTAGCTCAGAGGCCACTAGAAACTCCTTGACGACAAGAAGGGAGTAGTTTCTGGCAGCCGCAAAACATGACAACTTTGTTTCCCTTTTAGAATCAGAACGAGTCCCAGAGTCGTAGAAACAATAGATAACTATTTCACTCAGCTCAATCGTGCATGCTTAGTTTTCCTCAAAGTTACACAGAAAGAAATAGTCGGGCGTTTCAATAAAAGATTTATTGAACAGTCTTGTTTCTTGTGTAAGTAAAATGTGCTGTTACGATCACAAGACAGTATGCGAGATAAATAATGTACAGCGTAAGCAGTAGAAATAAATAATACTGCGCTAGCATGATCTTTAGTAGATATTCATTTACATAAATAACACAGACTAAAAATGCGAGTACTCATACGATGCGTTTCTAAGCTAGTTCTACCCCAATGTGCCTAACCTAACCTAGGTGTAGGGAGAGGTGTGAAGTATTCCTTAATATGGTATACTAAGAGTATGTTAAGTCTAGTATGCCTAGTATGCCAAGAGTCCCTCTAGGTTCTAGTCAGCTCCATACCTTAAGAATGAGAGAGGTAGGAATCTCTTGCCAGATTCGAACTCCAACACCCCGCAAGGGAAGTCAGATCACTGGAAGCTTGTCTCTCTGCGTGCAGGGATGACAGCGTCTTCTCAGTGCGTCAGGCCGGGAAACGGGCTCCTCTGAAGTCGAGGTCTCGTCTAGTTTACAAGAGCTAGGGAAGGTATATTTATACCTGAGAGGTACCTCATAATGTTAGCATTGACGTGAGTCGGACAGCGGAAGACGTCATGAATGAACCCCTAAGGTATAACGGTTCATGCATAATAGATGAGTCCTTGAAGAAATCAATAGTCCTGTGCTAGGGAAACTCCCGAAGCCTAAGGGTCTGTTCTTCAAGAACTCGTTGTGACGTTAGGGTGGACGGATGTCGGAGACCATGCCTGTATTTGGAGTGCACGGTTTAATGCCTAAATAAGGACTGGGATTTTATGCCTATATAAGGGCAGGGCGAATTGTGCCTATATAAGGACATGATACAGGAAAGCCCGTGTGTGGACACCCTAAGAGGAATACAACACCCACTCCACTTTCGTGTGTATGATAATACTAAAATGCTAAACATTTAAAATGCTAAACATTAAATGGAGTACCGCATATTTCTAAAATATTTCATAAAACCGTTTAAAAAGGCATTTAAAAACCCATTAGAATGCAAAAGGTACTGTACATTTGAAGCATTGCTTTTCATTTCAGGCATATATTTAAAATAAAATGCTATTCGAATGAAATATGCAGAAATATTTACATGTGACAAAATGATCGATACGTTTTTCAAAATCAAAAGTCATTTCATGTCATGGAAATCAATGAATTTTTTTAGACTAACACGATGAAAAAAGTGTCTGAGGAAGTACAGCGAAGTCTGTACTATAAGGCTAGTTCTACTTGAAGCAGATTGAAGTGCCATTTTAGTTCGAAAAATGGGAAAAAGTTCAATTTTTGGAAGAGTTCCAAGTTTTTGAAGTATGAAGGCCAAATTGTTACTCCATCTCTGGAACACTGTGGACTGAATCAGAGTCAGTTTACGGGTCTGGTGTAAACATGAGATCATCTATTTCTGTAGACAAAACATCGTCCACTGAGGTTGGTGTCAGTTGGAACACCTCGTGTAGTAGATTAATTGCACAGAGATGTGAAGCATCGCTTTCAGCATAGGTTGTCGCAGCAATGTTCGCGTCCGTTGTTACCTGTGTGCCTGTAGGTCTTTCTCGTACCTCAGCAGCAGCCGGAAGCGTCTGTGAGATCTCAATGAATGCTGACATCAGGATAGGCAGCCTCTGGGGGCAACACAGAGCATGGGCCATTATCGGGACCAGCAGAGTATCGACATCCGTTGGCGTAGCTGATGGAAATGTTAGACAGGTGTCCAACACGCATTCTTCACCGCATAGCAGGCATCGTAGAACAGGTAAGATGCAATCTTGCCAGATTGGTCTAAATGACAGGAACCACGTGGTATTAAGTTCCCGTAGACGAGTCATGCCCAAAAGCTGTACTATTCGCTCACGGCACTTTCGTTCAAGGAGAGCTTTCTCCATTTCGCTCAGAGTGATGTCTGCGAATAGGCTGGCCATAGCGTAATAGCAGGAAGAGAAATAGAATTCCGGCAACAAGTGCTAGAATTAATGGTATGCCACCAAACACCGAATGTGCAAAGTTCGGGATGATTCCGAGTATTGCCTGGAAAGGTGCTAACAGACCGGTACAGATGCTCTTAAATACATGTACAATTCCACTTGTATCAGACATGTTGAAGATACGTGTTATCATTTCTACGAAATGTATAGGGCAGTTTGTACGTATTAAAGTCTGTATCTCAGCCGAAGTCCTTGCTACTTGTAGATCATAGGTTTCTTTGGCCGAGGTCAAAGGCACTGTTTGCTGTAAAAGCATGGTTTTCATTCTGCTTAAAGTATCAAATCTTATAAAAGAGACGTTCAGCGAAGGCCATAGAGGCGACTCCCTGACTGTGTCTATTGGGGCAAACAATACTTGCATACAGCAAGTGACCCTGGAGTTGACCGTTACTAGATATGGGATGCCTGGCGACATGCCGCAGCAACTTTGATCATTCAACATGAGGTAACTCCCATTAGAAAGTTGTCCAAACGTTGGATTAATCACAGCAGCTGGTGTACCCTGCTGATGGCAAGACAAATTTGCCACAGAACCATTACAAGCCCCGCGTAAAGAAATGTCCTGACATATAAGTGAACCGCTCAGTGCACGTTTACAGTGTGTACCGCTCAAAAACACTTCACGATCCCCACTCCAACATCTATATGTATACGGTAAATCCCAAGATGTCTTAATGGGATCACTGACAGAATATCGAGGAGGAAAATATCGACCTGCAAAAATATCGAGGAAAAAATATAGAATGCCAAAATATCGAACCCCTATCTACAAACAGGTAAGTACAAAAATATCGAATCAAAAATATCGTTGTAAAAAATATAGTCAAAATATCGAATTTTTTAAATGTCTTAAAAGTAATGTAAAATTAATGAAATAATATATATAATTAACTAAAACATACTTAAAAATACTTAAATAACTTTAAAATTAATAAATAATTAATGTAAGTAAAAAAAAAATAAACATACATTTTTATTTTTTAATACATATATATATATTAACGTAATATTAATAAAAAATATTCAATATTTTTAGCGTAGGATAGCGGGAGGGTAAAATTTACTATTACCACTCCAGTGACTGCAACAGTAGGGAAAGCGTTGGATAGCGGGAGGGTAAAAATTACTATTCCCACTCCAGTGAGTGCAACAGTAGGGAAAGCGTTGGATAGCGGGAGGGTAAAAATTACTATTCCCACTCCAGAGAGTGCAACAGTAGGGAAAGCGTTGGATAGCGGGAGAGTAAAAATTACTATTCCCACGCCAGAGAGTGCAACAATAGGGAAAGCATTGGATAGCGGGAGAGTAAAAATTACTATTCCCACTCCAGAGATTGCAACAGTAGGGAAAGCGTTGGATAGCGTAGGGGTAAAAATTACTAATCCCACTCCAAAGAGTGCAACAGTAGGGAAAGCGTTGGATAGCGGGAGGGTAAAAATTACTATTCCCACTCCAGTGAGTGCAACAGTAAGGAAAGCGTTGAATAGCGTAGGGGTTAAAATTACTATTCCCACTCCAGAGAGTGCAACAGTAGGGAAAGCGTTGGATAGCGGGAGGGTAAAAATTACTATTCCCACTCCAGAGAGTGCAACAGCAGGGAAAGCGTTGGATAGCGTAGGGGTAAAAATTACTATTCCCACTCCAGAGAGTGCAACAGTAGGGAAAGTAATGATTTAATATTTTAATAAAAATAAATTAATTATCAATACCAATATAAAATTAATTAAAATTAATTACCAATTACAAAATATTTAATAATTAATTCTAAATACCAATAAATAATATTTATTAAAAATTAATTACCTATTAATGATTAATTAACAATTAGTTTTCAATACCAAAAATTAAATAATAATAAAAACAAATAATAATTAATTGACAGTAAATTAATTATCAATACACAAAAATATTTTCAATAATTAATTAATTATCAATACCAATAAAAAATTCATAAAAATGAATTACCAATTACAAAATATTTAATAATTAATTCTAAATACCAATAAATATTATTTATTAAAAAGTAATTACCTATTAATAATTAATTAACAAACAATTAATTGTCAATACCAAAAATTAATAAATAAAAACAATACCAATTAATAATTAATTGTCAGTAAATTCATTATCAATACACAAAAATATTATCAATAATTAATTAATCACAATTAAATTACTTCCCACCCTATTCCCTATAAACCCACAACCCGCTACAAAGAATAAATTAATACAATTAACATAATTATCAATTAATCAATTAATAAAAATTAATTACCAATTAATAAAAATTAATTAACAATTAATAATTAATTAACAATAAATTAATTATCAATACCAATAAATAAAAATAAATATTTTCTTAATTACAATTAAATTACTTCCCACCCTATTCCCCTATAAACCCACATCCCGCTCCGAATAATAAATTAATACAATTAACATAATTATCAATTAATCAATTAATAAACATTAATTACCAATTAATAAAAATTAATTACCAATTAATAATTAATTAATAAATTAATTATCAATACCAATAAATAAAAATAAATATTTTCTTAATTTCAATTAAATTACTTCCCACCCTATTCCCCTATAAACCCACAACCCGCTACAGAACTAAAACGCAAAATTTAATTAAAAATAATTAATAATTCCTAAAAATGTATATTTAATTTACTATAATTAAATTACTTCCCACCCTATTCCCCTATAAACCCACAACCCGCTACGGAATTAAATTACGCAAAAATAATTTTACATACATTTCGTAACTTTAAAAAATATTAAACATACATTACAAAAATAATATACATTTTTAACTCATATACTAGCATACAAAACGCTTACAAAAATTCGATATTATTAAAAATTCGATATTTTTTAATACCTATATTATGTACTTCTATATTTTGACAATCGATATTACTTACCTTCATTTCGATATTATTAACCACTATATTATGTCCATTCGATATTATGTCCATTCTATATTTTGAATTCGATATTCTGTCCATTCTATATATTTTTTTCGATATTATGTCTATTTACCGTCTTAATGTATTCCTTACCCAACCTTTCATATTTGCCTGCTTGCATTTGTGTGAGGCAATACTGAAACTGAAAAGTAGTCACAGGTAATGTGATTTTGCCATGAATGAGCCATTCTGTAGCTGGTTTTTCTGCCACTGTGAATGGTAACTTTTCCAGTTTTTCAATGTTCAGCACTGTATACCTTGCTCCTCTTTGTGCCAGTTCGATCTGTTTATCAGTTAGATTGTAGTCTGCAAACAGAGCTGACGTGTTGATGAAACGCCAAGGCACATAGCCCGCTCGCAAAGATTGCAGCGTCCAGCTTAATAACACAATAGAACGTAATTGAGATTGGCCTTGTTGTAACATCGCCAAATCTTGTTCTAGTGTGTCGATAGCAGAGGATACAATGCCATCCAATGAATATATTCTGGAGGACAAAGTTGTTAACCCATTGTCGACCACAGAGAGGGTTTTCTCTAAATTAATACGATCAAGTTCACGTATTCGTTCTGCGGCCTCCATCTGTGACACCTTCCATGCTTCATTATAGGCAGCATAAATGCCGGCATATATGAAACGTTTTTGACGCAGTTTTCTTGGTCCAAGCAAGAATTCCCTAAGGTCTGCGTCTTCTGCAAGTAAGGATAAGTGTTGTTTCACATCCTGTAGTGTAGATTTCTGAAGCCAATCGAGGCATAATTTACCTATACTGTATGTTGTTACTACCCCGGATGCTGTCTTTGGACGTATCTTGGGTCTGGCCTATGAATAGTAAAGCCCTGAGTTTTATTCAGGAATCTTTCCTGACAGTTGTTCGTGTCTGTGGGCCAGATCAACCATTTTCTCCAATCAGGATTAGATCTGTTGAGTTGTAGTATATTGTCAACTGTCACCACTGCCATTGTATTATTATCACTGGCAGGTGTTGGTACAGAAGGTGTTTTCATCTCTTTGATCTTGGCTAGTCCAAGACAAGATGTTTGTTGGACAGTTTCATTCAAAAACATTATTTGTTCAGGGATGATGCAGGCTCTAAATAAAGCTTCTATCCCTTGCACTTGCCAATCTTTAGTACCCCAGACAGTTTTTGTGTCTATTGTGTCTTTCCAAAAGTTGAAACCCTGTCTAGACAGTTGGGCAATAAATGCTGCAGAGTAAATCTGTTTTGTATTAGTTAACATAATTTTCAGTCCTGTTTTGTTTACATTTTTGTAGTAAAACGTTTCTGGATCATATGTATTGTACCCTGAAAAATATGGAAACTTGTTAGCAAATGTTTTTGAACTACCTTGTGGTGGTGTAGGACAATGCTCCCATTGGTTAAACATAAACACATTTCTTGGGTATGCAGATTTATGCAAATAATGATGACCATACTGGTTATAGCAATACATTTGTTCATAGTCTGATGAACCCTCTAAATATTCATTTTTAGAAAATGCAGCAGATTTTTCTAGGTCAAACATTATGGGGCCGATTCCGATTCAGGCCGGAAATCTCCCCGACCGAGCCGGACCCGGAGAGATTTCCGACCGAATCGGACCCTAGCAGTCCGACCGAACGAGTACGATGCGCACGTATACTATCGGACTCGATTCGGTCGGACTCCCATTGAAGTCAATGGGAGCCAGTCGTACGACGCGTACACGGGCTCCCATTGACTCAATGGGCACGACGTGAACAAGGGCGCCCCCTTCAGCGTGTTCGCGTCGATGCGGGTCGCACCGTGCATGCACGTGTAGGGGGGACCCATGGGTCCCCCCTGTGTGCGACTCGCGCACCTATGCTTCCAGGGGGGTCCGACACGGACCCCCAAAGTGCGGCTCCGACAGCTCCTTGGAGCCGGACTGCACGAGTCGGTCGGAGCGGTCGAGGTGCGCATCGTACTTACCCGGCCGGGGAACGTCTCCATTGCGCGGTGCGCGTCGTCCCTGTGCGAGTCGGTCGGAGCGGTCGGGTCCTGCGAACGAGTCGGTCGGGGATTTCGCGACCGCACGCATCGTACTCGCTCGCCCGGACGCACGTACGACTCGGTCGGGAAATAGGGCTCCGAATCGGATCCGGTTAAGCCGAATCCGATTCGGTGCCCTACCGGCCGAGATCGGAATCGGCCCCTATGTCGTTAACAGTCTCACAGTCCCAATCATCTGAATAGGTACTGGACGTAATTAGATCACTTAGTGAAATTTTAAACAAATGTGGAATGTTCAATTGTTCCGTCGGGCCGAAGACATCAAAATCTGTTTTGTCCCACACTATACCATCCTGTATAGGAACAGCTGTGATTTTCACTGATGACAAGTCTCGTGCTTCACGATGGGAAGATTTATGAGGTTTTAAAAGTACGTTCACGTCTTTTCCTTCAGTATTCACATGGATGTATCTACCACTTATAAGCACGCTTACAGTTGTAACCAAAGCTAGCCAGAGCAGGAAAACAAAAAGTCCAGATATAATCCAGAGTTCAATCCATGGAGAAACCAAATAAGTCTTTTTCAGAAAGTCTTGTACTTGCTGCTTGAATTTCAATGATGCTGGCGTCGTTTCAGGTTCACTCGGATCTTCTGAGAACGTATCAAAGTTAATGAAATAGCCAGAAGCAGTTCTGTCAATTGTTGGAATTGCATCAGGATTTGTAGAAATCGCTGGAACCAGTTGATCACTTGCTACATTGGTGTAGACAGGTGTATTTGGACGAACTGTTAATTGATTTTCAAGAGGGATGAGTTCCATAGCGTTGTTGCTTAGTCCTCCATCTGTTACAGCTGAATTCTCGATTGTTATCAGTCTTTCAGTCTGAACCTCTTGGATAGTAGCGAGAGGAGTGCGTCTGCTACTAGGTCGGAGTCCACGAGGCCTACTATTTAGTATTGGCCACATACTGTGGTTTGATCAGGTCGATGGACACAAATCTTTTCTCCTTTCTTCCAGCAAGGGGCGGCAGAAGTACTGTTCTTGTTCCTTGAACTGCTAGGACAGGTACTGGTTGTCTGTAAGAAGGTCCAAATTCCTTCTTGTCCGCAATCTTTTCTCTGACTAGATCCCCAACTTTTGGAATCCAGACAGGCCTTGCTGGGACCGCCGGTTTTTCCCCAGTGGTGGTTGGCTGTAGGAATACGTTGCTTTGTTTCGGTCTGAACTCATTCAGTTCCTGTATAACAGCCAAACGATCTTTGATATCAAATGTTTTATTTTCCACCACTGTGCCTACGTGATCGAGATCTGGTACCCACATTCTTGTCCCAAATAGGACCTCATATGGAGTGACCCCCCCTAGAGAACTTCTTGGCAGATTATTTAATGAGCGCTGGACCCCATTGAGATGTTTGACCCACCCATCACCCGAACCTAATACCCTAGCTGTTATAGACTGCTTTATGTCCCGGTTTTTCCTTTCCACAACCGAATTTCGCTCAGGATGGAATGGAGAGGAGTACCGCAATGCAACGCCCAGACTGGCCATGGCTTCTTTGTAAGCCCGAGAGCTAAACGCAGGGCCCTGGTCAGAATGTAGCGTGCCTATTGCATATGTGCCGATAAAAACTCGCAAATCTTTTATAACAGTTCGAGCGTCAGCCGAGCGCTGAGGCCATATCCATAGGAACCTTGAGTCAATATTTGTGGGATTGCATTTGTCCAGAAGGACGCATGCGCGTAGATAGTCTAATACTGTCTAACAGTGGTGTCTGTACTGGGCAGCTGCATTCGCAGCATGGTGTCTGGTGGCATTCTCGCTGTAGTTTACAGTCTAAGCAGTTGTTGATGAATATGTGAATTTCTGTATTCATTCCAGGCCACCAATACATCTCTTTTAACGTCAAAATTGTTTTAGAGATCCCTTGATGTGACAGACCCTCCCCCAAATGTGTTTCATAAATCAAGGCTGCTCTACGTTCCATGTTTGGGATTACCCTATCCCCCACTCCAAGGATTCGAGCAAAAGGAACGTTGTTCGCATCAATTTCATAAGAGTACTTGAGTGGAAACTTTTTGGTAACGCTGCACTGCTGCCTTTGCTTGAAGCATTGACAGCCAACATTATCTCACCGTCTATTTTTGTTTTTGAACGAGTGATCGCAGCTACGGAAGCCGTCTGAACAGCCCCCTTTGCGGCTTCGTCAGCCAATGAATTCCCTGCAACGTGAACGCCATCACGTTGATGACTCAGTGTGTGGATCACGTGAGCCTTTGGTAGTTCGTTTTTCAACTGAACTACTTGTTCCCAAAGCATTTTGTGCTTTATTGTGCCACCTTTCGCATCTTCGAAACCATTATCAAGCCAGTTTTGTATATAGTCATTATACGACTGAACACCTAAAAAGGAATCGCACACTATCAGTGTGGGGAATTCTCGATCTGTACTTTCAAGTGCCAGTTTGAATGCTTGTAGTTCAGCTCGCTGAGCAGTACAATCCCCTAGAGATTGAGTTTTTGTGACCATAGGTCTGAAGATGCCATCTCGCATGCGACCTTTAACGATTGCACACGCTGCACTGTAAGCTTGCTTACTCCCTGTTGCGGGCTATGCGGATCCGTCAGTGTAAATTATGAACTCGTACTGATCGAGAGGCAGAATTTTAGTAGGCAGAGGACATTCTTGTTCATATTGCAGGAATGCTTGTGTTTTTAAATCTGGATCAAAAACATATTCAACATCTGTTGCAGCAAGAGAATTAACCCACTGTATCCATCTGGGATGTAATGCTTTAGCATTTGGAATGCTTGCTTTTGTGACCGCTTCTAAAGCTGGTACTGGGGTTACGACAATAATGCGTTTCCCTTGGGCTAAGGCTCTTTCTTTTGCTACAGCGGTTTGAACTGCTGTTAGAATTTTTCAGTTGAACTGAAGCGCATTTCCGCTTGTGTGTACAAATGAGATTTGTATGTAATTGGTATTTTCTCACCCTCATTGAAGGTTAAGTAGGTGAATCCGCATTGACCCGAAATTATTCGGATCACCAGGTTTCGTTGACTTACGCGTGTTTGTAAGTGATTTGTTGCTAACATGTTAGCCTGGAGTGAACGCAAGATTTCTGTGTGTTCTTGTGCCAAATCTTGATTGAAAAATCAGGTTTGATTAACGTAGAGAGGTTTAACCCTTTCTGTGTAATTTAGAATGTATGTTCTTCCAAAATTTAGGAAACCCAGGATGGATTGTAAGTTTTTTAGCGTTTTTGGAGGTTGGAGCAGCGCACATTTTTCTAAAAAGTTAGCTGCCAAGCTCTTGCCTTCACTTGAAAGCTCATATCCTAGAAATAGGACATTGAGATGGGCAATTCGGGACTTTTTAAAGTTGAATTTGTAGCCCTCAGAGGCGAAGCCCAGTATAATGGTGCTCACCCTGTTCAAGTGTTTGTCCAGGTCATCGTCCGTCAGATAGATGTCATCGACATAGGACAATGCCTCATTGTCATAAATTTGTAGTAACTCCGTTACCCTCGCTGAGAATAAACCTGGGCTGTTCTTGAACCCTGTGGGAGTCGACAAAAGTGACGCTGGGTCCCCATTATGGAGAATGCTGTTAAGTACCTGCTTTCAGGTGCTATGTTTTGACAAAAGAAACCATTTGAGATGTCTAATGTTGTTTTGTATTTTTTCCGCACAATGTTATTCATTAATGCTGTGCTATGTGCATTTTGCACTGCAAAAGTTTTAGAACAAGTGTTTAAGGGGCTCATTACGATGGCGGGCGGAAGCACAACCGCCGTGCTGGCGGATGCAAAAACCACCAGTTACCGCCGGCACGCAGCAGTCCACACGCCCGCCCAATTACGATGCAAAAAGTAGGCCAAACACCGCCGGCAAGCCAGCAACACCGTCCGCCAGCAAAGTGCGTCCGTACACGTAGCGGCGCAGCCCAATTGACACACACCGTCCGACGAAACACGTCCCGCCCGGCGTATAAATTACGATGCCGCAAACAAACGGCTCCCACGGCCAAGAGATACCGTACGACAAACCGAAGCGGTAACACGGACGCCGAGCACGGACAACGAAGAAGCGGCTCCCCGAGCATGAATCCAGCACTGCAGGCCCTCCCCATGCTCCTGCTGATGCACCACCAAGGACGCAACGTACCGCGGAGACGCAGGTAGGCACACACACAACAAGTGCACGCAAACAGCGCACACAGTGCAAGGGCGGAAAAAGCGGACAACCCCCACCAGCGCGTGTACACTACACATCCACCATTGCATCCACATATGACACACAGGCCAAATCGTAACATCGCGTAACACATGTGTACACACCACCTGGGACTAGGAACCAACGACCCCGTCACGGCCCCAAAGCGGCGATGATGCCGCCACACATGCGCACAACGCAGAGGCCAACCGCAGCGCCATGCATGCGTCGCACACAGACACAGGGACACAACCAAGCAGCACACACATCAGCCCCACCCCGAACGCACATGACACGTGACAGGCCTGCCACAGACATGTCCCCAACGCCCAATTCACGGACAACACCCAACGCCACACAACCGACGCACACATGTCAGTGAAGTCACGCAACAGCAGGACACACCCCAGTGTAACAAACATGGAGTAGCACACAGCGGCGGCAACACCAACTAGGAGAAGCAGGGCCCCTTCGGGAAGAGGAACGCCAGTACCACACTGAAACACCCATACCACCCTGCACATATGAACAAGACATATAAAACGGAACACCAAAGAGCCCGGGGACCGACAACAGGTGGCCCAAGAATAACATTCACACACAAGGCCCAACGCAGAGCGGAAAGGCAGCCTGCCGCCCACACAAGGGAGAGCAGACAGCACTGAATGACCTTCCATTCCAACTCCGAAACCACAGCCCTACGACAGAAGCCGGTGAATACAGCCATTGTCCAAGAATAGACCAACACAGGCATGCCGAGGAGACCGACCACAGGGCAGATAGCGCATATCACAGAAGCACACAACGGACGGGAAGAAAGAAGAAAACACTCCCCCATGTCGGCCACATGCAAGTTAATTGGAAGGAGTCACACATCACTGACCTTGAACTGTCTGAGAAGCATGTGGGATGAGGGCCCGTGTCCTCCAAACAAGCCAACAGAACACAAGTCCTGTCTCCCTACGACTACACAGAGCTCACAGCAACCTCGGAGCGTGCACATTGCAGACTGCACACACAGCCGGAGCACGCCACCACAACGCACCGCTGCGAAATGGCAACCGCAACACACCTACCCAACTACGCCGGACAGCTCAAGCTGTACAAAACCAACCTGTTACATATATTGGGATGCGATCTCCTGTCCCTGCTGAACGTAAGTTACCGACTGACTTACCGCATCACATTGTTCAGCTGCGTCATGCCCGTCTTCTACTGTCGGAGGTGTCCCTACCAGCATCCCGTGGAGATATGCCTCTCCAACCCGGCATGTCTGAAGGCGGACCTGCTACCACTACTCCTCCCTCTGGACGCACACGACAGGGCCTGCTCTGCCTATGGGGGCATGGCGTATGTGGCCAACATCGCACCCGCACTGAAATCGGACCACTGTGCCTCCACACGACGGATCATCGAGAACAGCTACATCGAATGTCACCCAGCATGCCCCATCATGGTCCTCCAAGGGACAACTTACGAACAACACCTTGACAGCCACCATCCGCTACAGTGGCTGGCAAACATGTACACCACCAATGACATGGAAGCCCTGCTGGACGGCATCGCATACCTGACAACCTGTAAATTCGTCGGACCACAACGCAGGTTCCCCGATTGACCTATGATGTCCAACCCCGCACCCATGCTTAGCTTCCGCACAGACTGGCCAGTCACCACCACAACAGCCATACCAAACGACCGGCAACTGTAACCACACCATCAACGACATCGCCATGACATCGGATATGACCGGGACATGCACACTGTTCCCCATCACATCCAGGAACACCGCATGCATCGTGGGAGGCAGTGGCATGGGGTCTGTGTATCGCACCCACATGGACGGAACTGCACGAACAACCAGGACACGACATGGATCCAGCGCCCATGGACACACACACCGCTCAGTGGACATGAATAGGTCGCCTGGAGTCTGTGGGTGCTGCACCCCTCCCACCCCCGCCCCGGGAATCCCATACCAGGACCTTTGCATGGACGACAAGTGCATACAACAACAACACGACCCCAGTGACTGTGACATGTCCAGTAACCACCACAGTGCAACAACAAGTGGCACGCCGCTGCATGCACGCAAGCACATGCCCTGATGTCATCTCACATGCACGCGTGCATGAGGAACAACCGCAGCAAACCTGTCACATGGAACTGAGATGGACTGTGCCCATGATGCCAAGCGGTCTGGTAGGCTACATGTATACCGTCTGTGTCAAAGTCCGCAGCTCCGCAGCTATACGTAAATGTACATTAGCACAGCCTTGGCCAAGCAGATGTAACTCTGAAGCCCACATCCCACATGCAACAGCCAATCACATGTAACCCCACACCCTATCCCATTTGCAATCATGCTCAGTATATCCTCAACATGTATTCCGCTGCCAGTAGTGTCCACTATACTGCATCACAGAGGACAGAAGACTCAATATAATGTTTGAAACCAAAACTGTCTCCGCTGACTCATTTCACAAGTACGAATGAGAGAGGATGAGAGTATGTGAAGTACACGGCAGTCGTGACATGACCATGTAGTCCACTGGTATTGGATGTCAACGCAAATGAGTAGCACAACTGTGGAAGACACACATGTGTCGTGTGAAGTCGTATGGACGCAGTGCTCAGGTGGGTGGGTGTGACGGGTAGATGCGCACATGCCAAGTTGGAGCACGCCGTGTTGGGAGGGATCATGAACAGTACACCACCGCTTCCCTGGGCATTGTGAGAGGACACCTGTCGGGGGGAGTGAACACGTGTGTGCACAGCAGCCGGGCACACGTACAAAGCGGTACCAGGCGCACCTCAGCCCACCCTCTGTGGACAAGCTGGATCCTGTTGTGCGCCCGCCATGCCCCTTGACAAGGCACACACAGCCCCAGTCGACCAGGTGTAACCCCAACATAGTCAATCCGCACAGGCGATACAGGGCACGGGATGGCAGTGGAGCATGGTGTGTGAGAGGTCTCCTCGCGCTCCTCCTGGTCATATCACGCAGGCAATAGAACCTCAACGTCTAGCATGGCACAAGTCAAATGGAAGTGTAGGGGACGCACCACAGCACGAGCAGCACTGACGTCATGGGAGGTGGCTCGCACCATCCCATCCATTGCCCATTATACCAACCACGCCACATGCCATTGCGACTAAGTGCAAGCGCGTGCGCCACCACCCCGAGCCCTCCCCAGAGAGGCCAAAGAGTGAATGTGTGGGCCATCAGTCACAGACGGACGCGGCATGGCCGCAAGGGCAGCCACAGCCACTGGGTGTCGCAGGTGGCGGATCCGGAAGGCGAAGACTGTGATGCATAGTCCATGCAGGCCGGGTCTCCATTTGGGGCACCACGCAGGTGGACGGCGTCCCGCAACACATCATACCCTGAGACAGCCCACTCGTGCAACTGGACCCACACATACACTCCTTGCCCTCTCTGGTGCGAGCTTGGGGCTGCCTGTGCAAGCGCTAGCCTCGCAGGTGCACATGCATATTGGGGGAGCGAGGGGAGGACATGAGGGCTGGGGCGAAGATGACTGTATCACTGTCAGTGAGTACAAGGGATGACCCAGATGTGGAAAGGAAGAGACGTGTCCCGTGTGCACTGCAACTAGTCGCCAATCCAACTACCCCCATGTCCGGAATGTAAGCCCGCACCTAGGCCCGCCCATCCGCCACATCGAACATACCACCAGCACGACAACCTTCCCATTCGAAACACTTACTGGGGGTGGCGACCAGTGAACAATCATGTGTAGCCTACCCACGCGTACATGTGGGCCCTCCATGATCCATGTCACCTGCGGCAAAGTCATGACATGCGCAATGAGGGAAGTGAGGAGAGCTGTCCGCCCCACGCACAGAAGGTGCATCAGCTCCACAGACCCAGCAGCGAGTCCAGCAGGGGTCACATGTGCAGGGGCAGCTGTGCCTGGTGTGAAGGCACATGCATATAGACAGCACATCGACCAATGTGTAGTCTGCCCACATCTACAGTCCATCATCATGCGGACATAGGAATTGAACACAGGGCAACACATCTTAGTGGGTGCACCCACCGTGACCAACAATGCGCAATCATCGACGTACCCGCCCTGTGCATGGCCCCCCACCCAACGGAGGCACATCCAGTGCCACCATCCCACACACAAGCCTTCCACGGAACATGCTGTGTCCAATGGTCAGTACAGAGTCAGCGCCCATCTGGTGGATCCTGAACAGGAGACACATGCACACACATGCCAGCTCCCACTATGTACGTCTGCCACCTGGCACGTGCAATGTAACCTCTCACCTGTGACGTGTGACTGCAAGCACACAGCCGTCTTGGCATGGGGCTGTCAATGTGGACACCTGTCAATGTTTCGGGAGGTGTGATCCGTACAGTGCTGTACATAGGGTGCAGTGCTGACACCTACTACTGTCTCATATCCCCTCGTGCCACAGGTCCCACTTGTTTTGGCCGCTCAGCCTGTGCCCACATCGTCGTCGTCGTGTGCCATACTCATCCAGCCTCGGAAGCAGTTCCATGCTCAGCAGACATTCATGTTGCCGTGGCGTTGCCGCTTGACGAATATGCAGTCAATCCCCATCAGCACGCCCCGCAAGTCATTGGGGCCTAGATCCCCATGTGCATGCACATGGCAGTGGTCTGTATCACTAGCCATTGCCATTGTTGGGAGACCTGTGTAAGTGTATTGTGGCCGTGCCGTCCCAGCTTGACAGCTGGGCTGTGGCTCATGTGCTTGCTCAGTCATGTCAGTGATGTGTATGCGAAATTGCTATGTGTCGTGTTGCTTTGACATGTGTCCACTGCCATTTTCCCTAGGCGGAGACCGAACATTGACCGCCCATACCAATTGCTGGCGGACATGGACGATACAGAGGTCATTAGGAAGTTTCGGCTGGACAGGCCAACCCTGCATCGACTGTGTGCCATGTTAGAACCCCATCTCCGTCCCCGCAGGGTGTATCCGACAGCTGTCACCCCCACGGCTAAGGTGATGGCCGCCATGCATTTCTTCGCCACTGGGTCATTCCAGCACACAGTGGGCAGTGGAGGAGGGATGTCCCAGCCCATGTTCAGCAAGGTGCTGAGGGATGTACTGGCAGCCATGATGCTGTACCGAAACAGGTACATCCGCTTCCCCAGGGCTCGTGAATTGGCGGCAGTGAAGGGTGCATTCTATGCCCTTGGCAGAATCCCACACGTCGTTGGAGCCATTGACTGCACACATGTTGGCCTTGTTCCACCACAGGCCACTGAGCACCTGTACCGCAACAGGAAGCACACGCACTCCCTGAATGTGCAAGTGGTGTGCCTTGCGGACATGGTGATCACCCACGTGTGTGCAAAGTTCCCAGGCTCGGCCCATGACGCACACATAATGCGCAACAGCATCTTGCCACGACTGATGTCCAATCTGCAACAGGATCGTGGCTGTATTGTCGGTGAGTATGTGGAGTGGTGTAGCGTGCTGGTTGTGCGATGCTGTCCCCTGTCCAGTTGGAATAGCAACGGTTCTCTGTGTCCCTCACACCCAGGTGACTCTGCGTACCCGAATGGGGCATGGCTGCTCAGTCCATTGAGGAATCCTCGCACCCCAGCAGACGATCGCTACAATGAGGCACATGGGAGGACCAGACGTGTGGTCGAGCGTACCTTTGGCCTCCTCAAGTCCAGGTTCAGGTGCCTGGACCGCACGGGGTGCGCTGGCGTACTCCCCACAGAAGGTGTGCCAGATAGTGGTGGCGTGCTGCATGCTGCACAATCTGGCCATTCGGAAGCAGATCCCCTCATCGTGGATGACGGCGATCAACCAGGGCCCCAGCCCGCAGACCAGGACAGCTCGAGTGAGGAGG
Organism: Calotriton arnoldi; assembly: GCA_963921515.1. NCBI lineage: Eukaryota > Metazoa > Chordata > Amphibia > Caudata > Salamandridae > Calotriton > Calotriton arnoldi. The sequence continues at coordinate 161,239 of CAWUFW010018565.1, forward strand.
ACAGCGGAGAGGAGGAAGCTGGTAATGTGCGGCAGCAGCTCATCGCCCACTACTTCACTTGACGGTGAGTGTCCATGTACGACGGCTGATGTGGCTGTATCTGTGCAGGTGTGTGTGTGCTGTGTCAGGGTGGCCGTTTGTTCACTGCGTGCTGTGTGTCAACGCTCCATGGCCAGGGTAGTATGCCACTGTTGGTGGCTGTGGCATTGTGCCCTATTGCTCTGTGCGATGTGTGTACATTGCTTGTAGTTGTTGACATGTACTGTGTGATGGGTGCGTGACACACTCATTGAATGTGCTCCTGTTCTGTCTCCCACCCCTAGGTCCCTACAGGTCCCTCCGGTTCCATTGCCATGCCACGCATCAGGTGCCTTTCCGCCCAAGGTGGCCGTTGTATTCCGTACAAATAAAACACAGGGCACAAACAGCAGTTTGTGTAAGAGGTGCATTTATTTCAAACTGTGACATGTGATTGTGTGTAAGGTGATGACAAAAGTGGTGCGTGCAGTGACAATGAGCTGTCGGTCATGGCTGCGTGATGCTCAGGGTGTACCCACTGGTTCTATGTCCATAGTCCAACACACACATGCCATCCAGATGGCTGTGTGGAGTGGGATCGTAGTCCAAGTCAATGCAGTGGGTGGTCAAGGAAGGCTGGCTGGCTGCCTCACTTGCGTCTGGAGCGTGCGAAGTCCTCCCGGGAGATCTGTTTCCACTTCGGACGGCCCCTTCCACGTTTGCGAGGGGGTGCCTGCTTGCGACATGCTGGTGGTTGAGGTGTGCTCACTGGCTGTGGACGCAGGGGAACTGGACACTGCTGCTCGACCCTGCGCCCCGGCAGGTGGTGGCGGAGGGGAGCTGCTGTCCCTGGCTGTGACCTCACCGCCACCACCAGCTGGCCCATGAGGTCCACGAGTTGGCCCATACGGGCGTCCATGGACCTCAGCACCCCCAGCATCTCACGCGTGTCTGTAGCTGACCTGGCCCATTGTCCTTGGGCCTCTTCATAGGCCCCAAGGACTCTGGCCATTTGAGGCAGGGCATGGCTCCCAGGGAGGCTGGCGTTTGCCTGACCCTGCTCCTCCTACCAGTCCTGCTGCCACCGGCCTGCCCACTAGCCACATTGCTCACCACGGTCCTCGCTGTGGCTCCCAGGGTGGATCCAGTCGGCCGGGCCACCACCTGCGCTGGGGCTGGTGCCAGCGAAGACGTGGTGGTGGTGGCGGCGGTGGTGGTCGGTGCGGCGATGGTGGCGGTTGCGGCAGTGGTAGTGGCCGCAATGACCGTGGGTGTGGCCGCAATGACCGTGGGTGTGGCCGCAATGACCGTGGGTGTGGCCGCAACGACAGTGGCAGCAGGGGGCTGGGAATGTTCAGCAGCCCTGGATGATGGGTTGGTGGGTAGGAGGGGTCCTGGGGAGCGGCTGGGCCCTGCCACACCAGATGGGCCTGCTTGGTGGTCCGTGTCCGAAGAGGAGGACAGATCCTCCACATCCGTGTGTCCTCGTTGGGGGCTTGTAGGCTGGCTGTGCTGGCTGCTGGCTCCATCCCCAGCATCCAGCAGTTCGTCACCTGTGGAGAGAATGAGATTTGTTATTGTGTTGCACCTTTCGAAGTATGTATTTGTCGTCTGACATTAACAGTTCGTGCAATCTCGTACATGGGTTTCCCGGAGGCGTGTGTGTGGCTGTACCATTTGTAGTTGTGTGTGCTTGGCAATGGGACTGTGTGCTGTGCACATGTGGCATGGGACGGATTGGCCATGCCGATGGGTGTGTTGCTGTGCCCCTACTTATTGTGACTCTGGTGTATGCGGGCTCCTGGCCCATCCTGGGTCTGGTTTGTACTTTGCTTTTGGGGTTCAAATGGAACGCTTAGGAACGCATATGGCAACATGGGGGCCATGCCCCAGATTCGCATTTGGGAGGGAATATGCTTTTGGGGTTCAAATGGAGCGCTTGGGAACGCATATGGCAACATGGGGGCCATGCCCCAGATTCGCATTTGGGAGGGAATATGCTTTTGGGGTTCAAATGGAACGCTTAGGAACGCATATGGCAACATGGGGGCCATGCCCCAGATTCGCATTTGGGATGGAATATGCTTTTGGGGTTCAAATGGAACGCTTAGGAACGCATATGGCAACATGGGGGCCATGCCCCAGATTCGCATTTGGGAGGGAATATGCTTTTGGGGTACATGCTGTGAGCCATGGGTGCCGAACGTGACATGTGTTGTGGCAGCATGACAGTGCATGGTCTGAGGTGTGTGCATGCCTGACATGGCCTGCATATTTGCTGTCTGTTGTGATTACTGGACATGGCATTGGACGCATCGTTATGAGTGAGTGTTGGTTGTGTGCCAGCCAACGTATTGCAGTTGTCCCATCTCCTTGGTGTGCGTGCTGCCCTGTGCCATGTGCATCACTGCAGTGCTCGGGGGGGTGGCCCATGTTGTGTGTTGTTGCTCACAGTGTGGCGTGCGCTTCATTGACTTCTGGCACATGGTTGGTCATGGGCATGTATCTTAGCGTGACTGCTGTATGTGTGGCAGCTGTGCGGATGACATGCCTTTCATGAGACTGGGGCTGACGGATGGGATGGATGGTATGTTGTATGTGCATGGTGTGTCTGTGTGTTTGATGGGTTCAGTGGTGTTCGTGTGCATTTATGTTGTTCCGCTCTGTTGCGTCTAGTGTTGTTTGTCTTACATAGGCGTAGTTGTGGGGTGTGTGGTTGACAGGCAGTAGGGGCTACATGGACAGGACTTCAATGGTGTTTCGGTTGTGTGTGATGAGTTGCACAGTGGCTGCCGTGTGGTACTATATTCAGTGTGGCTTGTGCATGCAGACGTGGCTCCTTGGGTGTTGCTGTGTCTGTGATGGGTCATGTGAGGTGTGAGTCTGTGGTTCATGTCCGTGTGCACATTGTTCACTTGTTCGTGACGGTGGGCGGTGTTGCGTGTTCGTCTGCTACGTGACATGTCCCATGTGTTGGTCGTGTTACGGTCCTCATGCCTCCAGTAATCCAGCCCTGTCCAGTTTCCCACCTGCAGGTTGTTCGGGCGTGCACTGTACTGGATGCCACATGGTTCTAAGCGGGGGTGCTCCATGTTGCAGGTCTGTGGGGGTGGGGGGTGTTGTGAGTCGTGGTGGTGGCTGGACACCCACTGACACCGATTGCTGTGGACCGTGATGTCTACCTTTCGGCTGTCGTTGTGCACTGCGGTGGCTGACACGTGGCTGTGGGGTGTGGGGATGCTCCTCCTTGCTGTGCTGTGGGACTAGGGGCCTGGTGTGTGTTGTACTTGGGCTGTCCACCCTCCCACCCACTGCACTTTGTATTCCTGCCACTTACCTGTTACTTGTCGGTTAGTGCAGCTGTGGCGGACACATGGGTGTGGTGGGTGCTCGTTGTGGCGCTTCTGGCATATTTGGGGACCTGTTGGTGGTTACGTGGCTGGCTGAGTGTACACATGTCCCCACGCATCTTACAGTTGTTCTGTTTGGGCTGTGTGTGGTGGTGTCTGTTGCATGTGTGTGTGATGTGTTGTGTATTGTGTGCTGGACATGGGGGTGTTTGTCCCTGGGAGCTGTGGCATGGTGGTAGTGCATGTGAGTACATAGCGGTGTGCTGGTATACATTAGTTTGTACTTACCAGCCTCCACTCCCCCTGCTAATCCGGCGAGGATCTCGGGATGTATGATGACTCGCACCTTCTCCTCCCACGCTTTGAAGGTCTTGAAGAGCACGGGATTCCCTCCGCCAGTGACGGCTGCCAGCTCTCTGTTCTTGGTCTCCTTCTTCTTGACCAGGCTCTTGACGTCATTCCACCGTTTGTTTATTTCGACTCTGTTCCTGGGCAGGGTCCCGACTGCATTGACCTGGTCTACGATCCGGTTCCACATTCTGTTTCTGGTGGCTAGTGGTGTGTGCTGGACCATGTTCCCATAGATTTGTGGGTGCACCTTGATGATCTCGTCGACCATGACCGTCAGCTCAATGGGCGTGAACTTGGGCATTCTTTGTGGTGCCATGGTGTTTGTGGTGCTGGTGCGGTGTGTGTTGTGTACTGTGCAGGGGGTTTGTGGTGCCGGTGTTTGGTGGTGGTGGTGGTGGTGGTGGTGGTGGTTGTGATGTGTGCGTTTCTGTGGTGTGCTGCTGTCCTTGCTGTGTCACTGTGTCCTCTCCTCTCTAGTTTGCAATGTTGCAAGGGGTTGTGGTCTGTGGGAGTGCTGCTTTTGTACTTACCTATGTGGGTGTGTCCTCATGGTCTGTTGTTTTCAGGTGTGTTGTGTCTGGGGTTCTGGCCTTTGTAGTTTTTGTTTGTCTAGGGGGTGTTTTCGGGATGTGTACTGTGCTTGTGTATTTGTGCGTGCCTTGCTGTGTGGAATTGTTGGCCATGTTGTGTGCGATTGTTTTTGTCAGCGGATGGTTTCTGTGCAGGGACGTGGGCGCCATGGCTTCTGCCGTGTCGATTCTCATCGGCGTTGTTTGCGCTGGCGGGCGGTATATTTGTAGTTTTCCCGCGCTCATGGCGGTGCGATCGTAATCTCACATGCGGTGTGTCGGCCGTGAGGGCGGGCGGTTTTGTGTTGTCGTGCGTGTTTCCGTCCGTGGCGGGCGGTTTGACTCCGACTCGGACGATGGCGGGCGGTATTTTGTGTGATTTTTCCGCCGATGGCGGTTTTCGGTTTGTGTCATCGTAATGGCGTGGTCGGTGTTCAGACGGTGTGTGCGGGCGGATTTTTGCCGCTTCCATGCCTGGCGGATTTTTTTACGCCGGGTATCGTAATGGGCCCCTAAGTGTCTGTAATCCAAAACTAGGCGATATGTAGTTTCTGGTTTGGAGACAGGAAACAAACGATTGTTCATTGAGGAGGTGCATGTTTCAATCACCCCTTGGTATTCAAGTTGATCTAAGATCTCCCTGACCTGTTTTTTAGCTTCTTGCTTTATTGGGTACTGCCTTTGTGCAGTTGGTTCATGTTTCAGATGTATTTTATGGTGAGGTGAGTCCTCATTCCATCCTACATGATTCTTATATAATGCTGGGGCCTGGGCTACTGCCCATTTCCTGGAATATGTATATTTTAGATGAATTGGAATATGGTTGGAGAAGGCAGGCATAATAATGTCCTCGCCGTGTGGGCACTCCCTGACAAATTGTGGTGGCCAGTCTTTTTCTGCTAGAAGTATGTCATAGCCCCTCGATAGTCTTTCCCAAAAAGTGCTTTCACCTGTCTAGGTATGTCTCCCTCCATCCGGAGTGTTATTTCATATAACTTTTGTGGAGTACTTACCCTGGTGTCTACAGTCTCAACTGTAATGTACTCATTCAAGTCCACTATCTCCAGAAGTTCCTTCAGGTTCTGGCGAACTATTGTGACTTCTGCTGCACTGTCCAGCATTGTCTGAGCCCATTCTCCGTTCTTGAGTTGTGTTCTCAGTATTCTCGGCATGTCTGATCTTCAGACCTGCTACTTTCTTTTTGGAGAATTGAGGTTTTGTTCTGTTTTTTGGAGCGTGTTTATCTTCCTTGGATTTTACGCGTTCTTCTATATGTTCTGACCGTCCTCTTCTTTCCGAAGTCTGTGATGAGATCTGAAAGGGACGAGAGGAACGTGTATCAGTATCTTGATACCTATCAGGTTTTCTTAAATTATCCCTATTCCTGAGGTTATACCTCCTTTCAGAGGGCTCCTTTTGAGGAGACCTACCCGGGATTGAGAACGTTTCTCATTTGACTTTTGTTTATTAGTCTCCCACTTCTTTTTAGAAGATGTAGGAGTTTGTTTAATAGAGTCCTTCTCAGGACTTTCAGATAGTTTCGGCTTCACTGGTCTTCCACCCAAACTATCTCTGGCTAATTCTGCATAAGATTGTTCAATTATTCTGGGTAGTTCAGTTTGATGTTCTGTAACATCGAATTCCCTTAATTTTTGGCGGATCGCCACTGCTGCTGCCTCCCCTTTAATATTAGATAATATTATTGTTGAGACCTGGTCGAAATTCTTCAGCAATTTCATACCTAAATTCAGAGCAGGCTCTGCCCCGTATTCATTTTGAATTTGTTTCAGGACCTCTGGGATTACCGCAATTGACGGAATACCATGTGTTTTAGTATAGATGGCAGCAAAGACTGAGCCCCAAGTGGTACAGTCTTCCAGTTGTGGTGTGATCTCCATCGGTAAACTGATTGTTAGGATTCTGTTTTTCTCATACGGGCTGGTATTCGGAAATACTGCTTCGATTTGAGTAATTTTTTGAGCTATCCAGAATCGAATTTGCTCACGTTTTGTGGGCATTTTACCCATGACTGCGTAGAGAGTCTGTGGTGTAATTGTGTATTCCCCTGTTGAGGGGTCTGATTTGGAATGGTTAATGGTGGTTGGACTGTGAAAGTCCGCATGACATATTGGACCAATTGTCTGTAGATTTTTATTAACTCTGTGAGTTGAGTAAGTAATTCCTCGTCTGACATTTCTTCAATGTCAGGATGAGGTGTGTAGCCGGCTAGAATCGGCCATGTTGCTCCTGGTCTACCTAGTGGACCGAGCCTGGTAATGTTTTTGTGATGTTTTAGGGCGCCTTTAAACCAGAGCTGATGCTCTTGGTATGTTAATGGAATTTCTATATCCTCGAAAGGAATGTATTCCTCTGGTGGATCATCTTCTTTGTAGAAGTGAAACATGTGTGTTACTGGATTGGATTCAGGAAATATTACCCATGAATAGAATACCTCTGTCTGAAAGGATTCGTGTGCCTCTATCACGAAAACTGCTCTACCGCCTCTTGGTGGTAGGCCATGTTTTATAAGTTTTAGAGTGATGGCTCTTCTTAAGTTTGGAGCGATGTCTATAACACCCTCCTCGGTTTCATTTAAACCTGTAATGTTATAAACTGCTGCTTTGCTGGATCAGCCGCAGCTTCATCGTTTCCGGTTTCAGTCATTTTGTTTTTTGAAAAATGTAGAACAAGTTTCAAGGAAACAAAGATAAGGTGCACAATATTTTGGAACACTGTATCCTTCAACGTTGAGCAAACCAAACAGCTAGTATATAGGGTGCTTCCCTATGTAGCCGTGGTGGATACTTAACCCTGCCCACTCCAGACGTCTTTTGGAGTATATGGGTAGGGGTCTCTGAGAGAAAAAGCACGGCTGAGTTACTCAGTATCTAGCGTTAAATTACCGCCTTACCAAACGTTGGGCGCCATGTAGTGTAGCTCCTATTTCCCTAATAGGCTCTGCGCATTGGAATAATATCCCCTATAGGTTTGACATAGGACTACGGTCAGTATGTCCCTATCGAGTATATTAAACTTAATTACTTGTGCCAGCTAGCTCAGAGGCCACTAGAAACTCCTTGACGACAAGAAGGGAGTAGTTTCTGGCAGCCGCAAAACATGACAACTTTGTTTCCCTTTTAGAATCAGAACGAGTCCCAGAATCGTAGAAACAATAGATAACTATTTCACTCAGCTCAATCGTGCATGCTTAGTTTTCCTCAAAGTTACACAGAATGAAATAGACGGGCGTTTCAATAAAAGATTTATTGAACAGTCTTGTTTCTCGTGTAAGTAAAATGTGCTGTTACGATCACAAGACAGTATGCGAGATAAATAATGTACAGCGTAAGCAGTAGAAATAAATAATACTGCGCTAGCATGATCTTTAGATAAATAACACAGACTAAAAATGCGAGTACTCATACGGTGCGTTTCTAAGCTAGTTCTACCCCAATGTGCCTAACCTAGGTGTAGGGAGAGGTATGAAGTAGGTGAAGTATTCCTTACTATGGTATACTAAGAGTATGTTAAGTCTAGTATGCCTAGTATGCCAAGAGTCCCTCTAGGTTCTAGTCAGCTCCATACCTTAAGAATGAGAGAGGTAGGAATCTCTTGCCAGATTCGAACTCCAACACCCCGCAAGGGAAGTCAGATCACTGGAAGCTGGACTCTCTGCGTGCAGGGATGACAGCGTCTTCTCAGTGCGTCAGGCCGGGAAACGGGCTCCTCTGAAGTCAAGGTCTCCTCTAGTTTACAAGGGCTAGGGAAGGTATATTTATACCTGAGAGGTACCTCTTAATGTTAGCATTGACGTGAGTCGGACAGCGGAAGACGTCATGAATGAACCCCTAAGGTATAACGGTTCATGCATAATAGATGAGTCCTTGAAGAAATCAATAGTCCTGTGCTAGGGAAACTCCCGAAGCCTAAGGGTCTGTTCTTCAAGAACTCGTTGTGACGTTAGCGTGGACGGATGTCGGAGACCATGCCTGTATTTGGAGTGCACGGTTTAATGCCTAAATAAGGACTGGGATTTTATGCCTATATAAGGGCAGGGCGAATAGTGCCTATATAAGGACATGATACAGGAAAGCCCGTGTGTGGACACCCTAAGAGGAATACAACACCGGGACAAGCCTGGAATTACCAGACGATGGCCTTAGACATTCACCGCGTGGGACTGGGGATCAACCCTCTGCCTCCTCTTCTCTCTTGATCTACCGGTGCAGTGGCACAGTGCGGGCGCCCTGCGAGAGACGTGCGGGGCAGCGCTGCCCTCAAGCGCACAATGCCAGACATAACGTGAGCAGGAATGCAGGGGCAGTGCAAACCAGTCCTCCTTCCTGCAATCCCTATCCCCGGCGTTGCTACAGAATGCCTTGGCTCTGGCTTACTGGGGTGGCGATTTTAACTCCACTCCGGATTTAGAAATGACCGGTCGTGCCCCCCCTCCCAAGCGCTCAGTCACTCGTGCTTGCGCAACACTTACAGACTTGGTCCGCTAACCTCCAGTCAAAGGAAGCTTGGTGTGGCTTGTACCCAGACGCCAGGGAATATTCACAGTATTCGGTTTTACACGATTTGCATACTAGAATAGATCTGGTGTACTCTTCACGGGAGGCTATTATTAGGGTGTCCCAAACAAAATACCTTGGACACACTCTCTCAGATCATTGTCCGTTGCAGTTCCGGCTGTCCTGGGGAAGATGCAAACCTAAATTTCCAGCTTGGCGTCTGCCCCTGTAGGTGCTCCGCGATCCCCCACTCTACTCTCTTCTATCAGAAACTATTACTTAATATTTTCGGGACAATGGGGGCACCACATCCGGGATTGGGGTGGAGTGGGATACGCTCGAGGTTGTGCTCCGGGGACACATGATAAAATTAGTTTGCGGCACTCGGATGACCCTTCGTAATGAACGTAATAATTTGGAATTTGAAATACGCCGCTGAGAGGGGGCTTCTCCCACTGCCCCATTGACCACAGCCGCGTTGGCCCAAGTGAAATTATCATACAAGACAAGACTGGACAGGCTGGGTGCTCTGGATGATAGGGAATACCTGGCCAGAAGTCATGCCGAGGCAGATAAAGCCGGTAGGATATTGGCATGGCTCTTAACATCGAATTCACCCAGAAATCTGATCACGGCCATCAAGGATGGGAAGGGCCGCATTGTCAACACGCAGGACAAAATGAACACTACCTTCTACTCGTATTACGCTTCTATATATACAGCCCCTCAAGAGTGTGACCCAACCGAGATCCACTCGTTCCTGGATGGTGTCACTCTTCCCTGAATCCCGCCCCAACAGTTTGTGGAGTTGGAATCCCCCATCACTGAACCTGAGATAGGAGATGCCATACAACAGATGGCAAGAGGTAAGACTCCTGGGGCTGACGGTTGGCCCCTGGAGTTTTATACGACCTTTCTCACGCAACTAGCCCCTCGTTTATGTCGGGTATACGTGGTGCATACATGAAAGGCAAGTTACCCTCCTCCCTCCGTGAGGCCGTAATGATGGTGCTGCCCAAGCCAGGCAGGGATCCATTGATCCTTGGATCGTACCGCCCACTATCCCACCTAAATTGTGATTATAAGATCATAATAGCTGCTATAAAACTTGACAAGAACGGCTTTATATCAGGCAGGAGCACCTCCCTTAATTTACGCAGACACTTTATGCTAATGGATTGGGCACGCACATCGGAACAACAAACATGGGTAGCCTCACTAGACATTGAGAAGGCGTTAGACACATTGGGCTGGCACTTTTTACATTCAGTGCTGTCGGGTTTTGGGATGGGCCCCCAATTTTTAAAATGGATTTCCTTACTAGATAATTCACCAGTGGCACGAGTGAAGACCAGCTTTGTTATCTCGGACCCCTTTGTCATTGAGCAGGGCACCCGTCAGGGTTGTCCCTCTTCACCAATCATTTTTGTGCTGGCAATGGAGTCACTCGCCTGCGTACTCAGACTGAGGGAATACGGGCGTACAACCATTGGCACATAGTTTCACTGTATGCAGACGACGCAATGATATATTTGCTCGAAGACGCAACGGTCCTACCGGAATTGATGGCACTGTTGTAACGTTTTGAGTGGGTATCTGGCTTGAAGGTGAATTGGCATAATTCCCTCTTATTTCCTATGACCCCCCCCAGACTCCCGACCAGCGGAACACCCTGCCGCACACGCCACTCCCCTGGTCCCACAACTCGTTTAAATATTTGGGTGTTCATTTGTACCACTCAAATAAAAACTTATTGGAAGGAAATCTGGGCAAGGCAACAGCTAGCCCCACTCTTCTCTGTCATTCTGGACTGGATTACCGCTTTCGAACATGGGTCGTACAGCCATCTCTAAAATGCTATTCCTACCCAGGTTGCTGTACTTTTTCTCTTTCCTCTCCCTCTTACTACCACTGAAATTTATTCGTGAGCTTGAGTCCTCATTGTTAGCTCTCATATGGGGCAAGAACAGAATACGGGTTTGTCTAGTAAAACTGGATGCCCCATTATCTGAGGGTGGCTTTGGAGCCCCTAACTACAAATATTACTACGCTGCAGCGCAATTACAGGGGCCAATGCATTGGAACTAGGATGCTGGGTGACTAGGCTTTGCCCAAATGCTGTATTGGAATGGTTGTGGGGCTCGGAGACTACGATCCCGAAGAGGCCGGGAACATCTTAATGTCCACGGCCCTTTCTTGTTGGTCTCTTTATTTGAAAAAGAAACGCCCACCCTCCCATCCGTATGCCCCTGAACTACCACTCTGGGTGTTGCCTGGCTGCACAGCACTAGGCTCTCGACCGGAGGCGATAGAGTGGACCAGTGCAGGTGTCACCTCCTGGGGCGACTTGTTCTCGGACTTGGTTCTATGTGCATTCGAGAACCTGACAGACGATTACGGGATCCCCCTGGGACCTTCCTGCTGTACGCATCCCTCACGCAATACCTCCACAAGATATGGGGCAGGACACATGACGATAACTATCGAGAAAAAATAACTATCGAGAAAAAAAAGAACTATTGAGAAAAAACTCTTGTCTGACCTATATTTCTTTTAAGTATGGCCTCCTAGGGCTCATATGCAAGAAAGATCCCAAATACCAGTGTCATACACCAAATATTATTCAAAAATATATTTTATTTATATGTTTGTTTTAAGTGAACACAGTTTTTATATAATTTTTATTAATCTAAATGCTAATTTGCTACTATTCCTTGTTCATATTTGATCATTATTTACAATTGAATACTACAGTTCATCTGACAACAGATACGCAACAGTTACCATTACATAAGTGCAGGGTCTTTGATTTCTTAGTAAGTAATGATTCCTTCAACAAAGAAACATGACATTTATTACACCACAAAAACAACAAATACCATTACATAAATACAAGATCTTTTGGTTTCTTTGTCAGCAACTGTTTTTTGAACAAAAAAACTAGCAATTAAACCTTAAAATCAATGGGCAAATAAATAAATTGTCACAAATAACCCCACTCTCAACCATCAAATCATCACTCTCACCAATCAAACCAACTCACCCATACTAACATTCATACACAAAAAAATCCCATAATGTCGGGAATCCTGAGGTTTTGTCAGCGACATACACTCTATCTTTATTCTGTGGAAATATTCAATCCCAAAATATTCCACTGATGTGTTTGTCTTTTATGAAGAATTCCCTGTATGTCTAGTTATGGTCAACGCGCGTTTCGGTGGAAAGGTTATGCAACTACCTTCATCAGAACCATATTGGATAACATAAGTCTAAAAAATGGACGGGGGTTATCTTAATCTGAATAAAGGCTTTCATCTTTCTTGGACTTGAACTTTTTTCTTGTCAGACATGGCATAGTCTCAAGGCGTACATGAACACTGTGTCATATATCGGCAGAGCGCTGTGCTATTTCCTTCTATTTTGAGGTACGGGGTGTTGGTCAAACATCCACCGCTGTGGTGATGTCCTTATGCCGACCTAAATATGGCAGCATATTTTCATATGGGCAAACTTCATTAATTGCTGTGCTACCGTATGACAACAAAAATTCTGGACCGATCTCCTCTTTCTTGTGGCACGTCTTCCCAGTTTGTTCTAGTAAGTAAGGACACATGACAAACCAGTGACATCTAGGCTCCTGCAGACCCTACTTGTACACGGCACTAGCTGATGCGCCATAACCATGTTGTATAATTCACTGGGATATAACGTGGTCCCTCTTACAGCGCCCAGGGCTTATTGAGAGGAAGCACTCTCAATCACACTAATCGACAGCCAATGGGTGCAATGTCTGGGTATCCCAAAAATCATCTCAGTAAACACCAGACTTAAGTATACCCAATTTAATAATCTCCATCATACCTATCTCACCCCCATAGACTTACACAGATGTACCCCTGCTCCCCAGATAGTTGCCCTCGCTGCCAGGATACTGAGGCCACCATCGTGCACATGGTGTGGTCGTCATTATAGAAAATGGGGTAATCCAATCGAAGTCCTTGGACCTGGGTATCAATTAGTACAAACAACAATTGGTCCTGGACCTTTCTTTTCACAAAAAACAAACTTTCTGAAGGATTTGTCACTTAAAAATGACTGAGTGCATGCATACAATCAGCACAGGGTTAAATAAATCCAAATAAAGAATTTTCTCAGATGTGCAACAACATGATTTTAAAAAGACATAAATTTATTGTTCATAAACTTATTTCAACGGATGGTAGACACTCTACCATACCTATAACTTATGGAAAAGAGGGTTGCTCCTATGAAAAGTGCATAAGAAGGTGCTCAAGTGTGAAGTGAGTGAGAATAAGGAAAGGAAAAGAATCCAAAAGAAGTCAGAAAACAAATATCAAAATAGGTATGGTAGAGTGTCTACCATCCGTTGAAATAAGTTTAGGAACAATAAATATATGTCTTTTTAAAATCAGGTTGTTGCATATCTGAGAAAATTCTTTATTTGGATTTATTTAACCCTGTGCTGATTGTGTGCATGCACTCAGTCATTTTTAAGTGACAAATCCTTCAGAAAGTTTGTTTTTTGTGAAAAGAAAGGTCCAGGACCAATTGTTGTTTGTACAAGGTGTGGTCATGCCCACGGCTGCCCACTTACTGGACGGCAGTGTCCAATACGCTAACAGAGGCCACTGGCAGCACTGTCAAGCCGGATGGCTCACACCTTTTGTTAGGGATTACCATCCGAGCTGCAAAACGTAAAAACCTCAATAAATTCCTGGATTCGGCCCTGGTGGTAGCCAAACGGAGGATTGCAATGTGCTGGAAATCCCAATTAGCTCCACCTAGTCAGCTGTGGCTCGTTGACCTACGCAGGGCCCTCATAGCCGAACTTGAGATTGCCCAGGGCCATGTGTCGGGACACCCAATCACACCCATTCCTCCTGATTGGAAAACATACCTCACTGCAATCGAGGTTAGACTGGCAGGCACTCCTACTGGAACATCAAATTAGCAGCGTGTCACCATGGAAGTGGGAAGGGGCAGATTCCATACCTCACTGGGATTCATCTTGTCACCCTGTAGTATTACTCATTTTCCCTCTACCACCTATCACCGCCCTCCCCACCTCAGACATAAACACGATCCACCCATGCCCCAGTGCTGGCACACTATGTAGGCACCCTGTGCATGCATAACATTGGTAGTAATGCCCTGCTCAAAACATTAGGCTTATCCGTTGAACAATATGGTCTCCCCCCTTTCCTTGGTTGTTGTTTGGAATATTTCTTGATATGTATCGCAGTGCATGCATTCCCACATTAGTAGCTCAATTAATCCAAGGTGTATCGCAACTCTGTATTATGTGAAATTATCATGTACACGTTTTTCTTACTGTTGTCACAGCTTAATTCGTAAGTACAGCAGCGATATGATGTTGTATGCTCCCACTGGGTATGACGGTACAAATGTTCTTAAGAAAATCAACAAAGAAATATTTTTTTTTAAAACATATATTATCAAACACACTGATATTTTCTAAATCGATTTTTTACAGCGATATTAAAGCCAACACGTAAAACAATATCCTTACCTGTGTCAGTTTAAGCTTTATTTCGATCATAGACCGTAAAAGTCACGGATCAGAAAGAAAAATACAGTACATGAGCCCGCTAAGAGCACAGTTAATAACAAACAACGTTTTTTTAAAGGAGAAACAAAAATTATATGGCTCACTTAAGTGACAGCAGGACAAATACCATAAATTTTAAAACCAGAAAAAAAAATAATAAAAAACAGAAAAGGGAAGATCTCACATTTTTTTAAATCACAGATAAAATTTGCATATATACTGCAATTAAAACACTCTACATGCAAGAAGAATGGTTCAATTCGACATAGTTGTGCGACAAAAAATGTATCTCAGCAATCGAGATTAGTATGAGGTGACTTTACGCTGAATCAGCCAAACACTCTCTAAAAACTTGCCGATCGAAAACATGATGGTAGGCGAGGTGCCGGCTCTACGGATTCTCAGGGCAACCCTATACTGACGGACTGTTAGTGAACGTAGAAGGGGAACAATCCAGTGTTTGCACTGCTTTGAGTAAGAGGGGCAGAAGAACAACAGATGGTCGTCAGTTTCCTCACACCCATTGCATGCTGGGCAGAGGCTACTTCCCTCCCCCGAATCGCATTAACATTTAGAGGTAAATGAAGCGAGGGGGAGAGTGCCCAATCTAAACCTTATATAAAGTGCTTTGGTGGGGGGAGGGTCAATCTGGTCTATATATAGGCCTTAAAAGCCAAAAAGGACTTGAAGTCTTTAAATCGGTCACTAAGGTACCCCGGATTTGGCTGATTGATCAGCTTCATCTCCTCATGTTCCCAATAAAGAGACTTCAATTTTTTTAATTGTAGAAGATGTAACGGCGGAAGTGTCTACCCAGAGCTCTTGCATCCTCAGTGAGTGGAAGGTCTGCTTAATATAGATCAGCCATGGTACCAAAGTCCTGCTTTTTTGTCTACCCAGGATGTCGCTGAATCCCACCCTGTAGTGTGACAGCTCGGGAACAGACCAAAGGCGTAGCCAGTAAAGTAGGGGTTTCAGTTGCACCAGAGAAGTTATATGGCGGATACCAAGGTCTTGCCTGAAGATCAAGGGAGGACTCTGGGGTAGTTCAAGGACCGTCCTCAAAAATTTGTTTTCAGCTGTACCGAGCGCACCTATTTTACTACTGTGCCCCCAAAGTTCTGTGCCATAGGTGGCAGCTACTACTGCTTGGGCTTCCAAACTTCGAGAATGGTATTCCAGTTGAAGATATTTTTGCCATTCTGATATTCTTGACACCATATTTTTGTATCACAATATTTTTTTGCCTATATTTTGTCCATACACCGAACGATGCTACACCCACAACATCATAGACATCTCAGGTCTGATGAACAGCCAGAAAATGTCAGTGTATCTGTCTCCGGAATCAGGAGGGAAAAACAGCCCAAAAGGACCCTGTACACATAAGACTGGCTGGTTGTTCCCTATTGTGGGGACAAAAGTTATTACAGGATTTTGGTATGTGACTACGGGGGCTGGAATCTCTGATACTGGCCAGTACCACCCACACCAAAATCTGGCAAGTTCCAATGAGAGCCCTAGAGGGACTTCAATAACTGAATTTGACTCTCCATTTCCCTTGGTTTGTCAGTCTCCGTACGAACCTACCATTCGTGCCCCAACTATTAAATTACTTCCCGTACCAGAATAAAAACTCACTAATTAGACAGAGGAAGTAATCAGAGAGAACATGTTCAGGTTCGCCGGTCTTCCATTTGTAGAAGCTATTTGGCTTTCAATGCCCTACCACCTCTACAGAGACTGTTAACATATTACACTCATATGCACTCACATGCTCGTATTATTATTCTCCTCCTTGTCAGGACTAGGGAGGGCACCGAAAATACCCTTCTGCAAAATATGAAGGCTGGAGTCAGGGTAGTAAATGAACTGTGCTTGAATATGTGGGCATATTTTTATGACCCCGCCTAAGGGAGGCATGGATAAGCGGCTACTTTCATGAGTCATGTAAATAAAAGGACACCTTAACTGTTAGAACATCAGCAACACTGAAATAATGTATATACACTGTTGACTCAGCACAACCTTACGCATTTGTCCACAGTAATTAAACAAGAAAATCCTCATTTAAATATCAACAATAATGTAGCATGATTGCACAGACTCCTTCTTCATAAATTCCTTTATTGACAGTTCCTTAAAAACATCCTGCCGCCTGTAGCCAACGCATTTCAGCAATACAGACTTCTCCAGGGCTACAAAAACACACATAAAATACATTCACTTAAAAATTTCATACAAACTGGTCAAAGCCCATCAAACATTTACATTGTGAATGGCAAAATAACAATCCCCGTTAAAATCCTTTCCACCTACTCAATTTTATATATTGTGATGTGGCCTCAAGTGACCACTCAGAACACCATATGGTTGTACCAGCCGCGGCCGCTGCAGGTGAGAGCGGTAGGGCGGTGGGGCCAGGTGAGGGGGGATTTCGAGAGACGCGGCCGCGGCTGGGTTGTACCTTTCATAGATTATTCTCTCACATTTGTTTCACTGTGCAACAATTGATTTCATATTTCTCATTGATTTTCATCTTATCTTGTACTTAACCACATATATTTGTATAGTACAATTGCCTTATTTGATCTATGATACAGCAAAGGAGGAAAACCATGTTTTCACCATACCTTTGGTAAGTCTTTTTATTTCCAACAGCAAAAAGTTAATATATGATCACCCACATCACATATGTCAGTGTCCAAACTCCCAGGTTACGTATTACAATGAGGTACACTTCTGACTCTGTTTGCCCTATAAGGGCATAAATGTGCCATTACTTTGCTTTTCTACATGTAACTATCTCTTTTATCCCATTTCTCTGTTCCCACTCATGAAAATGAAGTCATCAATATCTTTATTAGGGACAACTGCCCTCAATGTCTCCAGCTGTGAATCACCATAGTGGCCCCCACATCAAATAGTTTCCCTTGTATTATAATAGGGTGTGCACATTTCCT
This sequence comes from Calotriton arnoldi, assembly GCA_963921515.1. Taxonomy (NCBI): domain Eukaryota; kingdom Metazoa; phylum Chordata; class Amphibia; order Caudata; family Salamandridae; genus Calotriton; species Calotriton arnoldi. The sequence continues at coordinate 178,597 of CAWUFW010018565.1, forward strand.
CGGGTATCAGTGTTATATCGGGCAGAGTCCTTCCGATTTTAAAAAATAATAAATATAACACATTCTTTTATAACCAAGTTTATTATTCTCCATTAGTGTCTATGTGTGAGTTAATAATAATTTATCTGGGTTAAGTAATATACCCACTATAAACGGGCTTCTATTTGGCATTTGAAATTTTTCTATCAATTTAATTTTAAGACAGATATTTTATAAAATGATTCTTTTTCTATTCCTCCATTGTATTGCAGTCAGTGCATTATTACCCTTTTCAAATTCCGTCCTACGTAACAAAGTATATATGTCGGTTACAAAGCACTAAACGTTCCCGTATAGTTGTCATAGAAAATGCCCGGCGTAATGAAACAACTACATCTTCAATGGAGATAAACCACGGGATAGACATATATACCGGTACTACATATGATAAAACAGCCACCTTTTAATAAAGATACACCACGTGATAAACATACATAGTCCCGTGCTCAGAACTAAGGGGCATATTAGCAAGACCACGTTAAAACTATCGGCGTTTTAGCGGCAGGAAACTGCCGCTAAAACGGCGATAATGGGCTTGCTAATATGCGTTATGGAATTCCAATAGAAGCCCAGGTTAGATGTCCTGCACATCTAACCTGGGCTTCTATTGGAATTCTATAACGCATATTGGCAAGCCCATTATCGCCGTTTTAGCGGCAGTTTCCTGCCGCTAAAACGCCGATAATTTTAACGTGGGTCTTGCTAATATGCCCCTAAGTTGTAGCCAATTGCTGTCCGGTTTTAAATCAAAATGCTGCAAGTCCGAATAACACTAATTATCCCCTTATAGTTAGTACAGCTGCATCCCACATCCATCCAAAGTTGAATATCTTTCCCTCCAGTACTTACTATTGAGCACGGTAGCTCTCATCAAACTCCAGCATCACAGGTTTCAACCGAGCGAAAAGAGTGCGGTTGGGAAATCGCCATTTAAATATCTCCTATGATTGGCTTCACCTGTGTATTGAAGTATGGTCTTCGACCCAACAACCGTCCACGCCATTTTGGATTAGTAAAGTGCACATTCGTGAACTTGCTAAATTCCCATTTAGTTGCCATTTCTATTCTGTGCTTTAAATTCTAATGTGAACCCACTGTTTTCAATGCTCCTATGAATAAAATAAAATGTAAATCATGGCATACGGTGTAACCTCCGTATTTAATTTGCAACTCATCCTAGTCTTTCCTAGTTGTCCCATGGGTGGGGAGGTCATGTAGCTATAAGCAGGGTCCTTATAAAAGATAAGAAGTTGTAAGACTTTCTTATCTGTAAGCCAAAATTCAGTCTTCCTGGCCTTGACCCTGATTGGTCAGAGTTAACAGGATTAGCCAGGCTTCTTTGATGAAGTGATAAGTGGCTCACCCAGGGAGAGGCTATCTCTTGGAGAGAGATCTGCTACACAGGAATGCCAGAGCAGCGGGCAGGGGTCATAAAGCATAGAGCTTCAAAGGGGAATAGGACAGGCCAAGAAGTCCAGGTCCATATACCCCCCAGCCCCTCTGACCCAGCCAGATGGCAGACTTAAGGGAGGAATTTGAACATGGTAGGGGAGGAGAGCTATGGGAATGAGCCATACTGAAGGTTGGTTTACTAGTTCTTTCTCCTCTGCTGGGATTTCAGCCATACTGAATTTTGGAAGAATAGAACTTTCTGGGAGAAGATTATGACACACTTTGGAGTAAGTGGTCGTGCTCTGGGGTGTTGCCCTGCACCTCATTGGACAGGAGCGTTCTCCTGCTTGACCCCAGAGAACACTGGATAAATATGTGAGAGATGCAGAGCATCTCAAAGCTGCTGCTTGAAACTAAGAGAAGAAGACGGCTTGCCAAGCTGGAAACTTGATTTGCACCATCAGGCCCTGCATTCTGACTGACTGTGCCTGCTGCATTATCTGGAACCTCAGCCCTTTGGATGTACCTTGCTTCAAGAGGAATAAAGAGTGGACTCTCTGCAAGCTACAGGTTAACAGAGCTCACCTGGATCATCACCACCAAGAATCCCATGTCTGGAGTCCGTCGAGTCCTTCGAGTGGATTTGTAAGGGCTTTGTCCAGGTGCATTGTGGGAATTGTGGTCCCAACCTTTCAAGGACCATCTTAGAAATTCCAGACCCTTGTATTGTGTTTTGGACTCTTTGGACCCTCAAGAGGAGCTTCAGGAAAAAGTTCCAGAAGTTTGAAGCAACTTTGGAAAAAAGCTCCATCAGGGAACCGACTCAAACCACAAGAGACAAGCCACCCACCTTCAACCCTGAGCCGGCCTGTCCTGCTGGTTGTTCCCGCTGAAAAGCTCCAGAGGTCTGACTTCCAGAGTTTGGCTGGCCAATCCTCACCAAACCCAGACTGGTGAAGAGCACCGAGGGACCCCGGCAGAAAAAGCTCCAGAAAAGTTTCTAATTCCAAAGGTAAAATCTCTAGCGAGGCTTACCGCAAGGGGTATCCGAGCAGGGCTCCATCGCGGTCAGCCTGAAACTTTAACTTTGTCCCTGTCAAACGCGACCAGATGTCCCAAGGTGGCGCTGTAGGTTTTTAAGTGCTATATAGTGCTAAATCTTTAAAGAATCATATCTCCTGTTCCCCACATTGGACTTTTGCCGTTTTGGTGTCATTTTAAAGATAAAAATATTCCTATTTCTATAAATTGGTGTTGGATTTTTGTTGTGTCTTAATTATTTACTGAACTGGTGTTTTTAAATGCTTTACATACCTGTCTCTTAAGTTAAGCCTGCCTGCTCCCAGCAAAGCTACCAAGGGTCGAGCATGGGAATAATTTACTAAGACCTATTCTGAGCCCTAGACTGTGCTAGTGGCCTTATTGCCGGTGGTAGATGCATATTTACCACTACTAATAACCCACTTTCCAACAACCATTTAACATGTTTGTATTAATATTCATGTACTCAAAAATATTTTTCAAATTTTACTATTCTGGTTCAAAAGGTGAGGATGCAACAGCAAGAAACATACCTTTCCTTTCTCAGCTGTATTCCAATTTTCTGTGTGCTTGCTTCATTGAAAAGGATGTCATTATTTTTGTGATAAGCGGCCTTGAACTGCCAACTAGATCGAACACTGCAATATTAGCTGCTTGCAAAACAATACTTCAAGGAACTGATTCACAAAGGTAATTTACACTTTTGTGTAAGTTTACAATGTTTTTGGTTTTCACAAACTGCAACTTTAATTTTACTAATAGTAATTTTACAACTGCAGAGACTGCAAAGTCGGGTTGGAGAACCTTGCACATAAAAAGATAGGACATGCCTTACCTATGTGAATTGGGCACTGAGTTTTATTTCAAAGTTGTGTTCATAATTTATAAATGTTTCAGGATCATCCGCGGAAACCGAGCCTTTCTTCTCTGTTCAAGATGCCCAATTCTTTTTCCCACCAGTCTGTATGTAAGGATTTTTCTGACACTTCAGAGGGCCTCTGCTGTTCATTCTCACTTGGCTGCAGCAATCTGAAGCAATTAGTAGCGATACCTTCATTTGGGAGGTTCTTTGAGAGGAGAACGCGTGGCTTGATTTTCTCTCTCATTGCGTGATAAAAATAGAGAGGGGACACGGAGGGTCACCATCGCTGTCTGCATTTTTTGACAGCCTGTCTGGTAAAATAACTCCCAATAGTGCACTGCAGCGTTTCAATTTAAGAACAGTTAATTTAATGTCTAAGGGTGCTTTGAGAAGTGAACCCTGTATTAAGATCATACCTAAACAGCCCACAGACGCGCAGCCTCCTGGGATTCCGGGTCCGATGAACGGACTATACAGTACTCCAAGGGGCAGATCTACAAGAAAGTGCCGCAGCGCAGCACCGCAAGCCCTTTGGCTGCGCCACGCTGCAGCACTTTCAGAGCACAGGAATGCGACATATTTACAATGATATGTCGCATTCCTGTGCTCTCCCCTGCGCTGGCGCACAAACACCTGCCATGCGCCGGCGCAGGCACCCTTGCACCATGGTGCAAGGATGCCTGCGTCATGGAGAGATTGTTTTTTGTGCAGGAAGGGGCACCTTCCTGCATGAAAACAATCACTACAGGCATTTTCCTCTTTCAATGTGTGCTGTAGAATGCAGCACGCATTGAAAGAGGAAAGAAACGAGGAGAAATGAAAACATTTCTCCTTGTTGCACCTCGCTATGCACCCCTAGGGTGGCGTAGCATACTGACGCATTTCCAGGTTTACGAATCATCGTAAATCTGGAAATGTGTCTGATTCCATGGGTGTTGCGTGGGAACACCCACAGCAACACCCATGGAACGCCCCTTTCACGCAAAGTGCTGCGTGTAAGGGGCCATATTTACAGGACAGGAAAAGCCACGCAGGGTGGCTTTTCCTGTCCTTGTAAATATGGGGCAGAGAAATGCGCTGCCATGCGTCACAAAAAGTGACGTACTGGCAGCGCAAGGAGGCTTGTAAATCTGCCCCCAAGTTTTTTGCCTTGAGTTGCGCTTTCATGGGAGCACTTTCCACAGTTGAAAAATTACTGCTTTTCAACCCTTTTCTAAAATACTTGGGAAATTTTTAATTTTCTTCAAAACATTACAAGACTGGAGTTAGAATAGTAAGTACGCCTCATGGAATATTCTGGGGAAAGTGCTATACCAGGAGACGCGACAAAATGAGGAGATAGTACTAGGTGTCCAGGATCAAACAGTGACTTTGTTCTAGAAGCTGGTATCAAAAGTAAGTGGTGGTTTCACTTTCAAGTGATGGGACAGTGTTGGGAAGATGCCATCAGACACTGTAGAGGAAAAGCGTGGACCTTCTCAGTCACGCACACATTGTCTAGATCCAAAAACAATACCCACCACACTTAGTTGTGACGTGTCAAAACTGACCATAAGCTGCGCAGTTTCCCTTTATTTATACCCTTGTCCATGACCAACTTATTGGTTGTTTGGATGCGTAACACGCAGACTCATAAGTGCCAAGTGGCACACTTCAGGCACCTAAGCATGACGTGCCTCAAACAGAACAGCGGCGGTTCTGAACAGACCTGCCTTATATAGTCATGTGCAGGGCGTTGTTGAATGCGAATATTGGACTCAGAATAGCATGGCGTCAGGCTATTGAGTGACGTGCATCATGCTACAAAGTAACCGAGTGGGGGCTAGTGCCAGAACATGTCAGAGCGTGCTGTAAGGTGAGCATCTACGAAGGTGCATATGATACATTCTGCAGGATGGGGGCGTGGCTTGGCCGGCAATGTCGAAGGACGTGTAGCTGAGGGGCTCCGTCGGTGGCTCCCTTCCCTGGCCGCTACACTCCGCTAATTGATGGGGCCGCTGCCTGCTGTGGCTACTCCAAAGTAGGTCCGGTTGCCCTGACGAACATATTGGTTAGTGGAGGCGTTGAAATTCTGCTGCGGACCCCCCCTACCTCCATTGCTGCGAAGGACGGCTCCAGGGCGTTGAGCGCCACAAGGTACGCGGTGCCGGGGATCGGCCCCGCCCCCTGGGCCCCGATCTGCACTGCGGCTCCGTTCTGTCTTTCGGACCTCTCGCAGCAGTAAAAATCCTGTGACCACCCGGGCGGCATCGGGGAGAGTTGCGGCGAAGATCCTGCTTCGCCCCGGATTGGACCCTGCCACCCTCAAGGCACTTATGTATAGAGCGTCGCTGCCGGCCTTGGCCCTCTACGCGAGGTCGGGGTCTGGCCCCGGCCACTAGGCCCGGCCCGGAGAGGCGTAGCGGAGTGACGGCGGGCCGCGTCCTGCTGTGTGGGCCTCACATTTGCTTTTGTGCTGCGGCTGTGTGCCTTGGCGGCAGAAGATTCGCCGCGGAGGGATTGGCCCGCTTCTCCCCGTGGATGTTGAGCGGGGGGCCTCAATAAAGGGCATTGGGTTTGTGGCGTTATTGTGCGCGGTGGCTGTTCCACCTCCGCGCATAGATCGATAAACAGGCGCCCCCCCAACACGGCTAGCTATCCAATTTGAGGAGTGACGCTGCTCTGCCTCTGCGTAAAGCCAACAAGCCGCCTACCCGCGCTGCAGACAGTGGCCAGCGCTACCCGAGCACAGTGATTGTGGCCCTCTGCGGAGAACCGGGTCCCCACCCCGCCTGCATCGCGCGGGGTGCGCGGTGACAACCTGGGAGCCCAGGGGGATTCCAGGTGAAGACAACCCTTCTCTACAATTGGGAAAGCTGCTGCACTGGGTGCCTCACCCTGGGTCACTGCATTGGACTGGTCTGATATAGCTGCAGTCGCGGACGTGGCCTGGTGTGTGTCGGCAAACGAGGCCGCGCTGCATCTGCCTCAGGAGTTAGGCTGCCGGGCTCGGGGGTAACGAGCTCCGCCTAGTTATCTCTGCCTCAACAATTAACAGCATAGTTGGGGACGGCATCGGTGAAGTGTGCCTGCCCTCTTGGATTGCACCGGGACTTTGCGTGTTGTGGATGGTGGATTGGGATCTGGGCGCAGCTCCACACATAGCTGTGGTGTGATACATCCAGTTTGGTGCTTGTCATCATCTGCTACATGTCGTGTGGGGGCCGTACGAAGACTGGCACTGGGGGTGCGACGAGCCTTCACCCACAGACTCGGGTGCAGTCCGACAGGATGATGGAGGCGGAGACGGCAGATCCTATGTCACATAAGCTGGATGCGGTGCTGGTGGCGGTTGAGAAGCTTGGAGAGACGATGAATCAAATTCGTACCTCTCTGGAAGGTAAAATTGATAAGGTGGCGCTTGATCTAACACTACTGCATGCCGACCATCGGAAGCTTGCAGATCGTACCACTGCTGTTGAGGGGGAAATTGCGGAGGTTTCCCCACGGACGTCCTCAGCTGAAAAGAACATTCGTGATCTGCTCGACAGAGTTGCATTCCTGGAGGACAGGGTGGAAGATGCCGAAGGCAGGGCCCGCCGCAACAACGTACGTGTCGTGGGCCTTCCTGAGGGAGTGGAGGGGAGGAACACAGTAAATTACGCGGAGGATTGTATCCGGTCACTATTACCAGGAGAGGCCTTGTCCCCGCACTTTGTGGTTGAAAGAGCACACAGGTTACCTGCCAAACCCCCACCTCCGGGCTCGAACCCAAGACCGTTTTTAATCCGCCTGTTAAATTACAGAGATAGGGAGGCAATTCTCCAAGAAACTAGAAAATTACAAGACATACAAGTTGACAATCACAAAGTCATGATCTTCCCTGATTACACGTTCCAAGTTCAGAAGCAACGTCACTCCTATTTAGCGGTGAAAAGACGCCTGCGACAATGTGATCTTAAATATTCGTTGTTGTTCCCTGCAAAGCTGAGGGTCGTTGGAGATGGAAAGACCCATTTCTTCACCACACCGGAGAGAGCGGAGGAATGGCTGGATTCTTTCAACCCCTCGAAATCCAGACACAGAGAGCAACCGACGGAGACTACTTTGCGATGCCGCAGGAGGAGGAGGTCACAGTCTTCCGCCCCTCAAACACCCGGCCTGACGCCGGAACTGATACTGAGTGGGCAACTCGAGGCGGTGCAGGCGGTAGCGAACATCAGCGGATCCCCGGAGGGGGACTCCGACTCTGACTCCGAACACCGAGGGCCGAATAGCGAAGAGGAACTATCGGATGCTCTCCCTGTCTCCCAGGGCTCCTGTGAACTGCCACATGTCACTCCACAGACTTCCGATAATATTTCTTGAATGTATACCTATTTTCTGCTCGCCTTTCCCCCCCCCCTCCTCCATCCTGAGCGACTCACGAACTCATTGGACACGCAAGTATGCAAAAGCCTATTATGCTGTATCCGCATTGAAATGATTGCACCTATTGTTTATGTGTGGGTCATTGAGGGGTGGGCCTGGGATTTCTTCTCGCTCCTTTTTTTCTTTTTCGTTAACTCTGAAATGTATGGGAATCTTATGTATAATACGCAGGCAGCGGTCCCGTCCAGACACGAGTCTGGCCGGGGATGGGTTTAGCTGTACAAGACGGAACCCCTTTTTCGATCTGTTAGACTTTTAAGTTGCTGCGCATAATAGCCCCCCCCAGGCGTTAGCTGTGTGCTATTGCGTTCTAAGTTTGGGCGATTGCCTGTTGCAAAATTGCTCTCATGGTATTTTTGATTGTTCATTGTTATTATGTTATTTCTGCCATCACTCTTAGATGCAGGTATGATTGTAACGCAGTCAGACTCCGCAAAACTGCACCTACCATACTGACCCATGTACGCACATTCCAACACCCTCCTATCATACGGCTGAGTCAGCTCAAATACACCTTCGACGTTCACTGGTCATGGCACTCATTAAAATAGGCACATGGAATGTGCGTGGCATCCACAACCCAGAACGACGATATCTTATATTTTCCTACCTGAAACGCCATCATATACAAATAGCGCTTCTCCAGGAGACACATTTAGCTCAAGTAGAAGTCACACGACTCCACCGACGATGGAGGGGGCAACTGTATGCGACAGGATACTCTGCATACGCGTGGGGAGTCCTAGTGTGGGTGCGGCCGGGTACTCCATTTAAAGTACTGGATGCATTGGTGGACGGGGAGGGCAGATATGTCGTAGTGAAAGGGGTGCTTGATGAGAAACCGGTAATACTGGCATCGCTCTATGCTCCTAATACGGAGCAGGCTGCTTTCCTAGATCTTTTATCGCAAAAATTGTCTTGATGGCCTGATCTCCCTATGATTCTGGGTGGGGACTATAATTGTGTACTGGACGTTTCCCTGGACCGGTCCTTTCCTCCCTTGCCTGGTACCGTCACATACACAGCCGCTAAAGCACTGGGGCGCTGGGCATCGCAGTGGCGCTTCTCCGATGTATGGCGACATAGACACCCACTAGACAGGGTATACTCCTATTATTCCGGGGCCCATAGGCTACACGTATGCCTAGACCGCGTCATGGTGTCCAACGACCTCTTACCATGTATTTCAGACTCCACCTACATGGGACGTACACACTCTGATCATAACCCACACACTATGGAGTTACAGTGGGAGGATGAGTCGCCACCGATCCCGATTTGGCGCCTTCAGCCAGATATCCTCTTGGATGCGCCCTTCCGGGATTTATTGGCTACTAAGGTGGCACAGAATTTTGAAGATAATGCAGGGACAGCCACATCGCCATTGGTGGAGTGGGATGCTCTTAAGGTGGTTGTCAGAGGACACTGTCTGGGGACGAAAGCAGGTATGCGCGCACAGCTGGAAAAGGAACTCACCACTTTGGAGCGCAGACTAGCCGCCGCGGAACAGGCAGACATAGACGATGCTCAGGGGCGGCAGGACTCCCTCAAAGAGGAACATGCACGGTTGCTTGAGCGACTGCGATGCCTTAACTATGCTGCACACTCGGCGATAACACACCATATGGGCGACAAGGCAGGCAAATTGCTCTCATGGCTCATCCGTCAGAATGAGTCATCGGCGCCCATAGCGTTATTAAAAACAAGGACTGGGGCAATAGCATATACGCAGCGCAACATCCACGACGCGTTTGTGATACACTACCGAGATTTGTATAAATTGCGTGCGCGAGCCACAACCCTAGAGATACGGACATACCTGGACGGACTTGATCTCCCGTGTCCAACGCGCATGCAAAGCGATGATCTGAACGCCCCTATACAATCAGAGGAACTTCGGGACAGCATCTTTTCCCTGTCCAATGGGAAGTCGCCCGGACCGGATGGTCTGCCGACTGAATTCTACAAAGCATACACGCACATCTTAGTACCACAACTGCTCAAAGTGTATGAAACAGCGCTCGACGATTCCACCCTTACTGCCACGCAGAACGAGGCTTTGTTGGTCTCCCTCCTCAAGCCAGATAAGAATCCTGACCTCTTAGGCTCCTATCGTCCACTAGCGCTTCTTAACACGGATTATAAAATTATTGCATCCTTATTAGCTAGGCGTCTCTCACCACTAGTGAAAATGTTAGTGCACCCTGATCAAAATGGTTTTGTCCCGTCGCGCTGCACTTCCCTAAATATACGCAGATTCTTTAGAGTACAGCAGTACGCCACGCAGGCCTGGCCTCGTTCGGGCTGCCTGGTGCTCGACTTGGAGAAATCCTTTGACTCATTGGAGTGGCCTTATCTGGCGTCTGTGCTGGGTAAATACGAACTAGGGGAACACTACTTGACAATGGTTCGCTTATTATATCAACAGCCCACTGTCCGGGTTCGTACAGGCAGGCTAATTTCAGATAAAATCAGGGTGAGACTAGGGACACGGCAGGGATGCCCGCTATCTCCGTTGCTGTTTTCCCTAGCTATGGAACCCTTAGCAATGTTACTCCGGAGGGACGGTGAAGAGTGGGGGATACGGCTGGAAGACGGGCTACATGCCGTTTCCCTATATGCAGATGATCTGTTATTATATCTTCGGGATATTACTGCAATCCCGACGTCTATAGCGGATATACTCACATCCTGAGAAATCAGGACTCCGGGTCAATTGGGCTAAATCGGGGGTCTATTCATTCAGCGCTCACACCACAGAGGTGGACGTCTCTCTAGGTGGCACGCCCCTCACATGGTACCCTACCACGTTCAGATATCTCAGCGTATTCATATATCGCTCACCTGAAGATCTAATGGAGGGGAACTTAACGAGAGCGATTTCAGCCATACGCGCTCAAACGCACTTTTGGAAGGCGCTTCTGCTGAATGTAATGAGCCGCATCACCCTGTTGAAAATGATCATACTCCCCAAACTACTCTACTATTTTTCTAACCTCCTGCTATATGTTCCTCCTAAGACATTCCGAGACTTGGAGCAATTATCCCGGGATTTAATATGGAATAAGGGAAGACCACGTATCGCGTTGTGGAAAATTTATGCTCCCACTGGCCAGGGAGGGCTGTCGGTCCCCAATATGGAACTGTATTATTTAGCTGCCCAGCTCCAATGGGCGACTAAGTGGTTGAATGACATGTGCCTGGAAGATACAGCGACCATGCACCAGCCCTGGTCCCATTCCCAAATTTGTCATTTGTTCAATCCCATCGCTAAACTCCCACGGCCACCGCAGATACATTTGGGATTGGCCCTTAAATGCTATAAAAGAAGCTTATATCTCACCCGCGCGACGCCTCCATATGCCCCAATCCTACCACTGATGGGGACACCACAGGGGAGGCTGGGTACCACAGAGGCGGCCCTCACGGCCTGGCATGCGGCAGGGCTCGAGACATTGGGTGACCTATATAGGGACGGCGCATTACTAACATTTGAGACGCTAGTCGCAGATAATGAACTCCCAGTAGGCCAATTCTTGTTGCACACCTCCCTCCTGAAAGCTCTGTCAACTGCCTGGGGGGATCTGGCTATTGAGCCATCGACGCACCTGTTGGTGCAATATTTACACGTGATGGGTACAGGGTCGCATGTGGTACACTGGCTAGTGGAGGCACTTCTCACGCACACGCTGAAGCCGATGAGACGACTTAAAGATAGATGGGAGGCAGATAGAGGCCGGCCTTGGACGGACAAGGAATGGGATGATATATTAGGGAGTGCTAGGAACATACCCAGAAACTCCAGGTTCAAGCTTATCCAAACATACATTACACAAAGGGCATATCTCTCACCTGACATGATCAATAGATCCTTTCACATCGCTACTTCCGTATGTCCCCGTTGTCAGCATGTTGATGCAGATCTGCTCCACATGTTGTGGACTTGTACATCCCTTCAGCATTACTGGCAAGAGGTAGTCTCAACTCCTAGCTTCATGCACACACACGGACATGCCACTGTCATGGGAGGTGTGCCTTCTGGGGTTGTACGCCAGATCAAAAGAATAAAGTTACTTCGGAAATTTCGGGACCTAGGTCTCATCACTGCAAAACGCCTCATAACTAAGAAATGGAAAATGCAGTCCCCGGGAGATATTAAGCTGGAGGCGTTCATTCACAGTATGGGCTCAGGCGGAAAGCACAGCACTGCATAGAGAGGAGATAGCTGGGCTTCATAAGTTCCCCATTGCACAAGACTGGGACACACTGCTAGTCGCCTTCCAGACTGGCTATTTGACAGCAAATGATGCCGCCCCGTTAGCCAATCAATGATAAACTTACCAGCCCCCCACTACTCAGCTAAGGGAAGTTGCACGCCATAGAGTTTATAAAGCAGGTTTATGTCGTCTCCTCTGGTCTATCATGGATGGCCCCTCACACCCCCCTCCATCCTCGGACACAGGGATCCTCCTCATTGATGGCTGCTCTGCCCTGTTATGTGTAATGTGATAACTATCCATTGGGTGTGCGGATACGCGGAAGTGCTCTGATCATATATATTTACATACAGTCATGCATGGTTAATGTTAATGGTGTTTAGTGGATGGCAGATTTTCTTTTGATGTTTTCAGTTCTAGTTATGTTTAGAATATTTTGGACAATGTGCTTTATTGGTACTCACCAGTGATCGATATGTGTGTTCTATCATTATTTAAGTCCTTTCTCCTATTAAACAGTGATTTGCCGATAAGACCCGACCGGCTATACACTGGATGTACCTGGTGTGCACACGCAAGCTCCTGTTAGGACTGCTTCGATAAGATGTGTTATGAGTATGCAATAGATAGCAATGACATTAATTGGTAATCTACGATGTAGCTTGACTGTGGGCAATAGCATACTGAGGTGCTCGTACATATGTTCAAGTATGATATACATGTCAGTACTAGGGAATAGCATGACTGTGTTGTTTCTATACTGCTGCGATGGTTAAAGCTATTCTGCACATGGGATTTGCATTTCTGATATTCACATCAAAACATTTTTGTATGGATCCGCGATGTCAGTCATGTTAAAAAAGTAAAATGCCAATAAAGATATTTAACCAAAAAAAATGATACATTCTGCAGGATTTCACACCCCTGGGTCATTGTTCATGCAACAAAATTCTCCTCATTGTAATACTCTGGCAGACCTAGTATGTTTTTGAGCAAGAGACTTGTGTCATGCGCTACATGATTACCTTGTGTTGCTTGCCAACAGAGTGCACTGGCTGTATCACATAAAGTAAGCAATGGGGTGCTAAGTTAAGACATAAGGCCCGATTACGACCTTATCCATCCCTCCGCCAACCCAAAACGGCAGCAGTCGGGAGATCGTGACAAGCTTGCAGCATCCCGACCGAAGCATTACAAAATGACCGATGGGCTGGCGGTGGGACTGCGGCGGTTCCACAGCAGCGGCATGCCTCGGTTCATAGAGCCTGAAGCAAATGCCACCGCAGTGCAGTTCCACTTGCACGTCGGGTGCACTGTGTACCATGCACCATGTCGTGCATGGCACACAGTGCACTCACAACAGTGCAAACAGAGGGGGGCACATGTGCCCCCATGCACAGTCCCCAATGTGAAAATCACCCTGGGGCCCTGTCTGGGGTCCCTTCTCTGCCTTTCTGCCAACCTTTTCATGTCTGGGTCCTCACCATGAACTGGTCAGCAGAAATGCAGGTTGTGATTAGCGCGGCGGTGCCGGCATCGGCACTGCCTCCATGCCCCACCGCTTTCCCCACCACCGCCGTTATGGGATCCAAGATCCTGGTGGTGGCGGTGGTCTTGTGGCGATCAGACTGCCATGCTCGTAATCGAGCGGTACAACTGCCAAGGAGGCAGCGGTCAGACAGCCACCGACGGTACGGCAGTCTTGGGACCGCCATACTCTTAATCAGCCCCCTAGTTTCTGCCACAGTTTTAAGCTGGCTTGTGTCTTCAGTAGTTGAGGACTTGCGGCAGTGCTATTTTACCTAGACATTGGTAAATGGTTGCTTGTCAAAGGAACTTTCCAGGTATGTGCTGCTTTAGACAAAAATGTAGCAGCATTTGAAGTAAACAACACAATGGTATACACAAAGCAAAAAAGCACCATAGTTACATAACAGGACACAACAAAACAGAACGCAAAACAAGAAGCACAATAAAATGCAGCAATATCACATTGTTAGAATGCAGCACAAAAACACAGAGGCAGAAAAAGCAAAAGAACACATCACCACCACAACAAAATTCCACACAACAAATGTACACAAATGTTCTGATCACATATTACCACCTCTAGAATCCTTTTTAGGTCTCACCTGAGACAGCACATGCGCTAGTGCATGCGCTCTCGCTTGTGAGATGTTTCGATTATTACAAGGAGCTTGGAGCCTACCCATTGCTTACCATTCGTTTGCTTCATTGTCACTCTTATTTGCTGCGTCCTAACTGGCCAATGCATGATGTTTTCTCTTCCTCTTCTCTAACGTTGAGTTCCTTTCAGCTATCCAGTGCCTAATGCTTAAATTCCCACCAGATCAATAGAACTAGTGAAGTCACTCTAAATCTGGCAATTACTTGACCAAAGTACCATCCACGGTCCTTACATCAATGTGAACATGTCTTTCCCTCCTATCCTTTTCAAATCAAGTAACCAGATGTCTGAGGAGTAACATCTGGCAGGCTCGCCATTCTGCTGCATGGTCCATCTGACCCAGTGTCATTTCTAGGCGGAGCTCTCCGAGGTTGATGCTGGCGCCTCCAGCACGATTCTCTTTTCACCATCTGCTGGTTTCCTCAATGTAGCAGAGTTCTCTGCAGTTGGAATCTGACTGTTCCTTTTACTCTTCCTGCAACACTGCTCCAGCTGGTGCGTTCTCTGCTGCCACGTGGTATTCAGTGCATCAGCAGGTCCATTCTGGTCCATGCAATCTCATGCTGCTTCAGGCTTCGTAAAGAAAATGGATTGTTGGCCCACTATGACTTTCAATTTAGCAGAAAAAAAGAAGTGCATACTTCAGTCTCCTCTCTCTCAATTTGTGCTTTACTCCAATAAAGAAGTAAAGAAGGCATGATGATGCTGGACCGCCAATACGAAATCAGGGATTGTCATCACTGTGAAATGCCCCACTTTCCTGGCCTCCTGTAAGATGGGGCCCCTATTCCTTAAATGCAGTGGTTGAGCCACCACTGTTCTAAACACCACACTCAGTGGAGGGTGTTTAGTCTTAATTCTATGGCGCATTTGTTGATTTTCTGGCATAATGGATAATGTGGCCTTTGAGATTGGCTACTTGCCCCCAACAATCAGTGAAGCTTTTGTTGTCTCTCTGCCGAAGCCTAAAAGTGATCCATTGGAAATGGTGTCATGTATGCAAAATGTATTCTAAATACTGAGTGAGGTGTTGCCAAGCGGCTACTACCACAAATGATGGAACTGGTCAGCAGGGATCAAGATGTCTTTATTATGGGTCATAGCATATTAATAAATATTAGGAGATTGTTCAGCATGTATGTATGTAGATATTATTTCTAAAGCGAAAGCTTAACCAAACGGCAGCAGAGCACTGTGCGTGGTCAAAGACAAGTGTAAAGTAAACAAGTAACAAGAGAGCAAGCTGGGTTGTAGATTTTTGATGCGTTTTGATGCTGTTTTCTTTAAAGAGATGAGTCTTTAGCTCTTTCCTAAATTGTAGCAGCGTTGGGGTTGCCCTGATGGATTAGGGGATTTTGTTCCAGATCATGGATGCAGAGACAGAAAAGGCCTAGTGCCTTGCTTTTTCTTATGTACACTTCTTAGAATGTCTGAGACTGTGGGCTGATGGCTACAGGTGTGCCGAAATCATCCAGAGATGTGGAGCTAGTCTGCAAGATAAGCGGGGATGCTGGTCATGATAGCTTTGTAAATGATGCAGCTGGTTTTGAAGATGCTGCAGGGTAGCAAGGGGAGCCAATGGAGTTTCTTTAGGATGGGGGTGATGTGATCATATTTCTCAGTCCCTGGATGAGATGTGCTGCAGTATTTACGATACCACTAAGAGGTGCCAGTGTGGAGTCTGGGAGGGCAAGCAGTAGGGTATTACTGCCATCTAGATGCAAGAGTACGAGGACTTGAACAGCAATTTTGAAGTCTCTTTCTGGAAGAAATGTTATGACTTTCTTTAGAAGAGAAAGCTGGTACAAGGCAGTCTTTGTTTTTATTGGCTGTTCCTGGAGAGTGAGGTTGGTGTCCACAGTGAATCCAAATCACCAACCAACTTCTGTGAAAGTTGGTGTTTAAAGCTGCCAAGATTCATGTAATTGAGTCTTGTTTATTGTTCTTGGCAAATAACAGGAATTCTTTCTTGGCTGGGTTTAGATTCAGGTAGGCTCCGGACATCCAGAGCTGGATAATGTCAAGCAGTGTTTGAGACGTTGTATGTTTGAAGAAGCAGAGTTGTGTATAATCAGCATATTGGTGAATCTTGATGCTGTTATCTGTGAGTAGAGCACCGAGAGGCTCAAAGTATAAGTTGAAGATGACAGGAGACAGTATGGAGCACTGGGAGGTTGATAGGGATCTTTTGTGACTCAGCCGTGCCCATGTGAACAAACTAGTGTCGGCTGGAAAGGCAAGAGGAGAACCAGTAAAGGGCACTGCCGTAGAATACCATTCGAGACTCCAGTGTGCATATGAGGGTGAGATGGTCAACTGTGTCAAATGCATCTTAGAGGTCTAGCAATATCAGGAGGCAGGGTTCTTCTTCAAGCTGGAGGGTATTATACTGCTAAATGCGTGCGACTTCTGAGACGATGGGGATCTCAGCTGTGGAAGATCTGTTGGAAACTGGGTCATTGATGATGTTCCAAATGCTGATGACAAACTAAAGGCTTCCCAATGGACAGCTCCTATTACATTTGGTATTGCTAGAAGTGTTGTATAGGAAGTGGGGAGAAAGAGACACAGATCCTGAGCCACATGAACTGGTACATCTACTTTATAGAATGGAGGATGGTAGAAGATTTATCACCTGGTTCAATAAAGCTTTAATGCACATGACTGGAACCCTATTGGTCAGATAAAGGGATAGTTGGGAGACAGAAATGGGAAGGGCATTCAATGAGTCTGAATGTACTCGATTCAAATATATACATTTTTCTTTTACAAAACGCACATATGAGCCAAAAAAACATCACAGTATATGCCCGACAGTGATTTCAGATTGCCCTTGTCACAGATGTGCAGCAGCTGGATATCGGTATATGATGTGGGAGTGCTCATAAATGTAAAATCCTGGAGTGAGATACAAACCCTCCTGAAGATAATATTGTAATGGGCAGACCTATGTATTGCAAAGTGCTGTGTGCTAGGACTCTTTAGCCACCCTAGGGGGCAGAGAGCAAACACGAAGTGCCTGATTTAGAGTTTGCTGGACTGATACTCCGTCGCAAACATGACAGATATCCCATCTGCCTTATTACAAGAGTCAAAGGATATAATGTTTTTGCAATAAGGCGGATGGGATCTCCGCCACATTAGCGGTGGAATAACCTGTTCACCAAATTCTAAATATGGCCCTAATTTCTTAGACCTTGTACAAAAGGGCAATAATAATGTAATGGAAGGCTCACATGGCTCCTCCTCCTACTGCCCAACAAAGGGGGTGGGGTTGAGGTACTAGTCAGGTGCAGAGAGTAGGATGCGGCATATGAAAAAGAATAGGAGATTAAGGAAATACCCAAAATCACAACAGTGGGATGAAACATTGCAAGCGTTCATTACAAGCACTAGAAATTATGATTAAAAACCCATGATGCATAACCAGACTGACTATGCGATACAGGTAACTCAGAGGTCTCTTTTACTAACTGATAAAGTATGGGCACAAAAGTATAAGATGGGGTCCTCTAAGATTCATCCTTACTGATAATCAGCTCTATCCTCTCACTTATTCGCTAGTATTCAGTGTTTTCAGGGATAAACAAAGTTGTTCACCTGTTTAGTTTAGTTTATAGTTATGAGATTGTTGCTTTTTTAGACAATGGTTGATCACAATGGGGAATTATAAGCCCTTTGAACATGTGCTGTATACAATTATTGATCTCCGACAACAGCAAACTTGTTGGAAATCAGTGTATTGATGATGAAAACGCGCAAGATGGTCGTGCATCATGCAATTGTAAGCATGAATGTGAACCGGTCAATTGGCAACAAAATTATTTGTTTAGGGCAATTAAAGGATGTTAACTTTGAAAAACCCATAAGGCTGAGAAATATACTTTGCTAATGCTGTAGCAACTGCTGCTGTTGAAGCATTCAGCTGGTGGACTGAGAGGAGAAGATCAGTCCAGTTCAGTTAGTACCTTAGTTCACTCTGATGGACTCTAATTCCATAAATGCTGGCTGCGCCATCTGGTCAATTCCGACTGAGCAGTTTCAAGAATGCACTTCAACATTTATCAAATTAATTTCTTCACTTAGCCTGATCACAGAACATTTTATCCTTTACTACAATTTTGAGAGTAACATCTCCACCTTGGTGTTCATCGGAAGAAAATTGAACATTTGAGAGTCTTTCCCTTTGGTTTCTACTTCTTGTGTTTCATGTAAAGCCTTGAAAACATTCCAGGTGGAATTAAACACGCCAGCTGGTTTCCATCTATCCTGTGACATGATCATTACAGACTTTTGATCCAAGCACGTACAATATTGGACGAGTTTTGTTATACCTTTGCAAACAGTAAGCAATCTTGTGTTAATGGCAGGCCGCACATCTCTTTCTTACCCTGGCGTCTGGAGCAGGGAAGATAGCAGCGGCCTTCCCCAGCAACCTCACTACGGTCCTTATATAGTGGCTAAAGGACGGAAAGAAGATGCTAGGTAATGGTACCCAAAAGGAGCTCAGAAGGAAAGGAGCCAACATCTAACAATAGCACGTAAGAGAGGAAAAAATACAATGCATTAAAACAGCTCAATAAAGCACTCTTATACAAAAGAAAAAATATGGAATAAAAAAAAAAAGGTAAAAAGCAAGCACTAAAACAAACTTAATGCAACCCAGAAAGGGACTGGAATGTAAGGAACAAGGGACTGGAATGTAAGTGGCATTGAGCACAACACAGCACTGAAGAATTCAAAACATCACTTTAAACAGTAACTGGTGCTAACAACCCTAAGCATGGCCTGGAAACACATTATAGCCAGATTGTATTAGCATGCTGTAGGAAGGTAGGATCTGACTGCATGGTTACCCCCACTTTTTGCCTGGTGTTTTGCTGGTTTTTGACTAGTCTGACTGGGGTCCTGCTAATCGGGACCCCTGTCTGTCTGCTTTCTCCCTAAAATGTTATGTCATGTACTTAGGTACACTCCAGATTGGATACTGGGGTACCCTTGTCAGTCCCTAGTATATGGTACACCTGAACCCAGGGCGTAGGTACCCCAGAGGCCTCCCATGGGCTGAAGCATATATTATGCCACCCACGAGAGGCCATGCAAAATGGATCTACAGGCCTGCCATTGCAGCCTGTGTAAGTTGGTGCATGCACCACTTACTTAAGATATAGGTTTACTATATCTAAGGGTCACTACACTTAAAACCTATAAGTCACCCCTATAGCAGGCCTTGACAATCCTGAAGGCAGGGTGCTTGGTTCTAAGTGAGAGGGTGCCACTGCATGAGCAGGACACCCCTGCAGCCTACGGAGTCCATTCTCCCGGGTTGTTAGTGCTGCAGCCATTTACGACACATAGAGTGGCATTATGCGACCGCGTGATGACCAACTCTAAAACGGCTGAAAGTAACCCTATCGTGTTTGGTATCAAACATTGTGGAATCATACCCCCACACGGTAACCGGTGTGGGAGGTATGATTCCACCCCTCAGAAACAAGCTTTGTGAGGTCCCTGGTGTTCCCGGTACCAGCCTTCTAGTCCCGGGCAGCCCAAAATGGTTGCTGCCGACCAGAGACACATTTCTGCCCTCCTGCTGCTGAGCCAAGCTCGAGCAGGGGAACGCAGAACAATAGGCATCCTGTCACAGGGAGGTGTGACCACCTCCCTGACAGGATTTAGTGTATTAGGCCTGGGTGGGTGCGCTTGCCAGCGACCGAAAGTCTGCATGAGGGGCACATTTGGTGTCCCTGTGCATAGTCCAGTTCAAACCAGTACTGGGAGCTGGTGGCTCCTGCTCTTATGCGAAACTGGACAAAGGACAGGGGAGTATCCTCCCCACTGTCCTGAGCCTCCCCTGGGAGGGTCCCCTGAATCTGTCCAACCCTCTCCCGTGGGTAAAAAAGGGCTTACCTGGCTGCAGGACCCTAGATTCGACGTGGACAAGATTCTGAACAAGAAACCACTGATCTTCGACCGTCTGGACACTCTGGACTTCGCTGGACTTCGACTGGCCCGACTTAGTCTCCCTCTCCAGCCAAAGCATCGTCTGTGCCCGTGCACCATTCAGGCTCCATGCAGGACCTGTGGAACATCAAGGACAACTGAAGTTATCTCCCTTGGGGTGAAGGAGTCCCTCCCCTGCATTCGCAGGCACCGTAATGCAACTGACCGGTCTGCTGATCCTGAGCTCCTGCAAACTCCGAAAGCTCCAGCACTACAGGAGGTGGGTTCCTACGTTCCTTGAGGTTGAGCTGCCCTCTCACCAAGTCTGATGCCAGTATCCCGCGTGGGGACCGCATAACCCGAACCCCTGTGCACCGTGTACTTTTGCAAGTGCATATGCTTGTTGGTGTTTTCCGAACAAGTGAATTGGGCTACGAATAGCCCCAACCTCTGGGCACATTTCCACCAGAGAACTTTGGCCTCCTCATACTGAGTGCTCCGTGGGTCGTCACTTTGTAAATCTGCTCGAGGTCCCCTTGCAACTCCTGTGCCTCCGGCCTGTGGGTCCTCTTGAGGGTCAACACTGCCTTTCTTGAGCTCCCCTGGTTGCTCCAGGCCTGCCCTGACTCCCCTTGCTGTGGTGAGTCCCCTGGTCCTTGCTGGGCCAGACTGTAACCTTCTTTGACTTTCTTTGTGGGTTGCCGCTGCCAAGGCTTGTTGGTGCTCCTGCCGGACACCGACCCCTCAGGACTCGACATCCTTTATGGGACAGCTCGTATCAGGCTCCTGGTTGTCCTCGATGTCTCCTGGTCCCTGAAGCTGTAGAATCAAGGTCTCCATCATCACACCTGAAGCACCCAACATCGGTGGGCATTCGTCTACCGAGCCCCTGGTCACTCCTGAGTGACCCAGACTCTGTCCCCTCTGCTTTCAGGTATCCTTCACCAAGAATCCACCTTTGGATTCCGACGGACACTTTTCTTCTTTCCTGCAGTGGCATTTCTTTGAAATCCTCCATTGAGATCGACACCACTTCAGCCCTATGCACCCGGTTTCCCTGGGTTAGGTAACTCTGGTACTACGGTATCCACAGGTGGGGTGGTTCTCGAACCTTCTATGATCCAAAGGGCTTGCTCGTAATCCACTGGGAAGGGTCCTTAAACTTTAAAACTGCAACTGCGACTCTCCCATTGAATTGTACATAGCACGGGGTCGTGTTCTCACACTGCACCCGTCCTCCATGGGGTCATTCCTTACTGACCTTGGGTGGTTCCTTGGTGTCCCAGTGATTCTACAACCTCTAGACACTGTCTTGACTCGAGTCGTGGTTCTTATACCACTATTTTAGTATATGGTTTGGTCTCCCCCTGGAGCCCACTGTGTATTAGTGCTAGTTACGATTGTTTCTGTGCTACAGTATTGTGTGATTTTTGTTTATTTGCATGCAGCAGATACTGTAAGGTATTTAGAGTGTGTTATAATAATAAATACATATTTTTATAACTACTGTGTGGTTCTCCTTTCATTTAACCAATACAATAAGGTTGCATTCTGGTAAAACAAGCAGCTTAACATTTCTTCAAGACTAAGCCTGAAAGCTGCTCTCTACAGCTACCACTAAAGGTTGCATTCTGGTAAAACAGGCTGCTTAACATTCCTTCAAGACTAAGCCTGAAAGCTGCTCTCCACAGCTACCACTAGGGTAGCTTTCAATAAAGGTCATCTTTAACCTCTTAAATCACCATAAGGGTTGTTTGGACTGGTGCAAGGTGCCCACTTTAATTAGTGGACATCATATACCAGGCCAACTTCTCACACATGCCAACTAGGAATAAATGGTATTTCCTGTAACAAGATAGTCCTTGTGGCTTGAGAGTGGTCGTCTTCTGTCTCTTATCAGGTAAGATGACTCATGGAGTTACTCACTGGGCACTTCCTTGTTTGATGATACTCTTCTACCACTTTGATCAATCACATGAATAAGCACCATGTTGGTTTTTCTATACACTGTGATCTGAGAGCGCTCTATTGTTAATTTTTGCACTACTTTGTCTGTTTCTTTCAGAGAGACGGTGGACCCAGAATACAAACAGGCCATCACCGTCCCTATCACGCTAACCTTTATGTGGCTAGTATAAATTTATACATAATATTTCCATGATTATACTTGCAGAGTGACTTACAATCAAGGTCCTTGCAAATGCCCCTGAACCCCTTTTAGGGTCAAATATGGGCAGAAACATGTTGACCATCTATAGGGATATATTTGTTTAAAATCACCCCTTCCTTCCTTGCATTTTAACTCTATCCAGGGGATCACTGAATAGAGGTGATTCAGCCCTCTGGAGATAGTTTTAATCACATTGCCTTGATACTTTTTTGCACTCTGCCCATCACTTACCCTATAAAACGGCTCATCTAAAAAAACACTTCAGCTCCTTCCTTCGCGGAGTTGTAGCTCATACCTGGTACCTTGCTGTCCGGGTGTGAGGAGGGAACCCCATTATGAAGCATGTCATTTTCGGGTGAGTGAGGGTTCTCGTCCTTTAAGAAGCTCTCTCTAGTTACCACACCACTTACACACATACACACACATTGTATATGTTTCCCTGGTTAGCTCTTCTTATTTTTAGCATTTAACGAGACAAACGTTTTTGTGAGTTTGACAAGATAGTCCTTGTCATACAGACCTCCAACCACTAAATATTCTCCCAGCTAACCTAAAGACTTGAATCCCCTTCAGTTCCACCATCTTCATTTACCAAAAATCGAAGGGTGGAGCATACGGAGCCTTCTCTTACCAAATGACATTGGAGTATGTACAACTCATCTTGCCCTGCTTCAGAGCTTAAAATCCTAGAGCTTGCTCCAAACGTTAGATGGGCTTCCATTGCTTTTAATGCAAATTGCAGACAATACCATATCCCTTGGCTCCCCCAGCATTGGCCTACAACATACATTATATATTTTGAGTTCATGCTGAGAGATCAATAAACTTGAAGTCAATTATGATAAGACTAAAGTATTGGTGTTAACTCGCTGCTGGAACCACAGACTGATCTGGATGGAAAACCTATCCAAAGTGCGCCATCATATAAATATTCGGATGTAGAGTTTCAAGCAATAGTATCACTCAGATTGAATTTACGAGCATTGGAAAAGAAAGCAGCATTACTAAATTTTGCATTTTTTAAATTATCTAAAAATATTGATGGTCCATCAATAGTACCACTTCAAAATGTAGTAAAAGTAAAGTTTCTTGCATCATTAACATATGGTTTGGAGGCCTTCCTAGGTCAATTAACAACAGTTTAAATCAAGTCCAAGCTGCAAAGATGTTTTCAGACTACCCCAATCAACAAACCAAAATCAAATTCGATTAGAATTCAAGTTAACTGACCAATCGGCATTGAACCCTACTATTTTAAGATACTAGTTAAATTAAAACATGTAGTCAAAGGGTCCTTCAAAGGTATTCTCAGCCAAGAATTTCTCTCCTTAAATCCTTCTAATAAAACACCGTGACACATCGTAATAAACTCTGGGGCATATTAGCAAGGAACGGCGATAACTATCGCTAACGCAAGTTAGCTGCAGTTTTTTTATCGCCGTCGATCCCTGAAAGTTATCGCCTTGTTAGCGACGTATTACCAACACGTCGCTAACAGGCGATAGCTACAGGGATCAGCGGCTAAAACTGCCGCTAACTGCAGCGCGATGGCGATAGGAAAACAGGCGATAGCGGGCGGAATCCAGCGATAAGCCCATTGGCGATAAAAAAACGCACGCTAGGAAGCAAGTGAGGACTTTGAAAAAATAGCCTATCAGTCCACCTCCCATAGAAAAGATGCCCAAAAAAACAGTTAAATGCATATTGGAGCAGCCAGGGCCAAGTGCAGCACACATCAACAACCCCCTCAAGCCACCCAACATCCAGGATGACCAGGATGAGAGCCTGGATGCCTCGCTGGACCTGCGTCTGGAGCGTGGATGCCTCGCTGGACCTGCGTCTGGATCCTGGATGCCACCCTGGACCTGCGTCTGGAGCCTGGATGCCTCGCTGGACCT
Source organism: Calotriton arnoldi (assembly GCA_963921515.1). Taxonomy (NCBI): domain Eukaryota; kingdom Metazoa; phylum Chordata; class Amphibia; order Caudata; family Salamandridae; genus Calotriton; species Calotriton arnoldi. The sequence continues at coordinate 202,757 of CAWUFW010018565.1, forward strand.
GCGTCTGGAGCCTGGATGCCTCGCTGGACCTGCGTCTGGTGCTTGGATGCCTCGCTGGACCTGCGTCTGGAGCCTGGATGCCTCGCTGGACCTGCGTCTGGTGCCTGGATGCCTCGCTGGACCTGTGTCTGGTGCCTGGATGCCTCGCTGGACCTGCATCTTGTGCCTGGATGCCTCGCTGGACCTGTGTCTGGTGCCTGGATGCCTCGCTGGACCTGCGACTGGTGCCTGGATGCCTCGCTGGACCTGCTTCTGGAGCCTGGATGCCTCGCTGGACCTGCGTCTGGTGCCTGGATGCCTCGCTGGACCTACGTCTGGTGCCTGGATGCCTCGCTGGAACAGATTCTGGTGCCTGGATGCCTCGCTGGACCTGCTTCTGGAGCCTGGATGCCTCGCTAGACCTGCGTCTGGTGCCTGGATGCCTCGCTGGACCTACGTCTGGAGTCTGGATGCCTCGCTGGACCTGCGTCTGGTGCCTGGATGCCTCGCTGGACCTGCGTCTGGAGCCTGGATGCCTCGCTGGACCTGCGTCTGGAGTGGGATGCGGAAGAGCCATGGAGTCGATGAGCCGTGGCGGGAGACACTGATGTGCGACGATCGCCCGTACCTGGTGGTGAAGTCTGGCAGGTCGCATGGAGACACGTTGCTGACCTGTGTGAGAAGTCCGCCTTGCGCACCTTGGAGCAGTTAATGGTAGAGGCGCTCATGTGCACCAACGTAGTGAGGTCCGCATCGCATACTACAATCCACCACCACACTGGGGTGCACGGAGGGGATTACCAATGGTGGGTGCCGACTCCCTGTATCACAGGCCGGATGATGTTGGGCTGGCCGTACACTGTGGAGGGTGAGGCCCCTGTGCTACGCCGAACTTGTGTGGTCTGAGCGCTGCAACTACACCCCCAAGGGAACCCTGCTGCATGAACTGCATCAGGAGGTCCACCAGCGGACTAGGCGGCGAATGCTGTACCCAGCCCAGTGAAATCACAACTGGCTGAGGCTCCTGCTGGCTGAGTCACAGATTTGGAGAGAGTGCAGTGGATTGCGCCACGGTGTCAATGTCCAGGTAAGGAGAAGGTGGGACGCGTAGCGCAGGAGGGCCGGGGGGTGAGTCGCTCATGCCTATCACACGTAGATGACGAACCCCCGGTGGCGGCTCTACCGCTATGGTGGAAGAGCGTTGCCCCACCGCCTCAAGCAGTGCAGAAGAGGAACAATCATCACATGATGATAACTCAATCAATAAATCAATCAGGGGAATTGTAAGCGCGCTACTCACCCGTGAGGGTCTCAAGGCGCTGAGGGGGGGGCCGCAGATCTGTTAGCCGAAGAGCCAGGTCCAGAGGGTCTTCCTGAAGGTGTTCAGGGAGGGGGCGCGTCTGATGTCTGCCGGTAGCTCGTTCCAGGTCTTGGCTGCAATGTGGGAGAAGGATCTTCCGCCTGCTCTGGCTCTGTGGATGCGCGGGGTTTCGGCCAGTGCGAGTTTGGAAGATCGGAGGTTTCATTTGGGTACGTGGAAGTTGATTCTGTCGTTGATGTATTTGGGTCCGTTGTTGTGTAGGCATTTGTAGGCGTGAGTGAGGATTTTGAAGGTGACTCTTTTTTCCACGGGGAGCCAGTGCAGTGTACGTAAGTGTTGGCTGATGTGTTCGTGCCGGGGGAAGCTGAGGACGAGTCTGGCGGCGGTGTTCTGTAATGTCTGGAGTTGGCGGAGTTGGGACTTGTAAATGCCGGTGTAGAGTGCGTTTCCATAGTCCAGTCTGCTGGTGATGACTGCATGGGTGACTGTCTTCCTTGACTCCGGGGGGATCCATTTGAAGGTCTTGCGGAGGATGCAGAGGGTGTTGAAGCAGCTGGAGGTCACGGCGTAGACCTGTCGGTTCATGGTGAGGGATGAGTCGAGTACGATGCCGAGGTTTTTGGCATGGTCCGAGGGGGTAGGTGGGCTTCCGAGGGCAGCGGCCACCAGGTGTTGTCCCATGCTGAAGGGGTGGTTCCAAGGACGAGGACTTCTGTGTTCTCGGTGTTCAGCTTCAGGCAGCTGTTGGTCATCCAGACTGCGATGTCTTGCATTCCCCCAGTGGATGCCTTTCATGGTCAAGGCGGTGTCTTCGGCTGTGACCGGCGCCCAGGTGGAGATGGTGGGCTGGCTGGTGTGTCTGGGAGGCGGGGGGACCGGCTGTGGCGTCTGGTCGATGTTTGCCAAAGCTGGCGTAGAGTTTTTTGATCTCGAGGAGGAAGTAGGTTCCACGCTTATCGCAGAGGTTTTTGGACGGGGTGATGTCTGTGGCTTCGCTGCGTGGGTTGGTGAATTCATGAATGGACACTGAAGAGTTGCTTGGAGTTGGTGGAGTTGTCGAGGATTTAGTTGTGGATGAAGTCCCTCTTGGTGGTTCTGATTTGGTTGTGGTAGTCCGTCATGGCGTACTTGTAGGTGGTGTAGATTTCGGATGTCTTGGTGTTTCCCCAGTTCTTCTCCAGGCGTCTGCAGGTGCATCATGCTTCTTGGAGATCGGTGGTGATCCATGCGGCTTACCTCGGGCGCTGTTTGTCGGGGTTGCGTAGCGGGGCCAGCTCGTATGCGCAGTTGGAGATCCAAGTGTGGAGTTATCTGGCTGCGACATTGGCGTCGTGTGCCCAGGTGTGGTTGTCTCGGGTGAGGGTGGAGTTGAGTTGCTCATCAGTAACCTTGCTCCAGTTCCTCCGTGGTGTGCATGGGCCTGGTTTGGGTGCCTTGGGTTCGTCAACAGCGAAGTGTACTCAGTGGTGGTCGGTCCATGGCAGTTGCATTGTGTGGCTGAAGTGAACGCTGTTTCCTGCCGCAAAGATGGGGTCGAGGGTGTTGCCTGCTCTGTGGGTCGGTGTGGTGACGAGTTGTTTAAGTCCGATGTTGGCGAGGTTGTCACGAAGGATGGTGGAGTTGGGGTTCGCTGGGGTTGTCGAGGTGGAAGTTCAGGTCTCCAATGAGTATGTCGTTCATTGAGGCGATGGTGTGGGGTGCGACGAAGTCGGTGATGGTGGTGAAGAAGGGTGTCCGGGGTTCGGGGGGTCTGTAGATGAGGGTTCCTCGGAGTGTGGAGTTGTGGCTGGTCTGGATCTGGAAGTGCAGGTGTTTGGCGGAGGGGAAGGTTTTGCTGGAGGTGGTGAGGCAGAGGGTGCTCTTGTGGGTGATGGCGAGGCACCCTCCCAGGTGGTTGGGGCAGTCCTTCCTCTGGATCTTGTATCAGTCCGGGATGGCGGTGTTGATGTCGGGGGCAGAGGAGGCGTTGTTCCAGGTCTCCGTGAATAAGGCGATGTCGGGCGAGAGAGAGTCGAGTAGGTCCCAGATTTCCATGGGGTGTTTGTGCAAGGAGCGCACGTTGAGGAAGATGCATCTTAGGGTGTCGCCGGTGCTGGCGTCGGCTGTGTTGGAGTCCGGGGTGGTGGTTAAGGTCTGGCGGCAGTGGAGGCAGGAGAACTGGCCGTGGGTCGTGTTTGGCAATGCCTGTTGGCAGTCTATGACTTTTCCGGGGTTGAGTGCGTGGAGGGTGGCTGTGCTGTAGCAGTGGGTGGCCCGGGATCCAGGGTTTCTGGCGCTGGTCGCGGTCAGGTCGCGGACAGGCGCAGACGGGCTTGGCTTAGGCGCGCCTTCTGCGAGCCAGCAGCGCACGTCCGCGGCGCGACCGCGCAGCGGCCGCCATTAAGTAAGGGACGGTGGAGGAACGATCAGCTGGGAGGCGGGAATGGGCAAGGACAGGGGTGCGGGCCATAGGGGCAGCAGCGGCGGGAAGCGGGAAGTGCGGGCTCAGAGAAGCCTATAAAACAGATTAAAAAGTGCAATACAAGGGATAACTAACTGATGTAATCATGCTATGTATCCTCAGGGGGTGGGAGGGTGGGTAGGGCATGGGCGGATTGGCATCCCACTCAAGTGCGCAATGACTGTTTGGTCGGCCCACTCAGGCCGCCCAAAGCAGTCATGCGCACTTCCTGTTCGCAATGCATGCTCCATTACAGCCTGCATGTAGAACATGCCCACCCCTCCGGCCCCTGGCTGCATGACTTGTCCCGTTGACAATTACCAATCCCACCGCCGCATTGCAGCGTTGTGATTGACTTAGGGGAGGGAGCCTGGCTGCCTACTTCCTTTTCCTGGAAGCAGACGCAGGAGAGCAGGAGCTACGATGACACGGGACATGGCTTAGAGGTAAGACTCCCATCAATACATTTTTAACAACACCCGCTCACACACACATCCCCGCGTCCATGCACCATCCAGTGTTCTTTCCGGCGTTTACCACCTCACAGCTGTCCAGCCCCCCCCACTCACTTCTCAATGGTGGCCGCTGTGCGCCCATGCACAGCGGGCGTACCACTCGTGTGCCAAAGGCACATACGTAGTTGCGACGCATGCCATCACCTCGCACGCCATTCCAATGCATACTAATACTAGGCACACTGCAACAGTAGAGTAGGTGTTGCATAACGGAGACATAAAGATCACAGTTCCCAATTCAGTGAGTGCAACCCAAAACTGACCTTTGCACCACAAACCCAACCGTGAACTCTGGAATTCCTTTTTGAGCCCCCAAAACACACCCAAAAATCACATTTGAGACAAATGCACACCCCAATTTTCATATTTTACCCCCAAAAACACCCCATTTTTAACATTTTACCCCAAAAAACACCCCCATTTTCATATTTTACCCCAAAAAACACCTCATATTTCATATTTTACCCCACAAAACACCCCAAATTTCATATTTTACCACAAAACCATACACACCTGACAAACTTTAAATTACCCCATTACTGACCTCACAATGCATTGTAAGCACAGGCGATGTAAAGGCACCTGCGTTGTCGGAGTTGCATTGTTGACGATGTACTGCCTGCGTTGTAATGGTCGTCTCCTGTGCCAAAGGCAACCCATAGGCTACGCCGCTTGCGTCCGTCTGCCCCTGGACCGCGCCCAGCACCAAGGAGCCTTCCTCTTGGACATTCCACCGCTACGACGCCAGCACCCTCCTCGCCATCAACCCTGGACGCCACCTCGCCTGCCAGGACCAGCCTCTGCTCCGGACTGGACATCGCCATCGCCATCACTGACGGCTGCAGTATCACCCGCAAGGAGCACCCTGACCATCAAGGAGGAGGCATTGCCATCACCTACATAAGCACACTCCGACTGACCACGCACTCTAATGATCCACGGGTGAGCATGGACCACCTCAACTCCCAGATCCGGACCAGGCCCAAGTACATCCTCTGCGGCACCCTCATGTGCAGGCCCCCCGGGACATGGCCCCCCATTCTCCAATACCAATGTAGACCTCATTGCACCCCAGGGTCTCCCATCCATCAACGACATCCTACTCGGCGAATTCAAGTTCCACCTGGACAACCCCAGTGGCCAGAACACCACCCCGTCCTGGGGAGGGTCCGCTACATCAGACGCAAGCAGCAAGTCACCTCAACAAGCCACATAGCAGGACACACGGTCGAGCATGTCACCTCCGCCAGCGGGAACTTCAACTACAGCCACAACACCGGACTCTCCTGGACCGGCCATCATTGGTGACATCACGTCTTCGCCTTGCCCACCGGACGCCACCACCATCATCGCACCCCCTCGCAGCTGGATCAAGGCCACCAAAGAACCTCTCGTCAACTCCCTCCACACCAACACTCCACCAATGCTTGCAAACGATGACACCGCAGCCCGCAACCACCCGATCTCCAACATCGCCGACACCCCTCATGAACGACACTGCGTCAGTACCTTCCGCCTGCCTGATGGCACAGGGATAGGCTGGCCCCATGCATTGCTGGAGTTGCGACATGGTTGTGACACAACTGCAGCAATGCGTGACTTTAGCGCAGACAGATACGTCAGGATTCCAGACGTATCTGTCATTACTTGCGTCATGGAGCGCTGTCCAGTGAATACAGTGCATCCATGCTGTCGCAAGAAGGGCGTGGTGAGAAGTGTTGCAACGCTGTCTTGTCGCAGCGCAGCAACACTTTTCATGACTGGGGCACAGGAATGCGCACTATCTTATTGATTGTGCACATTCCTGCACTGTAGTTTTGTCGCAGGGCAGCGCTGCAACATTGCTTGCAGCGCTGGCCAGCGCCAAAACCTGCAGAGATATGGGCCCAAGTGTTATCTCCATTTTTTAGACCAGCTATTTTCTGGTCTTAAGTAACTGGCTAGTTTTCACCGCCGTTCCCTGATACTATCGCCATGTAGCGACGGCTTGGTAATACACCGCTAACATGGCAATAGTTTTCAGGGTTAGGCGGCGATAAAAAAACTGGCGCTAACTGGCGTTTGCGGTAGGTATGGCCGGTCCTTGCGAATATCCCCCCCAAGTATTTATCCCATGTTCTGTGTTACTGCCCAGCCTTTTCAAGCAAACACATACATTTTTTAACTCCAGCGTTCTACTACTTAAATATATAGATCTGCAAAGATGCAACAAATGCTTGTTTCAATAGCTTGTGTTACATATTACTAAGTGGTTTTGTGGAATTCATGAGCACTGATTCAAAAACATTGGATAAACTAAATGACCTAAGTCAAGCCCAAAGGGTCAAATTTTTACCGACTTGCACCTGATTAAGTTATATGAATACCAAAAATTACATAAACTAATTCAAAAACATATGATTCATTACCTATGTCCAGATTTTAACCAATGTTAAGAGATGCTTTATGATTTTAATTTACTGTAGTTGTATTTAACTTTCGGATACATTGAATGGTTTTAATTATCAATACATCTATTCATTCATTTATTGTTATATCTTTGATCAAATAATGTAAGACTGACCTATACTGTAGTGGTGATTTTCAAGATATCAACATTCGGGAAAGACTATTGGAGAAGAATTTTTCACAAAAAAACAAAGTACAAGATGGTATACTTTACCATTCATATAATTATAAACATAACTAAAAACTTCTAAAATCCTTGGTATGTTATCAGTTCATTTACCAATGTGAATGCACCTGTGTGGTGTGCTACCGTAGTCTTTAATTGCAAGGTGCTGACAGCTGCGGTGGTCAGGGAATTGCTGCACCGCGCTCATGAGAACCAATTACATCCTGAAGTCACAGGCGGTTTAAGATTTAAGCATCCTCAATGCTGTAATCCCTTAGCCCTTACTATTATGTATGGGAAGAGGTATGAGTGCAGCTGAATAATCCATCGTTTCACAAATTTGAACAGCATATAGATAGGTAGTAATCCAGTAAAAGACTCCAGTAAATGCCCCACCGGGAGCAGCTGCCCTGCTGCTCAGCCTCCAAGATAACTGACAAATCCCATCAACTCACACAGATAGAACAGTACATGACATCACAGAGACTGGCTGAGCAGCAGAGAACAAGACACTAAGAAAGGACAAAGAGGAAGGAGAGAAGGATGCAACACACCTTTCCCCTTAACAGAAACAATGAGGAAGAGAGAAAAACAAATAGAGGAGCAAAAGGATAACAGAACAGAACACCAAACACACACACATATAACCTTCTAAGCAATAGTAAGGAGAAGAGGTTAAACACACAAAGAGGGTGCGAGTACTGAAGGTTGTACCAACACCAGAAGACAACAAAAGAATACATGAGCGTGGTTAAACTGAGCACTGAGCGTGGTTAATGTGCTCCACATGACAAACCCACTCATTCATCACCAACACAAAGAAACTGAACACCTCAATAAATTTTGAGCAAAGATGGTTCAGTACTGCAAAATATAAATGAAATTTGAAAATGAAATTTGAACACCTCTAACATAATAGAGCACCTAAGTGGTTCATAACAAATAATCACCAATAAAACTGAGCACCTTTACTGCTCCTCACCAATAAAACTGAGGACCTCTACGGCTCCTCACCAGCAAGCATAAATAACACTGAGCATGAAAATGAAATTTGAACACCTCTAACAAAATAGAGCACCTAAGTGGTTCACAACAATTAATCACCAATAAAACTGAGCAACTCTACAACTCCTCACCAATAAAACTGAGCACCTTGTTGTAAAGGAAGATACAGAGTCCAGCTGTATAAATGGAGTAATCCTTTATTGTAGCTTGGTTCCAGGATAGGTGAGTAGGATAAGGTAGAAGATATAGATGCAGCCCCACCAGGAGCAGGCTCCTAGCCGCTCAGCCTGGGTTTACCAACTGACACTCTAAACACAGAGAGGCACTCAGGCATTCTATGATGTCATGGTACATTCCAACCGAGCAGTACAGTGGGGAATGGTAGAGAAGTAGTTTACCACACATCCTCCTTCCTTGGGGAACAACATCAGAAATAAGGAGAAAGACAAATGAGATACCTCAGAAATAACATGAGCATGAAATGAACACATTGAGATGCAGATATCTAATGGTGTAGTGCATGAGGTATCGGGAATAACACAGGCATGAAAAGAAATGCATTAAAATGCAAAACATCATTGAATGTATTAAAATTGCAAATATCATTAATACACGCCCCATCCCCCTCCCTTAGGGAAAATAAAGCAAGGCTTAGATGAAAAAAAAACAATGCAACCGAGAAGGGTGGTCACACCCACTACCTCCCCCATATGCGGGTACACCACAGGGTAGACACCCTGGTAAACAAAAGTGGGTGTTGACACTGACCCTTGGGAGAAAAACAACATCCCCAAGAAAAGGTACAACAGGGGAAATATTCACTCTAGATAACCAGAAGAGTGCAACCTCCACAAGAAAGATACACCAGAGAGAAAACGCTCTGGAAAGGACAAAGGTTCCCCTAATTAGGGTAGAAGGCATGCTGACACTTGAAAACTAGGATAAAAGGTCCGTTAAGGGTAACGGAAGAGGTCTAAACACTAGAGAGAAGCTTCTCACTCAAAGTCCTACGAACATGAAACCCTTGGCCACGAGTTCCAAGCAGGTGGACTTCCACCGGAGCATAGTGTCAACATGAAAAGATGCCCCATGGGTAGTAACCCTAGGAACTGACCAAACAACATCCACCAAAAATAGGGAACAACGCAGGGTACTGACCCTGGAAAATTACACAACCTCCCTAGGTAGGGTACACCACAGAGTAATCACCTTAGAAAACTAAACAAGCTCCCTAAATAGAGTACATCTCAGGGTAGTAACCCTGGAAAACAACATAACCTCCCCTGATAAGGGTACACCACGGAGTACACACCCCAGAAACAACACAACCTCCACTAAGGAGGACACACCACAGAGTACTAACTGTGGAAAACTACACAACCTCCCCTAAATAGGGTACATCACAGGGTAGTAACCCTGGAAAACAACAAAACCTCCCCTGATAAGGGTACACCACGGGGTACACACCCCGGAAACAACACAACCTCCACTAAGGAGGATACACCACAGGGTACTAACTGTGGAAAACTACGCAACCTCCCCTAAGTAGGGTACACCACAGGGTACTAACTGTGGAAAACTACACAACCTCCCCTAAGTAGGGTACACCACAGGGTACCCACCCTGGAAAACTGAAGACTACAGCCTCTCCTAAATAGGGTACACCGGAGGATACTAACCTTTAAAACAACACTATATCTGAATTGGGGCAATAAACACCCCCACAACCTCCCCCAAAGAAAAGGGTACACTCCGTTTAGTCACACAACACACTTTCCTTAAAAACTGAGTTAGAGCACTGGGCAAGACACTATGGGGTCGATTCCGATCTCGGTCGGAGGCGCACCCAATACCATTCGGTCGGGAAAAAAGCCATGCGAAAGCCAGTTTCCCGACCGATCCGTACAGCACACCGAACGAGCAAGTACGATGCGCACAACAGCAAAAATTCCGGCCGAGCCGTACTCACCCAAACCAGGTCCTGTTCTCCGACCGAGGCGAATCCGGAAACGCCGAATCGAGTCGCACGGAAGGGAAAATGCAGCCCCGTCCGGCCGGACAAGTACGATGCGCTTCCCGTACGCGCCGAACCCGTCGCTACGCACGGCACGTCAAAGCATCCGGGAGAGGCACACATAAGCTCCGAATCGCGCCACAACACGATCCACGGCTACGGAGACGAACACGGCACCGACGAGGACGACGCGAAGCGACGAGGACGAAGCGAAGCAACGAGGACGACGCAAGCAACGAGAAGGACGAACGACACGAACCAACCATGAATCCCTTCGTCCCGATCATACCAATATTCTACATCTACTACCGGAACAGGCACGGACGCGTACGGCGCAGAAGGTAAGTCAGACACCAACCACAAAACACATACAACACGTACACGACACATCACACACATACACTGGGAATCTGAATATACTTACACCAGCAACAGCAGCACCATAGGGGCGGGATACCCATCACCAATGCCACATATGCACACAGGGGCCTGAATGCGCGCCACCACCCCAACCCAGGGGGCAGGATGCCCACCACTACTACCACCCTTAGCCAGGGGGCAGGATGCCCACCACTACTACCACCCTCACCCAGGGGGGCAGGATGCCTACCACTACTACCACCCTCACCCAGGGGGGCAGGATGCCCACCACTACTACCACCCTTAGCCAGGGGGCAGGATGCCCACCACTACTACCACCCTCACCCAGGGGGGCAGGATGCCTACCACTACTACCACCCTTAGCCAGGGGGGCAGGATGCCCACCACTACTACCACCCTTAGCCAGGGGGCAGGATGCCCACCACTACTACCACCCTCACCCAGGGGGGCAGGATGCCTACCACTACTACCACCCTCACCCAGGGGGGCAGGATGCCCACCACTACTACCACCCTTAGCCAGGGGGCAGGATGCCTACCACTACTACCACCCTTAGCCAGGGGGCAGGATGCCTACCACTACTACCACCCTTAGCCAGGGGGCAGGATGCCCTACCACTACTACCACCCTTAGCCAGGGGGCAGGATGCCCACCACTACTACCACCCTTAGCCAGGGGGCAGGATGCCCACCACTACTACCACCCTCACCCAGGGGGGCAGGATGCCTACCACTACTACCACCCTCACCCAGGGGGGCAGGATGCCCACCACTACTACCACCCTTAGCCAGGGGGCAGGATGCCCACCACTACTACCACCCTCACCCAGGGGGCAGGATGCCTACCACTACTACCACCCTTAGCCAGGGGGCAGGATGCCCACCACTACTACCACCCTTAGCCAGGGGGCAGGATGCCTACCACTACTACCACCCTTAGCCAGGGGGCAGGATGCCCACCACTACTACCACCCTTAGCCAGGGGGGCAGGATGCCCACCACTACTACCACCCCTCACCCACGGGGGCAGGATGCCTACCACTACTACCACCCTTAGCCAGGGGGCAGGATGCCCACCACTACTACCACCCTTAGCCAGGGGGCAGGATGCCCACCACTAGCTACCACCCTCACCCACGGGGGCAGGATGCCTACCACTACTACCACCCTTAGCCAGGGGGCAGGATGCCCACCACTACTACCACCCTTAGCCAGGGGGCAGGATGCCCACCACTACTACCACCCTTAGCCAGGGGGCAGGATGCCCACCACTACTACCACCCTCACCCAGGGGGGCAGGATGCCTACCACTACTACCACCCTTAGCCAGGGGGCAGGATGCCCACCACTACTACCACCCTTAGCCAGGGGGCAGGATGCCTACCACTACTACCACCCTTAGCCAGGGGGCAGGATGCCCACCACTACTACCACCCTCACCCAGGGGGCAGGATGCCCACCACTACTACCACCCTTAGCCAGGGGGCAGGATGCCCACCACTACTACCACCCTCACCCAGGGGGCAGGATGCCTACCACTACTACCACCCTTAGCCAGGGGGCAGGATGCCCACCACTACTACCACCCTTAGCCAGGGGGCAGGATGCCCACCACTACTACCACCCTCACCCAGGGGGGCAGGATGCCTACCACTACTACCACCCTTAGCCAGGGGGCAGGATGCCCACCACTACTACCACCCTTAGCCAGGGGGCAGGATGCCCACCACTACTACCACCCTCACCCAGGGGGGCAGGATGCCTACCACTACTACCACCCTCACCCAGGGGGGCAGGATGCCTACCACTACTACCACCCTTAGCCAGGGGGCAGGATGCCCACCACTACTACCACCCTTAGCCAGGGGGCAGGATGCCCACCACTACTACCACCCTCACCCAGGGGGGCAGGATGCCCTACCACTACTACCACCCTTAGCCAGGGGGCAGGATGCCCACCACTACTACCACCCTTAGCCAGGGGGCAGGATGCCCACCACTACTACCACCCTCACCCAGGGGGCAGGATGCCTACCACTACTACCACCCTCACCCAGGGGGGCAGGATGCCCACCACTACTACCACCCTTAGCCAGGGGGCAGGATGCCTACCACTACTACCACCCTTAGCCAGGGGGCAGGATGCCTACCACTACTACCACCCTTAGCCAGGGGGCAGGATGCCTACCACTACTACCACCCTTAGCCAGGGGGCAGGATGCCCACCACTACTACCACCCTTAGCCAGGGGGCAGGATGCCCACCACTACTACCACCCTCACCCAGGGGGCAGGATGCCTACCACTACTACCACCCTCACCCAGGGGGCAGGATGCCCACCACTACTACCACCCTTAGCCAGGGGGCAGGATGCCCACCACTACTACCACCCTCACCCAGGGGGGCAGGATGCCTACCACTACTACCACCCTTAGCCAGGGGGCAGGATGCCCACCACTACTACCACCCTTAGCCAGGGGGCAGGATGCCCACCACTACTACCACCCTCACCCAGGGGGCAGGATGCCCACCACTACTACCACCCTTAGCCAGGGGGCAGGATGCCCACCACTACTACCACCCTCACCCAGGGGGCAGGATGCCTACCACTACTACCACCCTTAGCCAGGGGGCAGGATGCTCTACCACTACTACCACCCTTAGCCAGGGGGCAGGATGCCCACCACTACTACCACCCTTAGCCAGGGGGCAGGATGCCCACCACTACTACCACCCTTAGCCAGGGGGCAGGATGCCTACCACTACTACCACCCTTAGCCAGGGGGCAGGATGCCTACCACTACTACCACCCTTAGCCAGGGGGCAGGATGCCCACCACTACTACCACCCTTAGCCAGGGGGCAGGATGCCCACCACTACTACCACCCTCACCCAGGGGGCAGGATGCCCACCACTACTACCACCCTTAGCCAGGGGGCAGGATGCCCACCACTACTACCACCCCTCACCCAGGGGGGGCAGGATGCCTACCACTACTACCACCCTTAGCCAGGGGCAGGATGCCCACCACTACTACCACCCTTAGCCAGGGGGCAGGATGCCCACCACTACTACCACCCTCACCCAGGGGGCAGGATGCCCACCACTACTACCACCCTCACCCAGGGGGCAGGATGCCTACCACTACTACCACCCTTAGCCAGGGGGCAGGATGCCTACCACTACAACCACCCTTAGCCAGGGGGCAGGATGCCCACCACTACTACCACCCTCACCCAGGGGGCAGGATGCCCACCACTACTACCACCCTCACCCAGGGGGCAGGATACCTACCACTACTACCACCCTCACCCAGGGGGCAGGATGCCCACCACTACTACCACCCTCACCCAGGGGGCAGGATGCCTACCACTACTACCACCCTTAGCCAGGGGGCAGGATGCCTACCACTACTACCACCCTCACCCAGGGGGCTGGATGCCTACCACCACCCTTAGCCAGGGGGCAGGATGCCTACCACTACTACCACCCCCACTCATAGGATGGACAATGCATGACACAACCAGCACACCACAACCTAGGGAATGCAAGATAAAGACATCCCCCACCACCATGACAAGCGTGTGTGAGGCTGTGTCAAATGCCTACAACACCGAACAT
>CAWUFW010018566.1:0-216638 GCA_963921515.1 Calotriton arnoldi
CAAGCCACGCCCCCGAGTTTTTATTGAAAGTTATGCATGTTACATACACAGCATTATGAATCACTTCAGACAATAAATCAAACATAATAACACGTGGCAGTGAAAAGGTACAGTGGTGCATACATTCTGATAGATCGATTATACTAGAAGTGCAAGGTAGTGGTTTTACAAGTCAGTATAATACAGCCAAGTTATACACCAGAGTCAAGTGGTGCATCAGTACTCTGTGAGCGAAGATATTGCAATAATGGTTCCCAAATGTCCTTGGGCCTAGATGTGGTGGGCAATTCTTCAGCGTACAAGGCCAGGGTCTCACGACAGTATACCAAGTCCTTTAACCACTGTGTGACTGAGGGACTGACACGACTCTCCCAACACATGACCACTCTGCGCTTAGCTAATAATAACGCTATTTTAATAAATCTGCACAACATTCCTTGCAGAGATGGGACCAAGCCCAGCAAACACACCTGTGGGGTGCACTCCAGGGTGAGGTCAGTCATGTCATGTAGTATGTTAATCACAGCTATCCAATATTCTGCCACCTTACCACACTCCCATGCCAAGTGCCAGAAGTCCGCACCTGAGGCATTGCACCACTTGCATCTGTCATGGTCTCTAAGACCGCATTAGAATAGCTTATATGGTGTATGGTAAACTTGGTGAATGTACTTGAAGTGGATTATCCGTAGGTTGCCATTGGATGTGAGTGCTTGAGTTAATTGGCAGCAGTACTCCCAATCCCTCAGTGTAAGTGGCGGATCCAGCTTCCTGTTCCATTGCTCCAGACTCTTGTTCTGTGGCAGCGGTGTATCGTCCCTTGCTGCTCGATATAGTTTAGTCACCAACTTATGTCTCATAGGGCTGGTGAGCAGTGTGTGCAGGGGTTGTAGCGTCGGGGGTTCTGTCGGGAACGTGGGGTAGTGTGTCTGTAGTACCTTTCTGAGCCAGTGAATAGTGAAGATAAAAAGAGGTGTCTGATTCTGAATATAGCTGAGGTCGGCTTGCTGCATAAAGCTACCTTCAGGGAACAGGTCCTGCATTTTATCAATGCCTGCGAGGGTTAAAGTGGGCATGACGCCCGTCTCTTTTGTGACTGAAATCCCAGCGTGATGTGCCAGGGGCATAAGTGGGGAGTATATCAGGAGTTTACCCGCCCTGCGACCCAGTGCCTGCCAAGCAGCAATGTTGACATCAATAGAATTGATTTCTGAACGAGGGGTACCCCTGTGCGTGTGGGTTAGTATGGAGCTTAGGGGGACGGGGTGTGCATCGCCAACCTCCACAGCCACATGTGGTATGCAGTTGTGGGTTCGGTACCAGTAGTATGCGTACTGAGCCTGTGCACAAAGGTAGTAAAGGGGTATGTCAGGCACACTAAATCCTCCCCTACTGTAGTCAAGAGTAAGGGTCGACAGACTCACTCGCGCCTGTTCACTTCCCCATATCAACTTAATTAGAAGCGTGCGGAGCGTTTTGAACAATGTTGTAGGCAGTGGTATGGGGATATTACTATAAAAATAAAGAAATTTGGGCAGAACAACCATTTTTATAAGTGCCATACGATCAGCCAATGATAGCGGCTATCTACCTGTTGTTCGAGCTTTGTGCAGGCAGTGCCATAATTTTCACGGATCACAACATCTGGGTCACGATGGATCCACACTCCAAGGTATTTCACAGGTTCCACCGACCACAACAGGGGGAACTCCAACATATGTGGAGAGGTAGAAACAGTGAGCGGGACAACTAGTGATTTAGACCAATTAATGGTGAGGCCAGAGAATCATCCGAAACGGATATATTCTCTGAGCACCGGAGATAGAAAGGTCTGTGGCTCTCTTACAAATAGCAGCATATCATCTACATAGAGTGATATGCTCACGGGGCGGTGGGCAAACTGCAGCGCTGCCGCTCTATGACGCTGCCAGATGATACAAGCAAGTGGTTCTAGCATGATCGTAAAGAGGAGCGGCGATAGGGGACAACCCTGTCTCGTACCCCTGCAGATGGAAATGGGGTCTGAGGTAATGCCCTCTATGCGTACACGTGCTGAGGGGGCGGCGCATAGCAGTCGTATCCAATTGGTGAAAAGTGGTGGAAAGCCCATCCGATTGAGAATGGTAAAAAGGTAACTCCACTCTATGGAGTCGAAGGCTTTGGCTGCGTCAAGCATCACAGCTGCTGCCTGTAAATCTGGGTCGAGAATGTGATACATGGCAAACAGTGTTCGCAGGTTGTGTGATGTAGATCTTTCAGGTATAAAACCGGACTGGTCCGGTAAGACTAGGATGGACATCAACGGTGTGAGTCTGGTAGCTAGTATTTTCGCCAACAGTTTCGCGTCTATGTTTATAAGTGACAGCGGGCAAGAGGAATCACAACGTTTAGGTGGTTTACCTTTTTTAAGCAGAGTGATGATGAGGGCCTCCCGGAGTGTCGCAGGGAGTGAGCCGACTTCGTACGCATCAGCATACATTTCAAGGAGATAGGGCGTCAGTACCTCTGCGAACTCTTAGTAAAACTCACAGGTGAGACCGTCGGGGCCCGGAGCTTTTTTATTTGGAAGGGATTTTATCGCTGTTTTGATTTCTTCCTCGGTTATAGGTTGGCAAAGGTATTCTCTGTGGCCATCTGAGAGCCACGGTAGAGCGATATCGGAGAGATAATCGTCGAGCTCTGTAGCCGGTACACTAGTTTGTGATGTATACATATCTGTGTATGCAACTTGGAATTGCCTGACTATGTCTCTGGTAGAGTAGTGGTCTATCTCGGAGGCGTCCGTTATTTTAGTGATGGTATGTGTGTCCTCCCTGGCCTTGATTTTAATCGCTAATGTATGTCCCGGCCTGCCCCCCTCACCATAAGCGTGGGCAACGTGGCGCCTGGATAGGTACCGAATTTCATCTTCGGCAAATTTATTATATTCTGTGATGGATTCCTTAATTTGGGCAAGGAGTGCTGTGCTAGGGGAACAGTCATAGTCACGCTCAAGGCACTGCAGGGTGCGTTTGGTCTTAGACAGTTGGCCACGGATGTCTTTGAGTATTCCTGCGGTCGTACTAATGCACACCCCTCGAATCGTGGCTTTAAAGGCTTCCCAAAGAATTGCAGCGCTATCCACCGATCCCTTGTTCTGTGCAAAGTATTGTGTGATCGCCTCCCGTATAGTATGTGTGTAGAGGGGGCAAGTAGTGCGTCATTGCGGAATCACCAAGTAAACTGTCGGGAAAATGTTTGTGGGATATGTAGTTCAAGCCTAACAGGATTATGGACTGACAGTGTTCTGGGGAGCACCTCTACATCAGAGACCCAGGTGGTACTGTCGTTGCTCATTAACCAGTAATCCAGTCGGGACCAACTAGCGTGGGCGGTGGAAACATGTGTACCTTCAAGCCTAGTCGGGTTGCGCATGTGCCATACATCTAATAGTGCAAGCTCTGCTATGCCTTTATTAATAACTCTCGCAGATCTTGGAGAGTGTCCCGAGACCCCACTCGACTTGTACTTGCTCGGGTCTAGGTGAGTGTTCAAGTCTCCGCCCCAGAGTATGGTATCTTCCGGCCATTCCCGCAATATGGAAATTATGCGTTCATAAAAATCAGGGTCTTCTACATTAGGGCCATACACGTTCACCAAGGTGATGAGGGACCCCGCAAGCTTACAGTGAGTTATTGCATACCTGCCAGCTTCATCTATACAGCTTTTGATCATAATGAAGGGTAAGTTTCTCTTTATGAGGGTGAGAACCCCTCTGGCGTATGACCAGTATGAGGAGGCCTGTCGGTAACCCGCCCATTTGGTCCCTATCTGCGCCGCGGTGTGGCGTGTTAGGTGTGTTTCTTGTATGAGTGCAATTTTGACCTCGTGTCGATCCAGGTAGGCTAGTGTCTGCCTTATTTTTTGGGGGGAATTGAGTCCCCGCACATTCCATGTTAAACAAACAATTTTTTCATGAGCCATCTAAAACTTGCACGTAGATCAGGTGAAATGCACCACAAAACAATATTTCTGTACCACTACACATCATGTAACAGAATGACTTAGTACCTATTAGCCACAACAACCCGTTCCCTCGACCCCACCCCTCCCACCCAAACCCCCCACCCACTTCAGCAACCCCAACCTGCCAAAGCCATCCCCACCCCTAACGGTATCCCATAAGAAAAAAAATTGCCATAGTAGCAATGGGGAGCACCCGCGGGGAGCGCTGGAGCACAACGTCACTCCCAGGTGTAAAGGGAGTTGACGGGAGTCAGATAGTACACATTCCCGCCCTGAGTAAAATGCTAATCAGTACAGATCAAGGATAACAATAAGAAAACCTGTAAACATGTATAGTAAAGGTAAAGTCTTATCTGCCAGTTCCAGGTTCAAGCCACCAAACAGATGGAGTCTGTGTACAATGCAAGGCAAAGTGTGTCTACAGGAAGGTTCCAGGGTGGCATGACAGCACCGCCTTCTGCAGTTAAGGACCATATGTGCCCAATGTGAGTGTCACTCCGTAGTGCCTTGCAAGCATGCATCATTATCATCGCCCTCCTGATTGGAAGAAGTCTTGGCCTTGCGTTTTAGTGTTTTGGCATAGTCCATCCCAGATTTTGGCATGGTGAATATTCTAGATTTACCATTCAGTTCAATGCGCAGTCTAGCTGGATACAGCATTACATAGGGGACTTTTTCGGCCATCAATATTTTCTTTGACGGTTGGAATTCCTTTTGTGCCACCTGCACTGCTGCGGTGAAGTCTGGGTAAAAAGCTAGAGAGTTACCCTCGTGAACAATATTACCCTTCTCTCTGGCCATGCGGAGGACAGCATCGCGGTCTCTGTAATTGAGGAGACGCGCGATTATGGGGCGTGGAGGGGTCCCCGGTGCCGGCCTGACAGCCAGGGAGCGATGGGCACGTTCTACTATCAGCACTAGTGATAGATTCTCTGCCCCGAAAATCGCCTGTAGAAGAGACTCAATGTACGTTTCGAGGCGGCCTGTGTTCGTGGATTCCGGTAGGCTGGTGATGCGCAGGTTATTGCGCCTTGATCGAGCCGCAAAATCTTCATTTTTGGCCTGTATTACCTCAAGCACCTTCTCGATGGCCGACGTTTTGGATGCTACCTGCTGTAATCCGTCCTCGGTATCCGATATACCCGTTTCCGCCTCTCCAAGACGTAGAGCATGCTTGTCCAGTTTAGCAGACATATGGTCCATTCTCAGGTTTAGACTGTCAATCTTGCCATCTATATTCTGTAGTCTGTTCTGGACTGCAGCGAGTGTTTTTTCAATCGCAGATAAACTGTCCGTGGGGCTGTCCACTTCAGAGTCCGATGTGGCCCGTTGCTGAGACTTACTGGATTTGCGAGGTTCAATTGTGAGATGGGGCTGACTGCGTTCTGTTTTGCCCATTTTACCACATGGGTCCGTGCACTTATTGCGCGTGGACGGAGGCAGGGGATGTGGATTGTGCCAGAGCACACAGAATCGATACGGAGTGAGCCCAACTCGCTCCGTTAATGTCCAAAGTGGCCCTCAGCAAGCAGATACGGAGTGGTTAACGCTGAAGCAATTCACAGGCAGGCCCCAAAGCGGCGGATCTCACACATACACAGCCAACCTCCTAGTTGGAGTCCGCGATGCGGTAGCACTACCCCCGCAAAGACTGAGGGCAGTTGGATCACCGTGCGCTATTGCTCGAACTTGATAGCAGACTGTCACTCCACCACCGCGATGAAGCTGGTGACACGTTTATCAATCACGCACTTTTATATGGAAGACTGGCCAGTACGCCGTAGGAGGCCACAATATGGCAGCGCCACACCGCAAATCCCAGTCCGGGGAATTATGGGGCTCATTATGGATCTGGTAATCAGGCAACAGCTGGGATATGGAGTGCTCACCGCCGCTGCCCCGGGCCCACGCGGCGGTGTGAGATGAGGCAGCGTATGATGACGGATCAGCAGTGTGCACTGCGTGCTGAATCAGGATTCTGCTCCCCAGGGGCCGCAGGGTCTCTCGCGTGCACCGCGGATCGAGGTATCCTCAAAAAGTGTGGGCTTGATGATGCGGAAGTCCGCAGCGCCGCGTCGGCCCCTAAGACGCCTGGTGCTCCCGGCTGTGCTTCACACTCAAGGGGCAGGCTTATGAGGATGCTGTAGGCCTCAATGCAGGCCCGTCCGACGTTCCCCCAGCCCAGCGATCCACACTTGTGCTGGGTCATGGGCACTGGCGCAGGGCAGAGCGGCGATGTCGTCAGGTGCGGTGGTGTAGAGCCCCGACACTAGGGGACGCTGGAAGGGGCCGCACACTCCCCGGTCCCCGGGACCTTGACGGTGGGGCAGGCCGGACTCTGCGCAGCAGTCAGGCGATGCAGCAAGGCAGTCCGCACCCGCCCTCGTAGCTCACACTCACCGGCTCCCCACAGTCCCCGAGACCCGCCAGATGACCGCACAACTCCTGGCCCCGTCCAGTGATCGCGGCCTCCAGCGCCTCTGCAGGCATTGCTCCGGGCTCCGGAACGATGTTTAAGCCACCATTTTGGAAGGTAGGGTCCACAGAGAAATGCACCGCGCTCAGCGTCTATGCCACCTCTAGTGCCAATATTTTTTTGATTGTGATGGCGCAGGGGTAGCGCAAGCAAAGCTCATGTTCTGTTGATTTCGGGCTGGATCTGCAGGATATTAGAAGGATGGACGGTCCGGTCGGCAGAGCTGCACTAAAGCGCGGCCATCTTGCCTGGCGCCCTCTAGCGCCCCCTCGCAAAATTGTTTGATACATGAGGCCCAATGTTATTTGACAAGATTCAAAACTCAGGATTGCTGGGGAAAGAGCTGCAACCTGTACAGTTATATCATTGGCTGCATTTACTAAAACTGCATGACAACTGCCACAGTCCCACCACAGGCCTACCAGTCAACCACCAAATTCAAGCCCTCGCCCAAATGTGATAGTAAATTCTTAGCCCAATACACACAAAAAGCACAATCATTTTTAGGTCTGGCATTAGCCAAGACATTTTTTTTTCTTAACTTATTGTTATTGAGCATTTTTAGAAACAATATCATTACCACAGAGGTGTAAAACATTTAGTGATGGCAAAGAGAGAGCCAGTATAATGATACACATAATACATGCATCCCTTAACAATATGCAAACAGTAACAATGTATATATAGAAATATGCAAACAAAGAAGAACCAGGGTAAAACAAATCCTGGGCCCATACACTGCCAACACATAAAAAGCGTGTGATATTTTTTTAACACATGCACAAATGTCCTTTGTTGCTAATAAAAGGCAACACAAGTAAGGTACAGTTACTGCACATAAATGACCGAACTGGGGAGGGGGAGGGAGTCGAAATCTTTCTTGCAGTTACAAACGTTTAATTAAGGCAGCAACAAGAGTATCTATGTCATGCAACTGATCGAGGGCACAGGTCTATGAAGAGGACTTTGCGCTGGCAGATGCAGTTGGCTGGTCCTTAGGGAGTGGGTCAGTGATGTCTACCCCAGATTTAAAGGCTTCAAGCAGAGTGTCCCAGTGTTGTGAGATGGGATATTACAGGAGACCTCGTACTTTCTCTGAGTGTAGGTCCGCACCCTCAGTCGTCACCTATACCTCCATTAACCAAGCCCATACATGTGGTTGGGGGTGTTATTGATTCCCAATAACGTGTGATCCTTCTCTTAGATAAAAGGAGTGCTAAGTCAAGGAACATGGCAACAGCTTTGTTGCACTTTGTGTTTAAACAACCCCCCGGTGTAATGCCCCATGTGCATACCGAGGGAACCCCAGGACTGCAAGAGAGGCGGGCAGTGACAGACATCCAGTAATCTGACAGTTGAGGGCACGGCCAGAACATGTATCTGAAATCCTCATCCTCATGCAGGCAACGAGGACAGGAAGCATCCGTGCAATGGAAGAACTGATTGATCTTCGCAGGGGTGAGATATGCTCTATACAAGACTTAGAACTGCATTACCTTGAACTGTGTGTTTCGTGAGACAGTGGCGGGGTAGCCCAGAATCGCATCCCACTCTGTATCGCTGCACATCCAGCCGAAATTCTCATTCAACCAGTCACAGAACATTGGTAGGGACAGACAGATGTTTTAGCACAGCGCTTTGGTGAACCACGTGACCAGGTTGCACCCTGTGCCTAACAAAAGTAGATGTTGTAGCACTTGATGGGTGTTGGGCTCGGGCTGCAGTCTCCCCAAATGCACTCTCAACCTATCAATGATCGAGTTATATGTGAGGAATTGCCCAGGGGTGAGTCCAGTTTCATCCCGCAGGTCGTTAAATGGAATGAGTGCAATATCAGAAAAAAGGTCACCTAGGGTATGGAGACCCACTGCATGTCTGGGGGCTATAGCTGTCATTGTGATGCGTGTGCGCCCTCTACTTGTTCCAAGCAGCTGTAGTAAAGAGGCATAAGGCACTGATGTATTGGTAAGATGTAAGTAATGGCAAAATCACTGCAGTGCCACAGACATCAGTCGCATGGGTGGAATGGGCGTGCAAGCAAGTGGCTGAGAAATGTGCAGCAGGTGCTCCAAATTCCATGGAGGGGACATCAGTGTCGCTGTCTCATCGAGTTTGCATTCAGCAAACCCACTGCAGCTGGAGAGCGAGGTAGTAGTGCTAACAATTGTGTTACAAAGA
This sequence comes from Calotriton arnoldi, assembly GCA_963921515.1. Classification (NCBI taxonomy): domain Eukaryota; kingdom Metazoa; phylum Chordata; class Amphibia; order Caudata; family Salamandridae; genus Calotriton; species Calotriton arnoldi. The sequence goes on from CAWUFW010018566.1 coordinate 8,660, forward strand.
AGAATTTCTGAAAATATATTGGAATGTTCGTGAAGTAACATAATGACAGTGGGGGTAACACCATTTTGGACAGAACAATGTGTCCTGCCACCGACAGCAACAGGGTCTTCCAGAATGCTTTTGCCCACAGAGGGAGGATAGCACCCAGCATATATTGCCACCGCATCGTGGTAGATCCGGATGGCCAAGTAGTGGATCATGTCAGGCTGCCATTACACCAACTTATCACCCAGCCGGAGGGCAGGATCATCCACTGTGGTGGCTAGCGGGAAGAGAAAAGACTTCCAATTAACTCACAAACCAGAGAGATCAGCAAAGGAGGTGAGCAGACGCTCGACCGTTGGCAAGGGCTCAGCAATTTCCTGCACATAGAGAAGCATGTCATCAGCATAAAGCGAGACGACATGCATGCCGTCTCCTGGCGGGATCCCCCAATCCCGTCCCTGCTCCCTCAGTTTATATGGCAGGGGCTTCATGGCCAGGGAGAAGAGAAGAGGGGAGAGAGGGCAGCCCTGGAGAGTGCCTCTGCCTTTGTTTATAGGTTCAGAGATGTATCTACCAGTGTTGAATCGGGCTAGCGGCTCTGTGTATAGGAGTTTGATGAGCCCAAGCATGTGAGGAAATAGATCAAATTTGGTCAACACTGTGAAGCGGTAGCCCCACTCCAGCAAGTCAAAGGCCTTCTCCAGATCCAGCACCCGACAGCTGAATTGTGGCCAGTGGCGCGGCGCTTGTTCCAGAACCCGGAAGAGGCAACAAGATTCAGGAAGGTACCATGACCTGGTACAAAACCATTCTGGTCCTTATGTACTAAACGCGGAATCACTGGCGCCAGCCTGTCCGCTAGCAGTTTACCAAGTATTTTCTTGTCTGCATTGAGCATCGCTAAAGGTCTGTATGAACTGGGGATTGAAACAATCAAGGCTTACTGAGGCGATCGAGGAAGGCAGGAGTGTGAGAGCACCTCGTCATACAAAGTTTGCAGGAGGGGGACCAGCAGCCTAGCGCAGGTTTTGTATAACTCCTGAAGGATCCTGTTTTGAGACCAAAAACATATTTTTTGTTTTATCCAACATTTTATTTTGATTGATAGGGGCCCGCCAGCTTCCCAAACAATAACATTTGTCAAAAACCTTACAAAACGAAACAAGCATTGACAAAGCCAGAAGCCTGGCAGCCCAGGCCAGATCTATTGGCTTGCCAATGCTTGTTGAATCAAAGCATTCGACCAGCCTCACAAGTCATTAATTTCTTACACAGATGTTGAATATTAGCTCAGTTGTGCAAGAAAAGGCCAAATCTGGCAATACTGGCCTCGCCCTGCTTTTGCCTGCCTTCTTCATTCATGGAGCATTGCCTTTGGTCACAGTCTTCAAGCATTTGGCAGGATTCTTCATACAACACAATGTTGCTGTTTGCCCTGGCATGTGTACTGCACGCCCCTCTCCTCCTCAAGACTGGGGCCAAGGAAGTAAGGCCTGTTCCTGCCCTGCCTGAATGTCTGACTAAGAAAAAAATACGTGAATTGTGCGTTTATCTCTCGCAGGCCTGTTGAAGGTGACTGTCTTCAGGCCTGAATAAGCTCAATTGTCTTCGTGAGCAGCCAGCAATGTGTGTTTATAATGTTAGCCTTTAATCTCCGTGTGGGGAGCATGACCACATAGCTATATTTCCAGGGTGGGCTGAGTTCCTTCAGCCCCTGGTAGCTCAGCGTCAGTGGACCTCAGTATTCTCCACATAGGGCCTTGGTTTTTCATTGACAGTCATCAGCCAGTGAAGGCTGTGGTTTCTCTATGTGTTTTTCATCTGAGGTCCTGGAGACTTACTCCCACTTATCTGGTCTTTTTTCACCATATTTCCAGTAGTGCAGCAGTGATTGTGGCTCGATGACAGAAACAGTTTCTATCTTGGCTTGATTAAGATATTGGTCAAATGATTGCAGAGATAACATATCAAGTGATGCCCTATTTTTCAATGAATACATAAAGAGATTCGCTCTAGCCTCATATATCAGAACATACAAAGCCATTATTCACGCCCACTCATTGTTCTAGTCTGTGCAGTTAACTTACTGTATTTTCCCATAAAGTGCTGTCATGAGCTAATGGGATGTTCATTGATCTCTGGCCACATATTACAGGGAATAATTCATCTGTGTAAAATCCCTATTGGCCTTCATTCTCAATGTCTCCATAAGGATAGCTTTGACTTCCAATCAGCGTACTGTAAGTCAAACCCTTTTCAAAGGACATTATACTTTTTTATGTTCAGCCTTAAATGTGTTGGTCTAGTTCAAATCATTGATAAAATATAAACAATAACCTAGATCAACAACACTCATTTCATTAGCCCTTTGAGAACTAAAGGCCTGATATGCACTCATTGGTCTATGAACCTCTACCATAACTCATGGGAGCTACTGGTAAATATCATATCCTAATATCAGAAGTGCCTGTTCTTTAAAAATTATCATCTACTTTGCTGAGGTCAACAGTTGTTTCTTCTGAAGTATTCAACATAGATTTTTCCCCTTCTCATCATTGGAGGCTGCATAATGGTAACTAGTGAGTTCAATCTTTGTAAACAGCTGTGCTGGTGTGAACCACACGTGCAAGGATAATATTGATCGTATAGATCCAAACTGAACAAATGTCCTGTTTTCCTTAATAGTAGCAGGATAGGCAAAGTTTGGTCTGCCCCTGAGTAGATTCTGACTTGCAAGTCAGGTGAGGAAAGAACAGATACACCTGGGAATGTCTTAAGAACTTAAGATGGAATACACATAGATAAACCACACCTTCCCTTGCATATATCTGCACAAGGTCCACTGGTAATCATAAAAATAAATTATTTAGTGAAAATAAAAATGATTTTGGGTGTGACAAATTCAACCACACATAATACCATTCCCTCACCCCAAGTGGTGGAGGTTTGTTTCTGAGAGGGACTTTTCTTTCTGTGCATCAGGGCCATAAAGGATTTTCTCTTCTTGGGCCCGCCATGCTTTGGTGGACTTTGGGGAGGGGTGAGAATCTGTATCAAGGGGCCTGTCATAAGCAGGGCGAGCCTCCCAATGCAGAAATAGTGGTAGCCCTGTAACACATGGGCTTACAAAAAGGAAAAGGACTCCACCATCAGACTGTCAGTGGTACGCCCCTTTCTAAATGGGGCAGAGTACGCTGGGTTTGGCAGAGCCACAGCGCCACCAATGTATGGCAGACCTACCTCTTTATCAAACTCTGAATGACCTCCTTACACCCTCAGTCTGACCTCGATGTGAATACCGGGTTAAAAATACCCTTGCACAAATACGGTAAGGTACCAGTGGCGGTTTCACCATTCTCCTATTTTTGAGGTTAGAATGGAGAATTACACACAGGAACATTTTGTCTGGACTCAGTTTCCCCACATTTTCTAGATTTCCAACCTTTTTTCCTGTGCAAATTCCTCCAGGTCAATCCTTGAGCTGCAAAATTACTGCACATCTTGGTATTCTGATTCGTGGATTGCAATGAACTTGGAATGAGAGCCTTACCCTCCAGTTAAACTGTTGCTGCATGACGTGAGTTAGAGCAAAACGAATGCAAACCTTATCCATTTTATCATCATAAATTGAAATTAAATGCGTTTTCCAGCTTCCATTTACCAGATGCATTAACCCCCGCACTTGCCCACTCTCCACTTCCGTACATCGTACTCCTACTCCTGAATAAGCCAACATACCATCTTGTCTTGTGGTGGTCCATTGTTGGCCGCAGTTTATTAGGAATACACGCATATATATATTGCATTACTTTTGTATGCGTCATGCATAAGCATTCTCAGCGAGCTGTCATCTTTGCATCATACTTCCTTTGTATCTCGCTATACATTGCATTTGCGTATCTCATATATACATTGCCCCAATCGCTGCTTAGACTGACAGTTCGTTGCTCATGTACTTTGCAGGCTTGCATTGTCTCTTGGCCCTGCTGGGTCGTTGCTTCTTCCGGTTGGGTTTGCCTTCTCTTTGCGTGGAGGGGGTGTAGTTTCTGTCCCGGAGTTAGGCTACAACTCGCTACCTTGTCCGATTCTTGTTGTGCCCTGCCATCCGGCGGGGGGCTGGGCAGCGAGCGCCGTCTCCGTTTGCTACCCCCCTCGTGGTAGGCCACCACACCCTCGCGCCGCTGCTGCTCCCCTGTTCGTAGGTCAGTGCCTACCTGGGGAAGCAGCAGGGCTTATATCCCCCCCGCGCGCTCTCCCGCCAATCTTGTGGCCTCCCCCCATTGGGGGGTTCGTAAGTTGCTCGTGTCCCCCATTGGATGGGGGGGGAGCTGCTGCCGAGCCGATCCGTGACGCGCGGTGGGGGCGGGGTCCCCTGGTTGTTTGCGCCCTTCGGCGCCACCGCAGTGAACTGGTCCTGGCCGGGGCTTGGCGTCGGTTAAGGCGCCGGCCCTCTAGGCTCCCTCCGGGTGCCGGCCTCTGCTAATTTCGTTCTTTAGCTCCTTCACTGTCACATGGTGACAGGAATAAAATACTGAAGGCGAGTTTCTGATAAGAAATGTGAAAGTATGGGCAGCCAAAATGTACTTTTAAGCTTTTTTTCCCTATTCACCATCATTCTATTAGCATGTATAGAAACATGCGCCAGGCACAGGCATCCAAGTGTATTGCTTGTAATGTCATGTGATCATTTCCTCAGGCTCCTATTCCTGTTGTGCACATTTCTACATAGTGTAAAATTCTGTACAGGGAATGGAGCTCTCTGTGCAAATGGACACTTTTTGATTTCCTCCACAGAAAAAACATCCTCTACCTCTATGCCCTCACAAAACCTGGTGATAATCTGCTTCCCTTCCCACCACGGAATAGAAGACTCTCCAGTCTTTGCCTAGAGTAAATCTCTGATCAGTTTCATGGTGAAGAGGGCTTGAATACAAAGTGTGTCACTACCCCACAAATATACATGTTTGTATGGGTTCCCAAAAAGCTGAATATACCTTGGTAAGCAGGTATTGAATGTATTGCATAACTAGAAATTAGAAAGACAGCTGGAGTGGCCTCCTCCTCGAAATACTGGCTTCCATTTCCAATAGATCATTTCAATGCTGCATAATTTTTCATTATGTAACTTCTGTTATTTCAAAGTCAACCGTCTTTTTATTATCACTAAAAATGTGGATTAACCATGACCCCGACATGGTGTCCTCATACCCAACTGCCTTCCTTGAATATTGCCCTTTGTGCCTGCCTTTTGTTACCATTACGCGTTCGATGAATTTATGATGCCTGGAATTGACAAATGTTGCAAGTTCTACACAAATACATATTTAAAACACATTCATTTAACTCAGAATTTTTCCAAGGTAGTGCATGAACTGCATGTAACAAAGCTTTGAAACAGTGAGCAGTGATTGCTTCCTCTGCATCCCAGCTGTACTGTCTGCTGCTCATGCACTGACTCTGAGACACGCCAAGTCCAAGTATACTCTCCAGGCACTACAGGCGCAAACAAGCACATGCGCAGCGGATGATGTGACCCAAGGTCTCTACTCCACCGAGCTTCAGAATTCACATAAAGTCATCCTTACCCTATTCTCAGAATGACACTAAAGCTCTGTGCTGAGCTGCAACAGCCTGCCACTCATTGTACATGGATCCTAAACATTGGGCGCTCCCCATGTCCACCAAAACACTGGCATTTACTACTTTTTGCACTTTCTTGCCTTAAGCACGCTCAGAATTGTTCACTAAGACAAAATAAGTAGGCCTTGCTTGTGGGTCTCAGGTTCCAAGATCTGTAGGGTTGCATTAGGCTTTTTTATTATACACTTCCATTCGTTTGTAGTTTTTGAATGGGTTGGTAGAAGCCGTAGGCTTCTGAAACTGATCAAAGGAGAGCAATTGAGTCGGTCAATAATATGTGTCAAGAGACAGGATAGTTTCAAAGCATTCTATGCCAATGGTCAATTGAATTCTGGATATCTGTTGCTCATCTGGGCATCTCCCCTGTGCGGGGCAGGCTAAGTCACGCCTGGCAGCGGGGTGTGTGAGCTCTCTGTTGGCAAGTACCTGAATCATTCGTCGATAGCGTGTCATGAAGCCTTAACAAGCACCAGGAAGTTGCTGACACTGAGCGCTTCTGGACTGTAATCGGTATTTGTCAAGCCAGAGACATCACTGAGGTCAAGCGACAGCATGTTTCTTTATCGGTGCGGCTCCTGACCTCTCCCGCCGACGACGCGCAAAAGGCGCGATCCATTATCTCTCGGCGGTGTCTTGATGGCACCTCGCGGCACTTGTAGCTGTCACGATGATGTACTTGGTGTTAGTGAATTCCATAACTGATGCCTTCAGGATTTAGCTGCTGTCAAGGTCTGCAGTAGAGCTGGCTGAGCGTGGATTTGTGGCCTGCGGATGGCGCTTGGAGGGGAGGAAGCGAGTGACGTGCACATTTTACCCTCTCCACATTCAGTACTATAAGGCTTAAGAGTGGTAGTAGCTAACATTGCGATAGAAAATGTTGGCATATTAGGTCATTGTTTAAAGGGCAAGATAAGCAATGATATTGTTCTGCGTTTAGTTTTTCTTTCTTTAAAAAGAATTTGCTAGACACATACGTGTCGTATTTTTTTTTATTGGATCACACATTTGAAAATCATTCAAAACTTTACTTATTTGAATAAGAGAAGTTGATAAAGTAAGGATCGCCAAGTTACTTTAGAATTTATGTCTATTTAACTGTTCTTACCGGATGCAAACTAGGCCCGCGTCCGATTGGTTAAGAGTAGACAGGACTGTATGAGCAATGTTACTATAGTGCAACAATAAGATATTACTGGGACCACCCAACCGCGTTAAAGCGCCGTGTAAGTGGAACAGTAGTAATAGGATTAAACCATCACAGGGTCACACAATGGGGAAGATTGGGTTGGGTCTGGGAGCGTAGAGCAGCAGAATTGAAATCTAAGTGACATAATTTTGCTCATGTGCCCTTCCGCGTCTCGGCTTTGGATAGTGGTAAGCGTAAGCCTACCTAATGAGTTTCTGGGAAATGTATGAAGACGAAGCTAATTGCATAATTACACAAACGCAGTGGGGTATGCTTCTCTAGGCACACAGCACTTGAGGTCTTGGAAAGAAAAAGGCGTGTGACAAAATGTACTGAACACACACACGAAAATGTTCTTACATATTCTCGTCTTTCCTGTAGTTGAAATTAATATACATTTTATACGGCCTGCTAATCACCCGATATGGTATAAAGGCGCTTGCCGGTCCTGGACGGCTTATTTGAACACTGGGAGCACTTGCTTTCTGCAACTAGTTATTCCTTATTCCTTTCCTCAGTCGCCTGTCACTAGGGGTACTCTCACAACAACCAATGACATGACATCCGAGCAATTCAATTCCTAGAAATTCTGCAGATTGATTTTTGGCAGTGGATTGAATTCGACAAATTATGCTACACTGCACAGGCGCAGAGCCCAGCAATCGGTCTTCTATATCAATGGGCTCCTGGCTGACGCATGGAGCAACGTCAGTCAGTGTGCTGCGTACAGATCTATTCCACGCAACCTGTTACAAAAACAGCGTGCTATCGTGATGTGCATGAAACCCAGGCCTGCACCGGGGACAGTGCGGAATGAACGATGGAGCAGTGGTTTCAAATCACCCCCCTGTCTTTCACAGCAGGGGGGGCTGCTTGCTTTTAAATGTTGGGTGTACAAGGACCAGCTGGGCTTCATCTCCAAATGCCACCCCTGGGGGTTATGCTAACACTCCTGCACCTACTAGGTGGTGAACAGTGAGTGTGCCTTTCAGCACCCTTTTACCCCTGCGCGATAGAGTAGCGGGCAGTGGCAAAGGTGTTCCTTCATTTGCATGAGACTAGAGGGTATATTTACAAGGGGATAGTGCCACCAGAACGTCACTTTTAGCGAAGTTCTGGTGGCACTATGCCCTTCTCCATATTTACAAAGTGTTGTTACACCACTTTTGTGGCTTGACGCCGCTTTGTAAATATGGCGCCTTTACACACAACACTTTGCATGAAAGGAGCGTGTAATGGGTGTTGCTGTGGGCGTTTCAACGCAACACCCATTGTTTTTCCAAGATACCCCAGATTTACAAGTATGTGTAAATCTGAGGCAGTGCCAAAAACCAATGCCATGAAAGAACAGGCATTAGAATGGCACAACGAGGAAAAATAATTTTATTTCTCCTTGTTTTTGTTTTTCTAAGTGTGTTGTATTCTTCTGCAGCACACATAGAAAGAGCAAAACGCCATTAATGATATGGCCAGGGAGTCGCCGATGTCCCATGAATGCGAATACTCACCAATATCAAAAACCCCATGACACAATGCAACAAGTCAATTTCTATTTCTTTGTGATAGGGGTCGTAAGACCCCAGGCCGTATTTATTATCATTTCGCATCAAATTTAAACACACTTTATAACTTTTACAAAGTAACCACATTATTTACATTTTCGCTTACATTTTTGAGACCTTGCCTTAACAGAGACTCTAGTACATGGGAATCACCTAACCATAACTAGTCTGTTCCTGTGTAACCAACAAAAATTATTCCGCAACCGATTCCGAGTGAGATGAAGACTGGCTCTGCCCCTCCCTTTCCCCCTTTGGGGGCCCTCCTTATGGGAGGAGTCCCCTTTCCTTCTCCCGTCCATCCCTACGCGGAGGTCTCCAATGTCTGCGAGCTCTTGTGCAGGGGGCCCGGCTGCCCTTAGTATACCTACCGCGGGCACCCCCTCCACCCAGGTTTTGTTGCCCCCGCAAGTGCCAGTGCTAGGTTATGCCCAAATGCGCTTGCGCGGGTGGCTGCTAGGTAAAAGACCGCGTCAGCGACCGCCCAGACACCCCCCGCGCCCCTGCCACCTCCTTCCGACCTGGTGGCAGCACCCCTTGGAGGGTCCATGGATGCAGATGTCCAATTTGGTAAAACAGGATGGCGTAAAAGGACCCTAAGTGTCCCCCCAGTCTTGACCTCACCCGCCACAGGCCAGCATAGTTCACGTACTATCTGGACCCCCCTGCCCGAGAATGTGTGTTGGCCTAGCCAGGCCAGCAAGTTTTCCAGCCAAAATTGCGTTACCGTCTTCAGATAGGTGCACCCCATCTTGCCAGGAAACTATCCTCTTTGACGCACCCATGAGACATGGCTGACAACCGAACTGTCCTGAGCAGCTTACCCAGGTTCCGGTTCAACCTTTGTACCAACACCTTAGTGGCTCGTACTGACTTACCACCTCTCCCCTTTGACCTCGAGGTCATAATGGACCACGCACTTGGGGCCTCTGGGAATTCCTTTGCCAACCAACATATTTTTGAAACAATCAATTCACACAGGTCTCTCCGACCTAACACTGTCAGTACATTGCCTTCAATATGTACAATTATCACCCCTGGCAGCGTAAGCCTCCTGGGCAACATTCTGTACAATGCAGCTATCCAATGGGCCAGGCGCAGCCCCCCCCTGGAGAGAGAGTCAGATGATATCCATCGTTGATTGCACGTGACGCGTAGTTGCCTGTTAAATAAACACTCAGCGCACGCCTCACATAGCAATGGCCCAACACCAGCACATCCGTAAGATCTCTTGCTCCAGCATAGGCCGGAGGCAATGATGAATCCCGCGGCTGTATCCCCCTAACCTGCATTGATAGAAGAAAGGGTGTAAGGCACTCGAACATACAAGGTGATATTCACAACATGTTCAATCTCACATAGCGTTTATAGCACTCAGCCTGCCACCGGCATATCCTTTGCATGTGAGTCTTACCCGGCCGAAGCCTCCCGAGCGAACTCCCCAAACTGCCCATAGGGGGCCCAAAACTCCTTGCCCATGCAAAGAACATTGAAATCAGCCCGCCGGGCCCCACAGCATAGCTGGGTGTGGAAAACATTGTTTAAACTGCTCAAATATGAATGACAAGCTATCCATATTTACCTTTCACCTGGCCCTCCAGGCGGGGACCTGGGCGGGGTTCCGGCGACCAGCGCACAACGGTGAGCTTCCTTCCTGCGGCACAGGCCATAACGAAAAAACTTTGCTGGCCCCCACTGATAGCACTTCAATGCTTTACCAGCATCCCTTTGCTGCTCCAGCGCCACCCGATGGTCGTTCCGCTCACCCTCGTCGTGAACGACTCGCCTACTCCTGCAAGCCTTTGCATGTCAGCATTCGTCTGAAATAATAACAAACAAACGTGAGAAAATCCCCCCCCCCCGACCAGCGCCACGTTATGGCCACCCTGCACTTGGGTGCCTAGGTGACACTTGTGAGCACCAGAGAGCTGAGAGTTGCACTGTGCATGTGGATAATCGATGCCCTCATACCCTTGCGTTTTTTCCTTAAAGGGTTGGACCAGGATCCGATGATGTTGATCTAAAGCAGAGACTCAAACCTGCTTCCCCCCTCCTGAAGTACGCAAACCCTGGTCTTAATGGTCCACCTTCTCCCAATAAATACTGGGCCAAAACTGAAACATTTCCAAATCACCTGCACCTCTGAATGGCATCCGGCACTGAAAAACAGGTGCTCACAGTCACCCCACACAATGGCATGCACCCCAACAATCTCAGAAAATGACACCAAATTGAGCCGCCGAGAATTGCGGCTGTGCCCATAAGGTCCGAACCAGGCTCCCCCAGCTGACACATTAGTCCCTTACGCCAACCCCCGCCCAAAGCCAATGGGGCGCTGTACATAAGCCCAGTTACCCTACATAAATGAAATTCTTCTCTTCTGATTCATACGCTGTTGCGTGCCGACAGTCCGGCCTGAAATTGCTCTCTGCACTCGCAAATCGGGAGCTTTAGCCTATACCACAAACCTCGCATGTCGCCCGCTGAAAAAGGGGGGTGGGGGGCAGTCTCCCAATGACCGTGCCCGCCTCCTCTTCTGGGCCCTCCCCGCTGGAGCTGCCCCAATGTGCGACACCGCGTGTATGTCGCTCTATTAATGCAGAGCTCCGATGTGAGTCCCCAAACCTTTTGGCACGTTAGTGTAAGAACATTGCATTATCCTCACGCGCGTCCTGGTGTTAATATAGCTCTTTATAGCGCTATGGAACACATGTACCATTCCTGAATAAACGTGCTCATTAACAACATAATCAACTATGTTGACCCTAGCTTTGGCCGTAAATCGTCAGTCCGCTAAGAGCACGTTCAGCGTAAGGGGATCCTGGATTGAATAACCGGTCTTTATTGCTACGGTATTCAAAGGTAATCTTGCTGCCAGCCCGCAGCATGATGAAAAGGCTGCAGACGGCGGGCTCTGATTTTTGAGTTTACAAGCACTGCTTTATCTTATATTTTTTTCCCCCGTAGGATCAGTTGCCAGGATCCTGACCCCTGTCCTGTGAGGGCTGTTACCACCAGGCAGAAATCTTACTATTGAGCGTTTAGCTCCTTGATCACCGTCCGTCCAACCGGCCCCCCTGCTGTGTAATAATTGGGAGGGCCAGATGCATCTCCTTCCTGATCACACAATAAGATTAACATGAAGGACCGGTTTGTGCTTTCCCATTATCTAGCACCGTCCCTATCCCCCCACGATCTCTCATGATTATTCCTAATATTCGCCTGTTGTATGCAAAAGCAACTTACTTTTTGCTCATGAAGCAGACCACGAGGGGAAGCCATCTAACATTAATTGCAATGCTGCTTAGGGTTACTCCTCCTACCACTGAACATAAGCGTCTGCCCATGAGCCAATCAATGTTCATTCTCCTGTTGGAATGAGAAATCAAGCTTCTTCCTTTTTGCACATGGAGATGGCCACAAGCGGGTTCAGCCCTATAAAAATTCCCGCAATGCGGGTAAAGTCACTCCCCCCTACTACACACAGATTCAGTTTTGCAGGGGAGCCAAGGTCTTGCTATAGGTGGAGCCACGTGACCTGCATATTTACAACCATACCCTGTCCCTTTCTAGCTTGCTGCTCAGCTAACAAGAAACCACTTTGGCTGATAAAGATGAACACGTAACTTTCCCTCTCTGACAAATCTGCGGACTCAGGGTTCCAGGGGAGGCGTCGGCCTCCTCTTCTGCCGCCGCAGAAGGCCCGGCACCAGCAGTGCCGGAGAGGAGCCGTGAGATGCCGCAAACACGCGCCGCACTAAGTGTTTTACTGCCCCCGGTAAATTATTCAACGTGTTGTGTTATCTACTCGAGTGGCGATAACGACTCGAGATCCCCATAAGCAGCAGCTTGCTGGCATTTCCAGAAGTGTCACATGAATTCCAGAATGACCAGGCAACACACTTCAAAGTGTTATGAGCAGGGTTTAAGTGGGCCAGTCCGGCACTGGCTGTTCTTAAAAGCAGGTGCCGAGACGAGTACCCATCGGGTCTCTATTTTTTCCCTCAGGGTGGAGGCAAAAAACAAGCTGAACTCCACAATAGCACCATCCCTCACTGCCTCTGATGCAACCCAAAAGAGACTCACTTTTAAGTCCTATACAGCGCATACTTGGAGCAAACATGAGCACCAGCCACGTCACACAAGGACATATCCATGTCCTAAATCACAGGATGTTGGGCCCACATGAGGCCCGAAGCAACTTTCCCAGCTCGAAAGGCACCCTCATCCTGCCCCACACTGCATTCGAAGTGGACTGGTCAGCAACATCGCCCCGCGAATCGGTCAGACACCTTCCCCAGCTACACCTTAATCCATGCGCACGCTGGAGAAGCACCCAGCATCTCCGATTGAGAATAAAAACAACCGCAACATTCCAATGTCGTCAATGCTAAACAAAACCACATTTACACTTCACAGTAACACTGCTTAGACTGGAAACCAATCGACCATTGTTTTTTGCAGCCAACACCCTCTGTTGCAGCAGCACAGCATCACAATGCCTCTGTGTGATGTACACACAACATGCATAGTAGAAAAATTGTAACTTCCCCTTGAAAATCAAATGTCTAGCACTCTCTGATTCATTCACATTCAATGTACACAACACATACAATACTGATCTAGGTCAAATTACACCGGCCCCACCTATGAATGTACCACCAAGGTTGAGATATAGCGTTAAAGGATTATTTAATTTCTTAAAAACAACATATTATATCACAATGCACTTTTAGAAATTGATAACACATAAAAGTTTAAATATAAAATTCATATATAGCATGCAGTATACAATAAAACACAATGTGTATTGATATTAAAAACCAGACGAAATGTCCACAGTGACAAACAAAAGGAAAAAATATAAAAGGAGAAAGAATGTATATGAACGGGGGACCCTTTTCTTTGCACAGTTCTAAGTGAGCTGTTGCATAAGCTGATCCAACACTCTACATCAAGGTTGCATCCTGGTGAGTATTCAAATCTATTTCTTCCCAAGATGCCTTGTGGTTGGATTCAGGAGTGCTCAGCGTCGACGCGTTTCGGTGGTAAGTCACTTTATTTAAAAAACACCTTCCTCAGGACACAAAAATATAAGGGATTTTTTTCTCCCTCCTTGGAGTGCTAACAGTGTATGTAGTCACTGTTGGTGAGGTGTTTCCATTGAATAGGAAATAATTGATGGAATATATCCAATGAATAAGAAATAATTCTCTGTAGCATGTGGGTTACTCAATGCTACCACAATATGACCACATTTTGAGGGAGTGTTATTTCTCCCAAATGTCACTTTTATGTGTTGGTGGACATGTAATCCTGTCTTAATACAGGGGAAACTGGTTCTCCTGTTTCGCATCCATTGTAGCGCTGCCACCGTCTGGAGGGGGGAATCACTGAACATCATATGGATCCTCTTCCTACAAAGGAGCAGTGACGGCTGTATCTTATTGGCAGTCTCCCACCCAGAGGTCAGGATTGTTTGATAATTATTTTTCTTTACAACGGCACATCCGCGTCCATTGAAATGGATGCGTTCTAAAGAAAAATAATTATCAAACAATCCTGACCTCTGGGTGGGAGACTGCCAATAAGGTACAGCCAGCACACCAGCCCTAAATAGGGGGAGGGCAGCGATCAAAGCCGGCCCACAAACATGACCGAAGTCGGCTAGTCACCAACCTGCATCCACCGGTGTCTCAAAACACCCCGCGCTGCAATGCCTGTCCTTTCCACACTAGTCTCCCTCATCACCCATACCTCAACACCACAAACCTTGCAATACCCGAATTCGAGAAACCAAACCTTTGGAGCAAAAGTCAGAGTGCTCGTACTGCGATCCCCGCCAAACCTGCCCCCTCTCACCTTTGGCCTCCCGGACCAGAGCCACTCCCACGTGACAGAACACGGGTCAGGTGAGTAAAACTCCCAACCGTGCGGCTCCCGGACCGGAAAACGGCCCGCTGCTTCCAAAGACGATCTCGGTCATAGAGGACAAAACTCAAGCCCACGGGGCCCTGAAGAGGTGATGGGAGTCGCAAAGGGGAAACGGTGGGGGCCACCCCCACCTCCGATGTCCCATGGACAAGGAGTCCGATGTCCCGTTGCGGCGACCACGTCTTGGCAGCAGGCAGGATACAGAGACCTGCCTGCACCAGCGCGGCGCCTTAAATAGGGGTGGGTTTCCCCTCGGCTGACCCGGAAACACTTTAGTGCTTCCGGGGCGGCGGGCGCTGCGACCAATCAGCGCCGACCACACCCGAAGGATGGGGCGACCCCGCTCCGTCCCTCTCCCCGTTGGTCCCCGGGTCCCCGCCATATCGACGGCTCTCCCATGCTGGGGAGAGCCTCTGTTATTGTTTATGCAGGAAGGTGTCCCTTCCTGCAAATAAACAATCATTAAATAATGACGATTTCATTAATTCTATTATAAAAGACTCAATGACAGAAGCAGGTATTGAGAAAGTCCCTTCTGATGCTTTCATTTAAATAAAATGGATTTTTGCTTCATGAATTTCCAAAGAAATATTGTTTGACAGGCAAGGAGGTCGGCCCCTCCCCTTAGGGAGGGGCCCTCACAGGCTGATCAGTCATGATCTCACTTGTAGGCTCAACACTGGTTACACAGGGATAAGGCTAGATATGATTAGGAATTTTCTATGTATTAGAGTCTATGTTAAGGTAAGCCATCCATCAAAATTGTAAATAATACTGTATGTTGTTTTATGGAGTTTCTGCGTATCATTTTTGTAAAATGATAATGAATGTATTTTTAATGTGATTTGGTTGTTATCATAATAAATACAGCCCCTGGTTACGATCCCTAACCCAAAAGTCTTATAAAGTGTGGTGTGAACTGTCTTAAGTAATGGGGGATGATGATGGTACAGGTGGGAGGATCCGTGATCTATCATGGGAGGGGCTGGGTCTCGGCGATACCTGGCCATACAGTTGTGTTATGAACCCCAATGTACCCCAATATATACCTAGGTAGTTACGTGACCTTTTACCTACATCTGTCCTACCATTGTTCTACATAACGGGTCTGATGCTGACCTTTTACCTAGTTAGGTGCTACATGACTGTCGTGTGGTTTTCTCTGAAAACTAGCCTCATGTATTATAATACATGAGGATTCTCAGTATCACAGCAGGATTACCATCTTCTGCATAATAACTCTGTATAAAGGTCACCTCTATCACATTCCTTGCCTGACATGCCCACAGCACACTTTTAGGTAGAACCCCTGTGGGTACCTTTCGGGTATATAAGCACTACATCTTCGCTGGGCAAAGGAGAGGAGAAAAAGACTTGCAAGCTGGGATGCTGGCGCGAGACGCTGAGGTTCCTGCACACAGACACTCCAACATACAGTGGTCTGACATCCCTTGTGGGGTGTCCTTCTTGAGACCAAGATGGGGTCCTTCACTCTCCCACATCAGGTAATGGGGTTGTCTTTATCCTAAGGGGATTCTTGGCCACACACCTACATACATGCTAGGTACAATCAGGTACATCTAGTTAGGGTTGCATCGTTGGACTACGCATTATTACTGTCATGTATCTATATGCTGCATATATTCATTGCTTTAGCACTATGGTAGAATTCTACCTGTTCTTCACTCTGTTGGTGCTTATAACCGTATATATTTGTTTCTGTCTCATGGTTGTTGCAGCACACGTATTTTACACTAGAATGACGCTGGTTCAATAAATGCTTATTGAAAAACATGCCCACCGTTTTTTCTGTGTTTTTCTCTGAGGCAAAGTGTGCACGAGTGACTGAGCGAAAAGTACTGTACTATTTCCATGATCCCTGAGGGGTCAGGGTTGTCATGTTCGATAGTTGACAGAAGCTATTCGCCCCTTGGTAAGAGGGGCTCGTAGTGGCACTGTGAGCTAGCAGGACTAACAGACTAACATATCCTTCGGGGTGTCTGGAATCAGTCTGGACACCAAACCCTTAGTTTATGTTGTTTAAAACATGCAGATCCTATATAGATTTGTAGGAACTACATGGCACCGCCAACGTTGGTTGGGTTCTTATTTAATGGTCAAATCTGTGTAGTTCAGTCGTGCTTTTCTCAGAGACCCGTACTCCCATTTACCCAGAGACGTCTGGAGTGAGAAGAGAAAAAATCTGCCACAGCTGAGTAGGCATACCCTATGTATTAGCTGTAGGTTTGTTCAAGCTTGACGGATTATAGTTCCCACATTGTGCACAAAACCTTATCTCACTCTCCTTGAAACTCTTTTCAACAATGTCTATCGAAGAGAACTCTGTGCTAGCACTAAATTCGAACGCAGCGGGGGATGGGGAGCAGGAAGGTGCTATAAACATTTCAGAAAATGTCAGAAATGCACTTACTTTAAAACTAGCAGAGTTTGGAGTCTCAGCATTAGGTGGGACTGTAACATTCGTGATTGAGGCCCACGAGTCATTCAGAACGGAGGTATTCTATCCATGGGTTAAATTCCCACCTGCAGATGCACGCACAAACATATTTCATTCTTACACCCCGGATGAAACACTGGAAGAATACTGTCCATAGGAGGACATTGAAGTTCAGCTCAGTTACCAGGAGCATATTAACTGGTTTAAAGGTGCCCTCCCACACACCACAGATAAAGTAAGACTCGGTCCGCCCAGCAGAGACGGAGCGACTTGGCCGGTCCTAGCGGCTTACACACCGCATCCGGACGTTGACACATGGCCAATAGCAGACCTCGTCCACTTCACAAAGAAATAATAAAACAGTTCCTTATGAGAACACTCACACTTCAACCAACTAAAATAACACCAGCAGGTCATCTACAAGGGACTGAAACTAAAATCACCCCACAAATGTGGAATGCGGTTATGGGAAGAATGCCCCCTAAACGTGAGCAAATGCCATTCTGGATGGCACAGAAAATAGCACAATTAGAGGCAGTGTTTCCACACACAGGCCCACAGGAAAAACACAGAATACTGTCAATTTCCTAGCCAATGGGAATATCTCCCCCAATAAAGGACTGTACCACTTGGGGTACAGTTGTTGCTGCCAATTACACCAGAAATCATGCTATCCCCTCAACAGCAGTGATACCAGAATTATTAAGACAAATACAAAATTAGTATGGAGCAGAACCTGCTCTAAACTTGAGGATGAAATTATTAGGCAGTTTTTCCCAGGTATCTACAATTATGTTAGCTAACATAAAAGGGTAGGCAGCAGTGGTGGCTATACGCCAACACCTGACGGAATGCACTCCTGCACTACAAGAGCAAGAATTGCCGAAAATTATCGAAGATACATACGCCGAATTAGATGGAGATAATTTGGGAGCTTGAGCTATAAAACCACAAGTAATGGGTAGTCTTGAAAAGGATAACACCAAGCAAGCCCCCGATTCTTGAAAAAAGAAATGGGATAATAAACAACAAAAAAATAGACAGAATAGATCACAATAAAGGGGCGGGTCTCCTTGACAGGACCCCTCCGAAAGGAGGTATAACCTTAGTAATCGTGATAACATAAAAAAAAACAGACAAGTATCAGGATACTGATACACGTTCCTCTCGTTCCTTTCAGGTTTCATCAAAAAACTCACAAAGAGGGAAGGACAGTCAGAACACAGATCAGAAGAGCAAACAAAGTCCAGAGATACACATCGTATTTCGGACTATAATATCAAAAAAGAAGATAAACCCAAATCAAAACCTGAATTTAAAAAGAAGAAAGTAGCTGGCCTTAAGATAAGAAATGCCCAGGCTGCTGAGGACTCAACTTCTGAACGGGGAATGGGCTCTGACGATGCTAGACAGTGCAGCAGAAGTAACAATAGCTCGCCAGAACCTGATGGAATTTCTGGTGACAGCGGCGTTGAATGAGCATATCACAGTGGAGACACCTGATACTAGGGTAAGTGTCCCACACCCATTATACGAATAACACTCCAAATGGAGGGGGACAAACCCAGAAAGTTAAAGGTCTCTTTTGGGAGAACCTATCCTTTGGATACAACATTCTTTTAGCAGAAAGAGATTGGCCGCCTGAGTTTGTTATGGACTGCCCAAAGGGAGAAACAGTACTTTTACCAGCTTTCTCTGACCTCGTTCCAGAATCACTAAAATATTCATACGTGCAGGAGTGGGCGGTAGCACTTGCCCCTGCATTATACCGCAATCATGTAGGATGGGATGCTGAGTCACCTCACCATTTAATCCCAGTAAAAAATACTCCATCTCCACAGAGACAATACCCAATAAAACATGACGCGAAAAAACAAGTAAGGGAGATCCTAGATAAACTTGAATACCAGGGTGTAATAGAGAATTGCACCTCCTCCATGAATAATACTTTATTTCCCGTAATGAAACCTGATAATTCATATTGTCTAGTTTTAGACTACAGGCATTTGAACACCTGCACAAAGACATTTGCAGTACAGAATGCACACAGTGCCGCATTAATGAATAACGTTGTGCGGAAAAAATATAAAACAACATTGATATCTCAAATGGATTTTTCTGCCAAAATAAAGCACATGAGAGCAGATATTTCACAGCATTCTCAGCCCTAGGCTCTCAGCGTCAATTTTGTAGATTACCCCAAGGGTATAAGAATAGCCCGGGGTTATTCTGAGCAAGAGTAACAGAGTTGCTTCAAAATTTTGATGAGGAGGCATTGTCCTATGTAGATGATATTTATCTGATGTGCGATGAACTATTGGATCATTTGGCCAGGGTGAACAACATAATTTTGGGGTTCGCCTCAGAGGGATACAAATTTAACTTTAAGAAATCAAAAATTGCCCATCTCAATGTCCTATTTTTGGGATATGAGCTCTCAAGTGATGGGAAAAGCCTTGCAGCAAATTTTTTAGAGAAGTGTGCGCTGCTCCAACCTCCAAAGACTCTGAAAAATGTGCAATCCTTTTTAGGATTCCTAAATTTTGGGAGAACATACATTTTGAATTACACAGAAAGAGTGAAACCTTTCTACAACTTAATTAGACCTGATTTTTCAGTTCAACATTGGACACAGGAACATACAGAAATTCTGCGTTCCCTCCAAGCAGACATGATAGCTTCCAAACACACACTTGTGTAAACACTCTGAATTTGGTGATCCGTGTAATCACTGGTCAATCCAGGTACAATTATCTCACCTTCACTTAAGGCGAAACAGTACCCATTGCATACAAATCTCATTTGTACACAAATGCTGAGATGCGCTTTGCATCCACTGCAAAAATCTTAACAGCAGTACAAACTGCTGTATTAAGAGAAAGAATGCCAATACTGATATCCTTCTGGTCAAATATTTATAAAGATAGCACATAGAACAACTGAATGTGATCCAAAAAATTCTTTCACTTTGACAATTTCTTTTTCTTTTTAAGGAATTATTTTCTTTTTTCAACTCATGTATCAAAATATTCAAATTTTACAAACATCATATTATTTACAATCCACGCCTACCATTTATAAACATTATACTTTCTGATCACAATTTCAAATTTTTTTTATAAATGACCAAAACACAACATACAACATATATCAATTAATGACGAATTTTGAAACACAGACAAAGACATGAAAACACTTAAATGTGACAACAGGACAAGAAAAACTTTTCAACTGAAATCTTTTAGATTGAATTTTTAAGCTTTACATTTAGGCCAATAAACCAAACAGTGCACTATTTGCAACGGCCCCACTGTAGTCCAAGCATGACAAAACAATCTCATGAACTCTTTTACAGAATTCTATGCTTGAGCACAACCAGGG
Organism: Calotriton arnoldi; assembly: GCA_963921515.1. Lineage (NCBI taxonomy): Eukaryota > Metazoa > Chordata > Amphibia > Caudata > Salamandridae > Calotriton > Calotriton arnoldi. The sequence goes on from CAWUFW010018566.1 coordinate 28,803, forward strand.
GTGACTTTCCTTTTCATAGCACTTGTTTGGGTAATAAGCGGTCGATGCGTTTCGAACCCAAAAGGCAATTCATGGGGTTCTCATCAGGACCGATAACTCTTTTTGAGATCAGCCGATCTCATATGTTCCACTCGAATCACGCACTCTGTTGGAGAGTTCTGTATCAGGTGGTATTTTCTCTTACGGTCAATCTCAATTATATCCTTAGACGTGTAACCTTAAGCCTTTATTCTTTTGCTGTAAAACGCCGTATCAACTAATCAAAACATCTTTTGGTCTACTTCTTTAAACGGAATGGCGTTTTCCTTCGGCGGGCGTGTGTTCACGAACGTTTTACAGCAAAAGAATAAAGGCTTAAAGTTACACGTCTAAGGATATAATTAAGATTGACCGTAAGAGAAAATACCGCCTGATACAGAACTCTCCAACAGAGCACTGGCTCAGGGGAAATTAATAATTGTCGTGACTCCAGTACCAACCTTAGAGGCTGTTACTAAAGCAATCGTTCCTAATGCTAAAGCACTGCATCTGCGATGGATATAGTGGGCTAATTCTCTCGCTGCAACAGATGTAGACTATAAATTTGATTCTACAATAATAACACAAGCATTTCTTCAGTACAAACAAAAATATCCTCTCCCGAATGAAAGCCTCTAGATCAGTATGAATATATAATTTACACTGATGGTTCAGCACAGCCAGCCGTAGGAAGTAAACAGCAATACAGCGCAGCATGTGCGATTGTAAAGGGTTGTATGCGGGACGGTAAGTTCTGTCCCACCAATACGCAGACGCAGTCTCTCTGAGATTGCACGGCTCAGCTGGCAGAACTAAAAGCCCTGGTACTGGCACTAAAAAATATGGATCGAGAATTCCCCACACTCATTGTGTGCAATTCATTTTACTGTGTCCAGTCATATAATGAATATCTTCACTACTGGGGTCAGAATGGATTTAAAGACTGAAAAGGTTGCACAATAAAACATAAACTGCTTTGGGAACAGGTGGCAGAGCTGAAAAAAGGCTTGCCGCGGGCTCACATGATTCATACGCTGAGTCATCAACGTGTTGACATGCACGTTGAAGGGAATTCATTGGCTGATGAAGCCGCCAAGGCGACAGTGAGAACTGCTGCCGTAGCTGCAATCACTCGTCCTCGCACGAGAGTAGCGGACTGTTAATGGTAGCTGTCATCGCTTCATGCAAAAACAGCACAGCCTTGCCAAAAGGTTTTCCACTCAAATACTCCTACAAGTTAGATGCACCAAATATTCCGTATGGTCAAATTCCAGGAGTGGGGAATAGAGTAATACCAAACATGGATCGCAGATTAGATTTAATACTAGCTGCACACAAGGGTCTGGGCTCAGCACATGCAAGGATCACTGCAACAGTTTCATTGTTGAAACAATGTTATTGGTGGCCAGGTCTAACCAAACAGACAAAAGCATGTGTCCTTAAGTGCGACATCTGTCAGCAGATGAAGGGTTCCACTGTAGCATGTCCACCACAAACACCACTATTGATTTCAGACAGACCACTCGCATGTGTCTATTTGGACCACTGCAGCCCCTTACAATCTGATGGGGCTTACAAGTACATCTTGGTGGCAGTGGATTCATGCTCTAGATTTCTGTGGGTTTGGCTTCAGCGCTCGGCTGACGCCTGAACTGTTATAAAGGATTTGCGAGTCTTCAGAGGGGCATACGCAATTTGCACATTACATTCTAACCATGGCCCCGCGTTTAGCTCTCGGGCTTACAAGGAAGCCATGGGAAGTTTGGGTGTAGCATTGCGGTACTCCACTCCATATCATCCCGAGGGAAATTCGATTGTGGAAAGGGAAAACCTGGACTTAAAGCAATCCTTAACAGCGAGGGTACTAGGCTTGGGTGGCAGTTGGGTCAATCACCTATATGGGGTCCAGAGGGCACTTAGTAACATGCCAAGAAGCTCCCTGGGAGGCCTACTCCTTACGAGGTCCTGTTTGGGACAAGGATGTGGGTGCCTGACCTCGATGGTAGCAGCACAGTGGCGGATGAAAAGTCATTTGACATCAACGATCGTTTGTCTGTTTTACAGGAACTCAATGAATTCCAAGCGCTACAAAGCAACATCCAAGTAAAACGCACCGCCACTGGGGAAGTTAAAGCAGTCCCAGCAAGACCTGCCTGGGTCCCAAAGATTGGGGACCTGGTCAGAGAAAAGATTGTGGACAAAATGAATTTGGGCCATCTTACAGAGCGCCTGTACCTGTCCTGACTGTTGAAGGAACAAGAACAGTAATTCTTCCGCCTCTTGCTGGCAAAAAGGAAAAGAGATTCATCTCCATTGATCTGATCAAACCACACTATGTGGCCGATACTGAATAGCAGGCCACGTGGGCTCCTGGGTAGCCACCGATCTCCTCTCGCTACCATACAGGAAGTTCAGACGGAAAGACTAATAACATTTGATGATTCTACTCTATGAAGTAACGGAGTTACCAACAATGGAATGGAACTCGTGCCTATTGAAATTGAACAACAATAAAATGAAAAACAGATCTCAATTCGGCCCAATACCAACATCAATGTGAATATGCCTCAAAAAGAGTAATCTGCCAATTCAACAAAACCTGCTGAGCTACCAAAGATAGATCAAACAGCATCTGGGTACTTTATCGATTTTGATGCCTTCTCTCTGGATCCGAGTGAACCTGAGTCACCTCCAGCTTCTCTTTCCCGGAAAGAAAAAGTACATAACATCTACCTTTGGCTGAAAAAGACTTACTTTGATTCTCCCTGGCCATAGCTCTGGATTGCAATTGGTCTACTGTTCCTAGTCCTCTGGATAGGGGTAGTGACTGTTTTTTTCCTGCTTCTGAATGGACATTATCTGCCAGAACGCTCCGCAGTACACCATATGAACTTGGTCCTGAAACCACATACGTCATCTCATCGTGAACGAAGAGACCTGTCCTTTGTGAACATTACAGCAGTTACGGTTCCTGTAGGAATAGTTTGGGACGGGGTTTCCTATGATGTATTTGGTCCCAATGAACTTTTGAAAATACCACATGTATTTAAAATGTCTTTTAATGATACCATCACCTCCAGTACATTCTCTGATGATTGGGATTTTGAAACTGTGCATAGCATGCTATCTGATTTAGAACAAAGTGCTGCTTTTTCAAAAAATGAATTGTATGATGATACATCTGATTTTGACACCCCATGTATTGTTACCAACATTATGGTCATCATTTCTTGCATAAGACAAGTATTCCACGTAATGTTTTTACTTACCATCAATGGGAACATTACCCAACACCGCCAAAAGGTAGTTCACATACGTTTGCACAAAAGTTTGCTTATTTTTCTGGGTTTAACACTTCGGATCCGAGCTCATATTATTATAAGGTTGCACCTACAACTGCAAAGAAAAATTTGCTCACCAACACAAAACAGATATACTCTGCCTCCTTAAATTCCCAGCTGTCTTTACAGGGTTTCGACTTTTGGAGGGACACTGTAGACACAAAATCTGTCTGTGGGACTAAAGATTGGCAAGTTCAGGGAACTGAGGTGTTATTTAGAACATGCCTCATACCACAACAAATTATCTTCCTACACGATACCGTGCAACAAACCTCTTGCTTTGGCTAGCAACGATTAAGGACTTGAATAGACATCGGATTCCCTCACCTACACACTTTGAGGGGTGGCAAAATTATACATCACGGTGAGAATGCACTGAATGACATTTTACATGAAGATTTATACAATTCATCAGACTCCAATTGGAAGGGATGGTTAGTGTGGCCTATAGACACAATTGGGTGTCAGTTAAGATTCAAGGGTACCACTAAAGGGTTTAGTATCCACAGGCCTGACCAACGCTATGTACAACAAGAACATCCGGGGGTGGTGACATCCTACAGTGTTGTGAAGTTATGCCTAGATTGGCTAAAAACCTCAACACTGTCCCAGGTGAAACAACACTTGTCCTTACTCTCAGATGACATGGATTTAAGGGATTTTTTGCTAGGTCCCCGGAAGCCACGTCGTAAACGCTTCTTATATGCTATTTACAACGAAGTATGGAAGATCTCTCAACAGGAAGCTGCGGAGAGATTGTGTGAAATTGATAGGATTAACCTAGAAAAGGCTTTGGCAGTGGTTGACAATGGTATGACCACACTAACATCCAGGATTTATTCACTGGGCAACATTGTGTCTTCTGCTATCGATATAATGGAACAGGATCTATCCATCCTACAACATGGGCAATCACAGTTGCGATCCATTCTGTTATTAAGCTGGACACTGCAATCATTGCGTTCTGGTCACGTGCCCTGGCGATATATTAACAGTATGTCTCTATTTTCGGCCTATAACTTAACAACAAGGCAGACAACAATGGCACAGAGAGATGCGAAGTATACAATGCTGCACATTGAAAAATTGGACAAATTACCTTTCAAAGTGGCTGAATCACCGTCCACAGAATGGTTAATTCATGGCCATATAACATTGCCTGTAACAACATTCCAATTTCAATATTGCCTAGAATACCACCAGGTAGGCAGGTATGAAGCAATGGGAAAGGAGTACATCCATGAATCTTGGGAATTACCGTACAGATTTAGATGCAGGAATGGAGACACTGAAGTTTTTCTCAGTGGTGAGAACTCGTTAAGTGGGTCTCTAATTTGCCAGGATATTATGCTTCACGGAGTTTGCAACGCTTCAGTTGCAAACTTATCTTGCCACTTGAAAGGATCCCTGGCTGCCGTTGTTCATCCAGTGTTCAAACTGCTCTCGAATGGGAGTTACTTAATGTTGAGTGATCAAGGTTGTTGTGGGCTACTACCAAGCATCGCATATCTGGTCACAGTAAGTTCCAGGGTTACTTGTATGCAAATATTGTTTCCACCGACCCACACAGTCAGGGAGGCGCCGCTATGGCCTTCATTTGATGTTTCCCTTATACGGTTTGATTCTCTGAGCAGACTGAAAGCCATACTTTTACAGAAGAAGTGACCTTAACCTCAGCTCGAGAGACTTTTGATCTCCAGGTTGCAAGGTCTTCAGCTGAGATATAGGCTCTAGCCCGAACTAACTTCCCGCTCCATTTCGGAGAAATGGTGCATCGTATCTTTAACATGTCTGATATAAGTGGGATAGTACACCTATTTAAGACCATAGGTTCTGGGCTATTAAGTACTGTTAGAAAAGGGATTTCTGGTTGGCCAGGTCAAGCGCCTAAGCCAGGCAGAAACCACCATTCTAGTCAGGGCAAGGGAGTTACACACCGAAGATAACCCCTGCTCACCCCCTTGGTAGCTTGGCAGACCAGTCAGGCTAACCCCAGAGGCAATGTGTAAAGTGTTTGCGCAACACACTCACACAGCAGCGACCCACTAGGCACACCGCAAAAGAAACTCCACACAAGGTTATATAAAAATAGCCTTTGTATTACTCCTCAAACACATTAGAGCATAATCACATATATATACTGTGCCACCTGGCACTAGGTATTACTTTACAGGGGATTATACACAACACTACAGGGCCAATCGGGCCACTGTCATAACCAACATATCACAATTAGTGAGAACAACCAGTAACTACTGGCAATAGGGCACGGTACATAGCATAAACACATTACTCATAAATCATGAGCAGTGCACCCTATCAGTATCAACACCCTATCAGTATCACTGCACACAGGGATATTCAGAGTGCACATTCCATACGTCTATCATGCCCCTCCTAAGGATAAAATGGCACCATAGAACACATATTATCACCACCCTAGGGCATAGTAAAAACAACCAGTGACTAAAGGAGAGAGGTACCCATTGCACATCACCTCTAGGCATAATATATCCTCAGCAGTACAGTAGAATAAACATTGGTAAGTTGCACACTTTGCAAGCCCATGGGCATGACACCATTCATACCACCACTGTACATATCCTGCAGGTACCACCACTGTCCATATCCTGCAGATACCACCACTGTGCATTACCCTAGTGTGTTATACCAGTTAGAGCGCCACCCGTGCTCTAATGATGGAGCTTTGTGTCCCTCCCGTAGACTTTGGGGCCACGGGCCCGCCTACACCGGGAGATGCGGCAGTTCCAACCACCGGGGGCCTCCGTCGAGGTCACGCCCCGGTCTAGCCCCACCAGGAATGGCCCCTACCGCACAAAGCGTGGCGGGGAGGCTGCTCCGACCAATTCTGCCGGATCGGGACCCCTTGGAGGCGTCCTCCGTGCCCGGTCCGCAAAGCCAAAAAGAAAGCGTCCCCTTTAGGTTGGGGGAGGAGAGACACTGACTCTGTCTCCCTTCCGCGTGGGAAACCAGGGCTCCTCCCAGGCCCTACTCCCCAGGACCTCTCACTTGCCTGTGGTGCCTCCGCTTGACTACGCGAGGGGCCCGTGAGGCTCTGATCCGTCTTCCAGCTACCGGTCCTGCTCACCAGCAGGCTCGGGCAGCATGCAGGGCTCTCCTCGGGAACACGGGAGCCCCGCCCACAACCAGGCTGTACCTCCGCCTGGCTTCCTCTGCAACGCGAAGGTCGTCCAAGTACGGAGCGAAGTCTCCGCCGACTCCATCTCCTTCTCTGGCCAACACGCGGGGCTCTCACCGGCAACATGGGAGCCCCACCCACTTCCAGGCACAAGCTTGCCTGACTTCCTCTGAAGGCCACGTTTGGCCCTTGTCGTCTGCTCTCGCCGCGTGGCCCCGCCCACAGTCAGGCCAAGTCTCCGCCTGACTTCCGGCCTGCGAGCAATTTACGGAGCAAGGTCTCCGTCTATTCTTTGGGAACGGCGTGACTTCTTGACCTGCGCCTGCCGGGCAATTGGACCACCCAAGCCCCCGTCAGGGTTCCAAACCCCCAGTCACAGCAATTCTGGAGATCTCTCCATGCCGCTACCTCTCCGTTTACAGAGGAGAGAGGCTGCACTTCTCCACGCCGCTACTGGTGACCCCAGCAGCATCCAGCCGGCCTACAGCATTAAAGACCTGGCAGCACTCTACACAGGGCAAGGGTGCTTAGCCCTCTCCATGCAGCTCAATCAACCCAGGCAGGCCAGCACACCGGGGCTCTTCAGCAGGGCAGCAGCTTCACTCCCACAAGTAGGGAACCCCAGATGGCGGTTCCTCCTGGCAGTCAAGCAGCCTGCCGCCCACCCGTTCCACGTCAGCACACAGCACTTTACATGGGGTCACAGCCCCAGTACTTATACCAGTTAGTGTCTTTGTTCTCCCCCTGGCCCAGGGCTTTGCGCCCGGTCCAAACCAGTTCTGGGGGCACTTAATATTTTATTTACAGTGCACAACAACCTCCTTTGTAAGTGTAGGCTCTGGCCCCAGACACACCACAGGGGGGCGGAGCCAGCATTGTGGAAGGCAGGCACAGTCCTATTCAGGCCCAGGTGCTACTCCTCCCACTACTCCAAATGCAGATTGGCCTCTTCAGCCTAGTGCTGACTCACCCAGCCCCTCTGGAGCCACTGCACCTCCCCAGCCCCTTACACTCCAGAGCCAAACATGCAATACACAACAGGCAGGCACAAAGAAACATAGCACACAGAAATGCCAATGCCCACTTCTAAAAGTGGCATTTCTAAAATAGTGATAATAAATCTGTGTACACCATTACGCAGCATTTATTACCACTATTCCAAACATACCAAACTTGACCACTCTACTCCTCTCATGTCAGTAATTACCACTGAAGCACATATCAGGGAATCCCCAATGCATTCATATGAGAGGGCAGCCTCACAGTAGTGAGAAACCAAAATGTCTGCTTGTCACTACCAGGACATGCCACACAGTTAAGGTACATGTCCTACCTTTTACCTACAGCGCACCCTGCCCATAGGGCTAGCTAGGGCCTACCTTAGGGGCGACTGATATGTAGTAAAAGGGGTGTCACAGACGGGGCACCCATTTTATGTGCCACGTCACAGCAGCAGTAAACTGCGCGCGCAGGCCCTGCAATGGCAGAGGCCTGAGACAGGTTTGAAAGGCTACTTTGGTGGGGGGTGCAAGCAGCACTGCAAGCCCACCAGTAGCATTTAATTTACTGGTCCTGGGTATCTGAGATACCACTTTACAAGGGACTGATAGGTAAATTAAATACGCCAAACAGGTGTCGACCAATCTTACCACGTTTTACCATAGAGAGCACATGCACTTTACACTGCACAGCAGTGATAAAGTGCCCAGAGTCCTAAAACCAACAACACCAGGTAAGAAAAAATACCAGGAGGAAGGCAAAAGGTTCAGGGATGACCCTGCAAAATGGGCCAAGTCCAACAAGTACCTTTCAGACGGTTTTCGGAGTGATTCCATCTTTTATACACTCCGTATTTGGAAGCATTTTTGGAGGGCTTCCGCTGATCCTGCTACTGGTAGTGGGTATCCTGATTTAAATTTTTTTGCTACGCAATGGACGTCCCTAATTCCAAGGAGATGGAAAAGGCGCTCTTGGAGTGATGTTGCCGTGAACGCATGGTACTCCATCTGGGTACACCTCGGCCCTCGGGAGCTAAGCGAGCATTGATTTCTATTGTTCAGATCAGTCTGGGTAGACTGTGTTTTGCCTGTACTCCGCTGCTTATTCTGCGGACATGAATGCGTGTTGGACATCTGTCTAACACTTACATCGGTTGCGACTTCGGATGTGGATGTACTGCTGGACCCGCTAAAGGCCCATGCAGTGCAGTGTCCTCAGCGTATTGCAATCCTGATGTCGGCATTCTTAGAGACACCAAGGTATGCTTCAGCTCCTGTTGGAATGGACACCAGCTCTTTACCAGGCTTACAAGCATCAAGTGTTTCCTCAGCAACGGCTGTGGGAACATGAGAAGATCACCTTTGCTCCATTGACCTGATCCAAAAGGTGCTACAGGGACCATCGTCTGCGAAGACAGGCAAGAGTAATGTTGCGTCTCCCACACAGGACACATAAACATTTGGCTCTCCATGTGCTGGGAACTATTTGGCCCTTTTTTGAAAACAACTAAAACTGGAATTCAATAACATCTTCTGCTCTCACTGAGCGCTATGGCTTTTGGCATGCTCAGTTGGTCTCACAGTATATTGACTTTCTAGATTACTTATAGGGCTTTGTTACAACTACATCATTTACTTTTTAACATATACCGTGTTTTTAAGATGTTTTTATGCTTTTTAGGCAGGCATATTTTAGCATTTAATATTATGTTGTCCAGTCGGATGAGTAGTGGGTGTTATGAACCCCAATGTACCCCAATATAGACCTAGGTAGTTACACGACCTTTTACCTACAACTGTCCTACCATTGTTCTACATAACAGGTCTGACGCTGACCTTTTACCTAGTTAGGTGCTACATGACTATCATGTGGTTTTCTCCGAAAACTAGCCTCATGTATTATGCATGAGGATTCTCAGTATCGGAGCAGGATTACCATCTTCTGCATAATAACTCTGTATAGGGTTCACCGCTATCGTCATCCTTGCCCGACATGCCCACAGTACACTTTTAGGTAGAAGTCCTGAGGGTACCTTTCAGGTATATAAGCACTTCATCTTAGCTGGGCAAAGGAGAGGAGAAAAAGACTTCCATGCTGGCACGGTGACGCGAGACGCTGTGGTTCCTGCACGCAGACACTCCAGCACGCAGTGGTCTGACATCCCTCGCAGGGTGTCCTTCTTGAGACCAAGATGGGGTCCTTTACTCTCCCACATCAGGTAATGGGGTTGGCATTATCCTAAGGGGATTCTTGGCTACACACCTACATGCTAGGTACACTTAGGTACATCTAGTTAGGGTTGCATCATAGGAGTACGCATTATTACTGTCATGTATCTATATGCCTGCATATATTCATTGTTTTAGCACTATGGTTCTTTACTCTGTTGGTGCTTATAACCGTATATATTTCTTTCTGTCTCATGGTTGTTGCAGCACACGTATTTTACACTAGAATTACGCTGGTTCAATAAATGCTTATTGAAAAACGTCCCCAACGTTTATTCTGTGTATCTCTTTGAGACAAAGTGAGCATGAGTGACTGAGCGAAAAGTACTGTACTGTTTCCACGATCCCTGAGGGGTCAGGGTTGTCATGTTCGATAGTTGCCAGAAGCTATTCGCTCCTTGGTAAGAGGGGATCGTAGTGGCACTGTGATCTAGCAGGACTAACAGACTAACATATCCTTTGGGGGTGTCTGGACTCAGTCTGGCCACCAAACCCTTAGTTTATGTTGTCTAAAATGCGCAGATCCTATATAGATTTGTAGGAACTACACAACAGTTGGTTCGCCTGTTTCTTTAGTCAGTGGAGCATCGCAGTCAAGTGCAGACTAGTGCTGTTACTGTCGATGGGTAAGTCGCTTATTTTATTTTGTTTAATTATTAGTTTTTTAAGGTATGCTTACTGCAGAGAAAGGTGGATTGGGTTTCATTAAGGGATCATCTTTGGTTATTTTGGAATGTCTTAGTGGGGGAGGGGTTGGATTTGGTTTCACTTGGGTTTGATTTCCCCTAGCAAAACCACTCCTTCACATTTCTTTTCAGTTTTCCTGTATGGGTTTCTAATTTTCTATTTTGTTGTGTGTGGTTTTGGTATGGGGTGGGGGATCTGGATATCGAAGGATCGCGGGTAAGGGGCTGTCAGGAGTGTCCTCAGCCAAAAGCACCCCACACTGAATTTTGTACTTTGTATGGTTCATTTGTTTACTTTCATTTGAGTTTGGCAAATTTAGAATAAGGACATGGATGGATTTGAGGCACTTTGTTTTTTACAGAAAGGGAAGCGTTGGGGTTCTCCCCCAAAATACTCACCTTGTCTCCTGCATTTTTGGTTTTCCTGGGGCTAGCCTTTATTTTTTTAGGTGTTTTGCTGTTTTAGATGGTTTGGTCCCGGGATTTTGGTGCTGTATCATTCACTAGATAGCCCCTTTGTCACCAAAATGTGGAAGGTAGTAATAATGGTGACTGGAGGACAAATGGGGCACATGTTATGTTATGTTATGTTAGGAAGTCTTGTAGAGCGCGCAGCTGCCCCAGCAAAGGGGTGTCCCGGCGCTAAAATCAGTAATAGCAGCTAACAGCAAGAAACCCATCATGACGAGAGAAAGAAAAAAGGCCAATGGGTCATTAAGAGCCACATAGGTAGACAGAAGTGCGTGGACTACAAAAAACCTAAAGAGAAGGGAAAAGGTGTGTCTTCAGTACTTTCCGAAATGCCAGATAGTTATCCATACTCCAGATGTGTACAGGAAGGGCATTCCAAAGTTTAGCTGCCAGGTTGCGAAAGGAGCGCCCACCGGCGCGAGCCCTCCTGACCCGGGGGACAACTACCAGGTGTTGACCTACTGAGCGAAGATGACGAGTGGGAGTGTAGGCGGAAAGCAGGCCCGCTAAAATGCCGGGGGCAGGGGAATTCAGGATCCTAAATGCAAAACAGAGGGACTTGAACTCCACCCGTCTCGCCACCGGAAGCCAGTGTAGCTGACAAATGTCACTGGAGGTGGGGCAGAGTCTAGGCATGCCAAGAAGAGTTCTGGCGGCTACATTTTGGACTCTCTGCAGTCTCACAATCTCCGTCTTGTTGGCCCCCAGGTAAAGTGAGCTGGCATAGTCTAGTCTCGACAACACAGATGCCTGGACGATCATCTATCGGATGGAAGGGTAAAAAAAACCCAGCAGAGGTTTGAGCCCGCGCAGAATACCAAAGCATGTTGCCGCCACCTTCTTCGTTTGGGTTTGGAAACTAAGCACCGAATCGACCCAGACACCAAGATTTTTCACCACCTGTTTGGGGGCGGGTGCGTGGCCCAGGGCGGTGGGCCACCACTGTTCACTCCATAGCTCAAGATCTTTCCCTACCAGCAAGATCTCCGACTTGCTGGCATTGAGCTGGAGACAGTTGGCAGTCATCCACCCTGCAACGTCTGCAAGACCGCTCCGAAACTTAGCAGCATCATTCAGACAGTCTTCGGAGAGGGTGACTACTAATTGTGTATCATCAGCATATGATACAATAGTCAGCCCTCTCCTCTTGGCTACCGCGGCTAGAGGCTGAACATACAGGTTGAAAAGCGTTCGACTTAACGCAGAGCCCTGCGGCACTCCCTGTTTGATGGAATGGACCCTGGAGGTGAAAGGGGGGGCCGAGACCTTGGAAGGACCCATCCGAAAGAAAGGAGGTAAACCAATCCAGGGCGAGACCCACGATGCCAGCCTCCTTCAACCTCTGTATCAAGATCTGGTGAGAGACCGTATCAAATACGGCATGGAGATCCAATAGGATCAGTGCCGAAGTACGTCCCTCATCCAGTGCTGCTCTCAGATGTTCAGTCACAGCTAGGAGGGCAGACTCCGTGCTGAGGCCCGGGCGGAAACCGCACTGGGAGGAGTCCAGTATATTATTCTCCTCCAAATAGCCTGACAAGATGGAATTAATATAGGCTTCAGAGATCTTAGAGGCCCAAGGAAAATAGAAAATAAATATAAAGAGCTCCCAATGTGCTCATTTTGGGAATTCAAGAGGTGAAAGGGGGTGACTAGGTGAGATTTTTAGTTTAGAAAAATGACTATCAGAAATCCTGGATCTGCTTCCAGATTAAATATTCAGTGTTTCTCATGGAGAGAAGGCAGTCGCAGCCGGCATGGCTCATGGGTGGGGGGGCAGGCGCGGGGCGCGTGGGGTGGGGGGATGGGTGAGTGGTCGCGAAGGAAGGGGGGGTCGCGCGGGGAGGGAGGGGGTTTAAATATATATATATTTTTTAATGTACCTTTCCCGGGTCCCCCGTCATCACAGCTGGGTCTGCTCCTGCTTTCCTGCCGCCGCAGGAACAGCAAGCAGGCAACCTCCCTCCCCTCCCCTAAGCCAATTATAACGCTGCAATGGCAGTGTTGTGATTGGTTGGGACACCGACCACACAGGCGTCTATGGGGTGGCTATTTTCTCCATGTAGGCTGCATGCAGCCTACATGGAGAAAAGAGAGAGTGCGCATGATTGGATTGGTTGACGCCAGAGGGCCGACCAAACAGTCAGCGCCCATAACAGTGGGCAAGACACTCCTCCCCTGCCCTAGAGCAGGACCGCCCACCCACCTGCCCCCAACAAAACCCTTCTGCTTTCCCGCAGTGCGAGAAGCAGAAACATAAAATGGCATTTATAATATATAATATAATTATAATGTTTATAATACCATTTTATGATTCTGCTTCTCACACTGCGAGAAAGCAGTGGGGCGACGCTCCTCCGCCCACATGGAGGAGCCGCCCCTGTAGGAGGGCCAACTATAATGGTCATGCTGAGAGATGGGCTTATCAATGACTTGATATGAGAGACTTGCTGAAAAAACAACATATGGGCTCTCCTCATCTATTTTTCCCCAAAGTGGTCACTGGGGCAAAAAGAAGTCCTATGGCAGAGGTAAAAAGATAATTTGGCAAAAAAAGGCACATACAAGAGTGCAATTACCCGTCAAGCTGAATGTGATACTGGAATTAAATAGATATTTGATTTGGAGTGGAGAGGATGCCAGATTCCTACTGTCCTCCTTGTAAGATGAGATATCTGAAGGAGACTGTTTGACTTGGCCCTTTTCACAGGGTTATCTCCAAACCTTTTGCCTTCTTCCTCCTATTTTTCTGCCCTTCTATTTGTTGACTTTATGACTCTGGGCAGTGTACCACTGCTAATCAGTGCTATAGTGCATGTGCTCACTCCTTTAAACATGGTATGATTGGTTTACATCTGTGTGGCATATTTAATTTACCTGTAAGTCCCTTGTACTGTGGTATCCCATATACCCAGGACCCAGAGAAGTAGCCTTTCAAACCTGTCTCAGGCCTGCCACTGCATGGCCTGTGTGCACAGTTTACTCCCATATTGACTTGGCATTTAAACTATTTGCCAAGCCTTAAACTCATACTACATATAGGTCACCCCTAAGGTAGGGCCTAGGTAGCCCTATGGGCAGGGTGATGTGTAGGTAAAAGCAATGTCATGTGTCTTTATTGTGAAGCATGTCCTAGTAGCGACAAACAGCCTAATTTGTTTCTCACTACTGTGAGGCCTCCTCCCCTCATAGGCATTGGGAATTCGCTTATATATGTTTAAGTGGTAATTCCTGATCTGAAAGAAGTAGTGTTGCCATGTTTGATATGTTTAGAATGGTAGTGATAAATCCTGATTACTGGTGTAGGTGGATTTTACATTACTATTTTAGAAATGCCACTTTTAGAAAGTGGGCATTTCTCTGTGTTTATAACTCTATGAGCTTTGCAGCTTGACTCCAATCCACGTCTAGGCCTGGTTGACAGCTACACTTTGTGCCTACTTTCCAGACAGCCATCACACAAGAAGGGTTGGGTGTGACAGGGTTGCATTTGCATACTGATAGTCTTTCTAGGCTGGGAGAGAGCGAAGAGGGGCACACTTACATTTGTAATCAGTCCTACCCTCACACAAGGACTGATTTACCCCCTACTGATGTCTGGAGCCAGGGCTGGGGTTGAAAGGGGGTGTTGTGCACTTCTAAGGTTTCTTTTGAAGTCACCTCTTAAACAAAGACATTTTGGAGTATATGAACAGGGGCTCTGACCCCATGTTTTCAGACACTGCATGGACTTGTAACCAGACACTGCTGGCTCTACATACTGCACCAGAGGACTGCTATGCTGCTAAGAGGAACTGCCATTTTGGACTACTTGCATTGTTGTGCTAACCTGATGCCTGCTAGGGTGCTGAAGGAACTGCTACTCTGCTAAAGGTAACGATGTGCTGACCTTCTGCTTGCTATCTCCCTCTGTGCCCTGCACATAGTATTCTCCAGGGGCTTGCTGGATGACCCTGCTGCCTCAGAGTCCCTGTGCCAGTGGGACTGCCGTGGGGTTCTGAGGCTAACAAATCTTACCTCTTTAAAATAGCGCATGGAGAGCACTTTATATTTTCCCTTCATTTATGCAACCAGCGCGTGGTGAGCGCCTCATGTCTGGGACGAGCCTGATCTTCTGTGCTGGACTCAGTGGAGAGATCTTGATTGCCGCTCTCGGTGCTGTTTGAGAAACCAACATTCCTATCGCAACGTGCACTCCCCAGTAGTCCTGGGGCCAAAGCAGGGACACACTTGAGTGCTTCTTTCTTCATCGATCCCTGGAGACTGCCTCTGTGAGACAAGCCCAGCACAGTCTGCCTAATTCAGCCAGTAGGGTGCCGCCTGGTTTCCTGCTCCCACCCGTGGTGTAGGACTGTCCTGTCCGGCATGGGAGAGGCCACCGTCGCAGCCTGAAATAAATGGGGAGAAAGGTACTGTGTGAGGCTGAAACAGGGGCACAGCCATCCCATGCTCCTTTCCGGGCCACCTGCCCCTTCTTACAAAAAATAAAGGCTGTGCTTGGTTGCAGCTGCACGCGCGTTCGCGGGCATCTGCCTTTTACTGTGTGGTGCGTGGGGACACAGCGAGGTCTCCCTGCGGTGCTCTGAAGTGTTTGTGTGGCCCCCGTGTTGGCACATACCTTTGGGGGCACTTTGCTTTATGCTCCCCCAGGGAGAGAGACAATTCATGGGCACTAGGAGATTGCCCTAAATAGCCGGATAGCGATTTGGGGCATTTCAGGTAGCCGTACTGCCTCAAAGGGAGGCAACTGTATGTTTCAACAGTAGCAGATTACCATAATAACTATAGCAGGGGCCCCTGTGCCCTATGCTGGTGCTCATTTAGCATAAAACTGGTGATAGGAGCGCAGATGCACTGGGGCTATGTGCTCACTGTAATGTTGGGAGATCTACCCTACACGTCTGCATTACCTGCCAAGTATTTATGGGTTTTTGGAGACATTTGGTATTTAGGTGACTTTTCATAACCTGATTTATGTTCTTCCACTTATGTGATGATTCATGTTTGCGTTTCACAACCTGTTGCATTTCATGCCCTGATATTATAATGTAGGTTGTTTTGATTCTTGCATTGACAGGATAACTGAGTACTTTCAGTAATTGCATGGTATGCAAAACACTTATGATTCATGTCATTTTGGTCTATGTTTTATGCACAGCATACAATTTATATTTTTATATAATCCTGTGTGAAGTCTTTTTTGTGGTGTATTTATTGTTTTACTGGTGTGAGTGTTTTGTGCAAACACTTTACACATTGCTTCAGATGATATGCCTGTCTGCCAAGCTACCAGAGGGTGAGCACAGGTTATCTTTGGTGTGTAACTTACTTGCCCTGACTAAAGTGGTGGGTTCTGCCTGGCTTAGGGGCATACCTTAGCCAACCAGAAACCCCATTTCTAACAGAGATTCACAAATACAAGAACCAGAGACACACAACTATGAACAAGCAGAAGAAACAATTTTATTTTATTATCAGACTACATTCGGAAACATGGCTAAGGTAAAATTAACACTTGACAATGCGCTATCACCAAAAATTGGTACTGTAAATGGGCTTAGGCAAGGTTGTGTTCTCGCACCATTGTTATTCTCTCTTTACATTGCTGACATAGATATGGCATTAAAGTCTGATATGGGTATCGCACCAAAATTAGGAGGTATAAAAATACCATACCTAGCGTATGCTGATGACCTAGTGATCCTGTCTCTAACCCAGAAAGGACTCCGGCATCAACTGACACAATTACACACCTACAATACAGGAAATGGATTGATAGCCAACATGTCCAAAAGAAAAATTGTGACCTTTGGACAGCCTAAAAAACCTAAAAGGTGGACACTAGGAGAAACATCAATCGAAGTAGTGGAGCAATACGATTCTCTTGGAGTGATTTTTGATAATAAGTTATCCTGGTCAAGTCACTCTGCCAGTAGAAATTCAAAATCAACTGTCATTATTAAATTGATTTAAAGATAAATGAAAATGTTTGGAGGGAAAGTAATTATCTCATCACTTAAAGCATTACAAATTAAATTGGTTCCATATTTATTATATGCATCCCCAGTATTGAGTAAGAAGGTCATCCTTGAGTTTGAGAAATGTTTTATGAAATGTGTACGCACCTTATTACATCTACGACAAGCAAACCCACACTGTATCATGAGATTGGAACTCGGCCTAAAATCCCTGGTACTATTG
Source organism: Calotriton arnoldi (assembly GCA_963921515.1). Lineage (NCBI taxonomy): Eukaryota > Metazoa > Chordata > Amphibia > Caudata > Salamandridae > Calotriton > Calotriton arnoldi. Next base: position 45,907 of record CAWUFW010018566.1, read on the forward strand.
CACAACAGAAGCTGTGTGAATTATATTGTTGATTGTGCCAAGGTTGACTCATCTTCATTGAAACGTCTAATATTTGAAGAGTTAGGGAGATCCAAATACAGAGATATAGAACTGTATAGTACATTGATGGGATTAGGATCTTATGATTTGCCTGATATTCAAGAGATGGGGCAAATGACCAGATCTGTGCGAAACAAATTTAGTACGCAATACGCTTACTACTAAGCAGTGGAACTTAGACTTTCTACAAGCTGGAAAATACAATCATACGGATTCAGTAATCTTATTCTGTACAGAGTCAAGAATATTTAGGATGGAACCTACCCAGGGCCGGACTGGCCGTAGCGGGCACCGGGCAATCCCCCGGTGCGCCGCACAGGTGGGGGCCGGTTTTGGGCCCCTGGGGGCCGTTTTTGTTACAGGGCCGTTTTTGCAGCATAGCTGCAAAATCGGCCCTGTAACAAAATCGGCTGAAAACCGGCCCTGGCAAAGAGCTCGGCGGCACCCCCAACCCCCCGGGGGGGGGCGGCCGGGCACTTTGCCAGGGCCGGTTGTGGTTCCCAGTCCGGCCCTGAACCTACCTGGCTATATAAAAAGGAAGTTTTTAAAATTTAGACTATTTGATATACCCATTTGGGAGTTTAAAGGGAAATGGAACCAGGCACTTAAAGGCAGCCCAACATGTCAGCTCTGCGGAAATTCTGATGAATCTCTTGTACATTTAATATGTACCTGCCCTAAGCTGTTACCCATGTGGAGGGTATATTTATGCTCCTTGTTCAAAAATGCTAAAATAAGTACAACTGCTGAGGCCGTTAGATACTGTTTTAGGCTCAAAGAAGACAGTGCAATATCAATAATGATAACGTTTTAGATCATGCATATAAAGCATCAAGAGCATAGATGTCCTATATAGTGGGAAGCAACACAGATTTTAACATTTGAGAATTGAAACTTAAATTGCATAATCTTGAGAAAAATATGGATCTTCTACATCTGGCACTTTAGCACCTTAGTATACTGGCGAAAGTAATAAAGTGAGATAAAAGAAGATAATACAGAGATAGAAGGGTGAACAATTTTGCACATTTTGCACATTAGGACTTTAGTATATCTATGAAATCATAGATTGAGCCGAAAAAGTTTATAATATAGGCAAATGATTAAATATTATATGTAAATTACTGTAGGAAAAGGAATATAAATTGCATTTATACCAGGGAAACGTATGTATAGAATCTCTAATGGTAAATCAGATGCATGTATTTTGCCTAATCAGCACATCAGCACTTTAACTTGGAAAAATAAATAGACTGAAGTAAAGAATACTGTGATACAGCGGTAGACGGATGAACAAAGAACGGAAACCATTGTGGGAATTTACAGAATCTTTGTTCTACAAAGTGTTGCATTGACCATGATAGGAAGTTTTAATTATTGAAATTTTAAACGATTGACAATCCTTCTTTTAAATGTTTGCATTTTTATTGTAATCGATTAATTAATACAATAAAGTATTTTACTACTCTCAACTGCTTCTGACTGCATAATTGACGAGAATCTAAAGACAAAGTGAGCCCAGAGAGCTATGAAAAAGTTCCAAAAATGCTCTGGACCCCGAATTGTCGACCTGAGAACATTAGCAAGAGGCACAATCACTTGAGATGATACTAGGTAACTACATCTGAGGAGCAGACAAATCAGTGAGTCATACCTGGAACAGAGTGAACTTAGCCTTGCTTTTTGATATATACCCACAAATAACAAGTTAAAACAATACAGTTACTAAATGGCCATGTGATGCTTGGCAGAATTCCATTTACTTTGGTTTCTGGCCCTTTCGTCCCTCCTGTAGCCTCACCATTTCATTGCCTCTCAACCACCTCAAGGAAATCTGGGATCTGCCCTGGACTCTCAACACCCAAGAGAATGGGTTATTAACTGGGGAGAATGTGAGTCCTTCCCAAGTAGTAAGTCCAAAAAGGTCTGAGACACAATGATAATAAATCAACCCTGACAGCTATGGCACAGAGCAGACAGGTTTAATTTATGGAAAAGTATATAAAGTATTCAGCAAAATGAGTCAAGACTAAAGCACCAATTAGAAGTCACTCTTCTTGGTTGACTGGGACCTCAGCGCAATTACAGGCTGATTGTAATGGAGCTGTTATTGGATGCACTAAGTGAGTTGTCCCAGTCCGGTTGATGCTCCGGAGGGATCACTGACAGAATAAGAATATCGGAATCAAACATATTGTGTGGACAGAATATCATGTCAAAAATTTCAAGGACCAAAATATCGAGAAGGTAAGTGCAAATAGGTAAGTATGGATTTACTATTCTTAACTCCACATCTACGTACCCTAAAGATATATAAATATATACATTTTCCAGGTACATATATGTGGTATTATATTTAGTAAAACTTTACTCACCTATAGAAACTTACCTTCACAATATTTTTGTCCTCGATATTCTTGACACAATATTTTGTTCCACAATATTTTTCTTCCAATATTCTGTGTAAACACTGCTCCTGAGGTACTGGAAGTCCAAAAAAGTTTAAAGTCCCAACTTTTTAGACTTTCAGGAGGAGTTCTCCTTGGTCGCTTTTATGGCTCCCAGGACCTCAGGGACAGCACTTATGGGCCAGGCTCAATCCAGCAGAGGCCACCAGTAGGGTACAGTCTAGGTTCACTTGCTGATGGTCAGCTGGTCACTTCAGGAAAAAGGCCTCTTGCAGCCTGTTTTGCCCCTGTCGCCACACAAGAGGTTAGCCAACTGATCCTCGGCATCAACTTCTCAATCCAGGGTACAAGAGGGAGCAGGTCCAGCCCCTAAGGTCTCCACACATATAGCAGGTCCATTACCCTTTTGTTCGTCCACAGGTCCAGATGCATTCTGATGAACTTGGAGTGAGATGCCACTTTTGTAGGATTCACTAGCATTTGGATGAGGGTGAATCCTGGGCTCTCCCTAACCAATGATTAAAAAGTACTCAAGGGCAAACCTTCCCACTATTGCAGCACATTCTGTTTGCATTACTGCAAACTATCAGACAGGGAACCATTCTCAATAAAATCCAACATGCCAGAACACTTCTGCCCTTAAAGGTGTCTGTTGTTGCAGACAGAGGTATGCTTACAGAAATGAGAATCCCCCTCTTCCTCAACTACCCCCTCCCACTGGGTTGGTGCCAAGCTATCCACAGTAGGCCCAGGGAACACAGTCTTTCTTTAAACTAAAGTACGACTGGGTCACTTTTAAAGTTAATGAAGTTCCTGAACCCTTCTCATCTGCCCTACCTGAGTTCAGAGGAGACACATACTTCACACCCAGGCCTTCATGCCAAAAGGTCTAAGCAATTGTTTCTGCTCTGTTTTCACAACTCATTAAGGGGAAGCTCTGGCATGGGGTAGCTGCTGACAGTCTATTGTTCATATAAGAAATCCAATGGCACCTCTGAATTGAATTTTTATTAAATATTAAAAACAATGGTTGAATTATTTCTGTAGTTTATCCCAAACCAGAGTTATGAAAATTTGTATTTTAAATGCAATTTAGTTTTCCTCATAAGATTTACTGGTACAGTTAAAATAGCATTTGGGGGCTCTTCAGTTAAGGAATATGCCTACACTAAATTCTTTCATGTACCACCTTTAAATACTAGACATTCATGCTTGTGTACTATAGGGCCCATCCAGGAATAACTTACATAATATTTAAAAGTAGGGTTCGTTCCTGTTAAAAAGGGTTATTTTGATAGGTTGGCATGTGATTTCTAAAAGCTGCAGCAGCCAGGATACACAGGTATATATTCTCGAGAACAAGGGAACCCCAGTATTCCGACCAGGGGCAATCTATGTTATAAAAAGAACAAAGGTACACTAGAGGCCACTAGGGTCCTGGGGTAGCCTAGGCTACTATTATTTAAACGAGCATTAGTCAGGCAAACAAGGAATAGGTCCACGGGGACTAGTTACGCAATATATGCAGGGAAGCAAGGTTGAAATGACATCACATTTATTAACAGCATAAATGGAGTATCACTTTTTATTCAGGTGATAGTTCTGGTGCTCACACAAGCATATAGTGAAAGTGCATGAATTGAGGGTGCTAGTGACATTTAAAATTACATCGCATTGACAACAAAAACAGAAAACAGAACTCCAAATTAAATTAATGCAATGGAGGAGTTTTGGTTGTAAAAGGTCGACGAGCGTTTCGATCTCATTAATGCGAGATCATCATCAGGACGAAAGGGTGTGAGCAAGTAGAATCTATGAAGAGGAGAAAACATGATATCAACCATTGGTCCCGAGTGGTGATCATTTTCAATGTGTGCAAAACCAATTATTGAAAGTGAATTGAGGGATAGCCAAGGAATTGGGCTCCGCGAGCAAGGAATAGGTGAAACATTTAATGTCACAAATGATGTAGGTTAAGCCCGGAGTAACAGAAGAGAGCTGCCTCCATGGGAACAGCCGTACGTCAAAGGGATAGAGCAGTTAGAGGGAGGCGTAAGAGCTCCTAAGTAGTTGGAGTAGGAAGTAAAGCTAAAGACAGAGCTACAACATGCTGGGAGCAGCTTAAAGAAGCCAGCCGAGGTGAGGCAGCAGCGCTTGGAGCTAATGAGACGATAGTAAAAACAACGCATAAGCAATAGTAGCGGTGCACTAGTGGGTGAGAAGGGGCCCTGGATGAGCAGGGGGTGTGGCTGACTAAGGTTCCTGCAGAGACTGGAGCAGGGAAACTCGTAGGACTTACACAGCAGAGGCGGAGATCCACAAGCAATCCTCAACAGACTGGCTGGCTCAATAATTGGTTTTGCACACATTAAAAATGATCACCACTCGGGACCAATGGTTGATATCATGTTTTCTCCTCTTCATAGATTCTACTTGCTCACACCCTTTCGTCCTGATGATGATCTCGCATTAATGAGATCGAAACGCCGTCGACCTTTTACAACCAAAACTCCTCCATTGCATTAATTTAATTTGGAGTTTTGTTTTCTGTTTTTTGTTGTCAATGCGATGTAATTTTAAATGTCACTAGCACCCCTCACTTCACGCACTTTCACTATAAGCTTGTGTGAGCCCCAGAACTATCACCTGAATAAAAAAGTGATACTCCATTTATGCTGTTAATAAATGTGATGTCATTTCAACCTTGCGTCCCTGCATATATTGCGTAACTAGTCCCCGTGGACCTATTCCTTGTTTGCCTGACTAATGCTCGTTTAAATAATAGTAGCCTAGGCTACCCCAGGACCCTAGTGGCCTCTAGGATACACAGGTAGGCCTGAAGCCATATTTTCTTTGTCAGCCTAGTGGATGGCACAATGTGTGCTGCAGTCCATAGGTAGCATTTAACTGTCCATGCCATTGGTGTATTTACTGCACCATGTACTGTAGCCTTACTAGAAAGTTAAAGACACCAAACAGGAGTTAGCTAATTCTGTCATGTTGTTGGGGTGAGAGCACATACACTGGAGCCGGGATATCAGTGACCTAGTACACAGAGTTCAAAAGCCAGCACCATCAGTCCCCAAAATTGAGAGTGATGCAAAAAGGGGTCTTTTCCCACAGCATTCATGACCTTGTGTCTTCCACGTTGTGGGGGATAGTCAAGCTCGTACTGTGATAGCATAGCAAAATCTTTTCAGAGGACCATAAAGTTTGAGACACTAGAGAGTACCCAACAAGCTGGGAATGGAAAAATAAGTATGTATTAATAATAATGCCTCTCTCTTTGGGATCATCTTCGCCCTAGACATACATGATTTACATGGCCATCTCTAAAAAAACAATGTTAAAAAGAAAATTAGCCTTCAAATATTTATGATTGTTGGAACCATGTTTAACACAATGTGTCAATGGCAAGAATTAAATATAGAGTGGCTGTCAGATGATTCCCACTCGAGCCCTGTTTGCTAAAGACAAGCAGGTAAACAAGCATTGGCAAAGCCAGTAGGCCTCAAATCTAAAAGGACAAGTTATTGACTTTAACAATGTTTTTTTAAGGATGCATGCACACGTGGCTGGCAATTTTTCAATGGGTTTTCTACTAAAAAATAATTCCAAGATGGCTTCTGATGCGCATGCATGGATTGTGACTTATAAGCATGCATATGTTATCATGCATTCACACAAATGATTTGTGATGCAGGCGCACACGCATCATGATGCATGAGGCACATGCCTAGTGACCCATAGCCATCATTTTTAATTTTCTTAACAGGGCCTGTGGCCATTTTAGAATGGTAAATTAAAAGGTAAAAAATGTTGATCAAATAGTGCCCACGCGCAAAAAGGAAATGAGCATACTAAGTGCCAGACCCCCACAAAATAAATAAATAAATAAACACATTTAAAACAGGAAGTGGTACAGACCCGGGACAAGTAAACACATTCTCTCCATAAAGTGAAGAACTCTCAAGGGTTTTTGGCTGGGGAGTGGCAATGAATGAGCTGGAGAGGGTACAAAGCAGGTAGTACGCAGAGAATTGATGAAAAGAGGAATGTGGAACCACATGAGTTTGATAAGGGAGAGAAAGCAGAGAGAACAGTGGTGTATGGGTGTTAGGAGGATCAAGATGAAGCATGCACTTCTAAGGAGTGCTGAAAGCCAAAGCATCAGCCATTGGCAAAGCCAATATCTCTTTCTTTTCTTTAAACAAACATTACAAAGGCCAATATATCTGGCTAATAACTGAAACTGCAAGCCAGATCAATTAGTTTTGCTAATGCTTGTTCATACTGCATACTCAGTCTCACTAATTTCCGTTAATTTACTCTACACCAGCCAGGGACACAATATTTAAATAAGCTGAAACACATGCCCTGGTAATTTTGAAAAGCTGCAATCAGTACTTTTCTGATGCAGGCGCAGGGCGGTTACTAGTGAACCATCCAATCAGACACAAGTCCTTGCTGTAGCAGGCTAAAGTACTAGTAGATACCAGTGGTCCATGCATCTCTTCTTTAGCAGGCTTCCAAGAGGTAGACACAAATGATTTTATGTCGCAGGCTGTAATTCCTTTATCCATTATTACAGGTCCATAGAGTCAGAAAAGGCCTTTCTGACGCAGGCTGCAGTACCTTAGGTCATGACTAGAAGTCCCTGGTGTCAGGAAGAAATCTTTCTGAATCAGGGTGCAGTACCATAGGCCATCATTATAGGGCCCTCAAGCCAGACATATGTCTTTGCTGTAATCAGAATGCTGTAACAAATGTATTACAAGAGGTCCCTGAGGCAAGTGATAAATCTTTTCTGAAGCAGGCTCCCTGAAGGCAGACACAATCCTTTTCTGAAGCAGGGTGTTGTACCTTCTATTTCTACCACAGCAGTTTTTTCTTTCTGCTGTATTGTAGAAGGTGACTTTGAGTCGATCGCGGGCCTAGACAGTCACTAGGTGTGTAGTTCTGGAAAAAGGGATGTGAAAGAACAGCTGAAATATAAAACCACCGTCACATGAGCAAGGAGGGGGTAAGGTTTTCATGGGTAGCAATGTGCGGCATAGGGGTACAGATTCACAGCAGGAGGAAGTATGGAGGTGTAAGCAGGGAGAGCGAAAGTGGAGACGGGGAGAGTCGAGGGAAACTTTGTAACTTAAAGTGAAAGAAATTAGTTCCCTGATGTCTGCAGAGGAAGAATCCAACTCTTCTAATCAGAACACTGACAGACCAAAATAATTCTGGGTGGAACAGACACAAGAATAGGGAGGCAACCCATCAAATCAAAAGAAGATATCAGAGTTGGAGATCAAAGCCACTGAATCACGTTAAGTATATGTAAAGATCTGCTGTCTGCAAAACAATCTATAGCTGAGAGCTAATGAGCCACTTAAACAAACATTTGTTTTGGCACACCATTACCACTCACTACATATAAGTTACTCTGGTGACATCACCTTCTTGTTTTTGTTGTAGACACCAGATGTGGATCCTGTGCTTACTGTGCCACAGGGCCGAAGTTGTACCTCACTGATAAGACGTAAGCAGGTTGAAACCGGTCTAGAGTATTTTGTGTTCCTATCTGGAGGGGGCATGGTCTAGCAGATCGACCTGGACTGTTCCTATTGGAGCAGGACTAAGACTGATTTGCATATGACTGGTCTCTGTCTAGACCGGTATAGAGGGCAAAAAACGATAGACCGGAGTGTGGCCTGACATCATCAGTGGCTGAGGTTATTTTCAGCATTCCTTCAATCACCTTGCTGTTTTTGCCGTAAATGCCCTAAGTGCAGTGGGTATGCCCAGAAGCGGGTCCCGTGCTTTCTGTGCTACAGAACCCAAGTTATACCTCATGACAAGACCTAAATAAATTGAAACCTATCTGGAGTTGCTTGTATTGCTGTCTAGAGGGGATCAGGTCTGGCAGTTTATGTCAGACTGTTACTACTGGAGCAGGACCAAGACTTCATGTGACTGGTCTCTGTGCAGAGTGCCATAGTGAGCATAAAATGATGGACTGCATTGTGACCCCAAGAGATCACTGGTGACTGAGATTAATTCATACATTTCTTCCATTACCTTGTTGTTTTCACCAATTAAAGGTAAAGTAGGTCACATGGTTTATTATAGTTACTCTACAGCCCCATGCTTGTGTAAAGGATCAGCAGATCTGATCAAATATAAATATATGAGGCTAACTGGACCTTTGGAAAATGCAAGAGGGCAGGTGACAAGGTTTGCAATCATTGTCAGGAAAGGCAAGTGAGCTAAACATTTGATGCAATGGTGATACAGCTAAAAAGGAAGTCTCGCAAAATCTGAGGATTTTATAGGTTCTGTTCAAAATTATGAGGGTAAACTCACTTTTATGCTTTAAAATATTTGTATTCCTTTTATCTTTTATATAATGCACCCCACAAACAGAATCCATAAAGTAAAGCACAGATACTATGACATTCCATTCAGTCTGTTCAACTAGCTACAACGCATGGGCAGTTCTAAGAGGATTCCCTCTGTGCGACAAAATCAATGAATGTTTCACACAGCCCTACATGAGAACACTGAAAACATCTCACACACCTTGTGAATTTTTTTTACTACCCACCAGTCTGCATCAGACCTGATTAATAGAAGAGATGGGAGTTTTTGGTATCATTCCACTTTAAAAATATGGGGCAGTTGTATGAATATCTGGTCGCAAAATACTGGTCACAAACTGTGACCAGTAAAGATTTTTAAGAGCCAACCTCTTTACTAACAGGTTGGTTCTTAAAAATCCACATCACAGTGGGTTGAAATCTGACGTACCTCGAGTATATTAAGGCAGTAGGTCTCATATTGCGACTCATTACAATTAGAGCAAATCACAGGGATGATGGCCTCCTCGGGTCAGCAGACTACCATGTCTGTGATTGCTTCTTAATAAAGCAAACTTTTTTGTTGAAATCCAGCCCATTTTCCTTTAGGGAAATGGGAGTGCATTTAAAAAGCAAAGTTTGCTTTTTTTGTCTGTTTAAGAGTTGTCGGTGGTTCTACTCTTTAACATACTATTTTTCTACATTCACAAAGAGGAAGAGGTCCCAAGGAGACCCCTTCCCTTTTGCAAATGCATTATCACCCACTTTGAGGTGTTGGTAAAAAATCAAGGTTTTGCTATCGGATTACAGTTGGAAAACATTGATACATAAGATACTGATTCAGCAGTGGCGTCTGGCACAGATTGGGGGTGGCGGGCAGTGGGGGTGTAAAAAAAGAAGAAAGAAAAAACTTACCTCCTCGCAGCTTGCTCACCATGTCTCTTCTACGTAGTCCCTCGCTCCGGCCAGAACAGGAAGCACACCCAGGCTCCCCTAAGCCAATCACAACGCTGCAATGCAGCGTTGTGAGTGGTCTGAGCACCATGGTTCGGCGCTCAGACAAGCAGTGGGAGCCTGGGCACGTTCTCCACCCAGGCTACAATACAGCCTGGGTGGAGAACATGCAAAGAGCACATGAATGTTTGGCTGGCCCGAGTCGGCCGGCCAAACATTCATGAGCCCTTACAGAGTGTGCCCACCACTCCTCCCCCTGCTCTGAGAGGAGAACAGCCCCGCCCGCCAAGCTGCCGCAGCAGGACAGAAGATAATGATAATTACATCAAGTTATTATCATTTTATTTTTCCTTTATTTCACTGCTGCTAAGCAGTGGGTTGAAGCTCCCCCGCCTTAGCAGAGGAGGCGCCACTGTGATTCACTATTTGGAAGGGACGTCAACAACATGCCCTTTCTAAATAACAAAGTGGTATCTATTTGGAACCCCTTTTTAGGAGTCTGAATGTGCAGGGTACATTAGAAAAAACAGTTCTAATGGTTGTACATACCGAATTGGTGCTTTTGCGACTGTTAAAATGCTTTGTATATCTGGTCGGTGGTTTTCTTGCAGAGATTGCCAATGAAGGTGCTGCATGGTCGCACCAAGGACAGACTAAATGGTTTGCTCTGGGCCAATTATGCACACACCAGTCATTAGAAAAGTTAGAGCAAGATTGCTCTGGTGCAATTTATGTAATCCACATATGTTGGTGCATAATTGCTCCGGTGCAATCTATGTAGTCTATAAATATTGGTACAAGATTGCTCCGGTGCAATCTATCCAGTAGCGGCTCGTGGAGGGAGTGCTGCGGGGCGGTGGGCGGGGAGGAGCAGGGTGGGGGGTAGTAAACTACGGCATACGGCCGAACAGAGGTAAGTAAACAAATAAATGAATAAAACGAATTTCGTTGTGCACGCTGCATCGCATTTGGCAATGCAGCGCGCGCAATGAAATTCGTTTTATTTATTTATTTGTTTACTTACCTTTGTTCTGCCGTATGCCATAGTTTACTACCCCCCACCCTGCTCCTCCCCCGCCCCGCCCCGCCGCCCCACAGCACTTCCTCCACGAGCCGCTACTGAATCTATCTAACTCTAGATTTTAGAGTAAAATCGCTCCTGTGCAATATACGTAATCCACAGATTTTGGTGCAAAGTTGCTCCCATGCTATTTATGTAATCCACAAATGTTGGTACAAGATTGCTCCGGTGCAATGTATGTAATCCGCAGATGCTGGTGCAAGATTGCTCCAGTGCAATCTATGTAATCCACAGCATTTGGTGCAAGATTACTCCAGTGCAATCTGTGTAATCCACAAATGTTGGTGGGAGATGCCAGCTGCACAGAGCGATGAATCCAATGAAGAAACGTTGGTGCACAACTGCAGCTGCATCTGTGCATTCTATACCATCTGCCCCAGCAGGTGATGCTTTGCAATAACCACTAATAATCTAGGCCCGAATCCGCACACTGTCGCTGATCGGCTGCAGCTCTGCCAACCCCTCGAGGCACCCAGCCTCCGGATTATCGAGATAATCAGCCCTCTAATGGATGACAAATGGGAGCCGTGTAGTAGCGCTCAGGCTTCATTTGAACACTATTTGTCATTAAAAGCAAATAAACAAAGAGCCGATCTCTCCAAGCGTTGTGCTTCGGAGTCATTTTATCCGTTCATTCCTTTTCAGTGAATTGCTATTCGCTAATTGACTTTTCGGCGTCTAAAGCCGGCGCTGGCCCGGCGCATTCATCATCCATTTTTAATCAGTCTTTTCTGGGGACTTCGTCAAACGATTATTCCTGCCTGCCATCCATCACAGAGCAGGGCCAGCAGACGCTGTCTGTCGCTTATCACTCTGCCGGGCCTTATGGTTGTGGGGTGCTCAGAGTCGTCAGTACGGTGTGTTTTGCCCTGATAAACGCCCGCTGCATCATGCACCACGCAGCAGGCGTTCCACCAAAGTAGGACTTTTCTTTGTTAAAATCGCTTTTCCTGCATTTACACGTGGAGGGACATATAAAGAAAGAATGTAGTGTTAGGAGTATGGAAGGGTAGGAAGGTAATCAAACGGGGAGAAATAATATGTATTACATACAATGGCTGTGTTGAAAATCGGCTCGCTCATAAAGAGGGCGTTAACTAGATGTAACGGACCACTTTGCACATCTTTGATTTATGTAATTTGCTACTACTTCCCTAGGAAGTCTCAGTCTGACTGTTCGCAAGTTTTTTCTTGTACATGTTGAGATTTTCTTTTCGTCTCACACTCCACTGCCTCTCAAGCAATATTTCTTTGAAAATTCATGAGGCAAAAATCCACTTTTTAAAAAACTTTTTCTTTAAATGAAAGCTTTAAAAGGGATTTTCTAAATACCTGCTTCTGACATTGAGCATTTTATAAAAGCTGCAATGAACCTTTTTATGGTATTACCATGCAATTATGCCCTTCACACTCATGTCACCCCCATCTTGCCTTAGGACACATAAGACAGACATGGGTGGAAGTCAATTCCATGTGCTGTGTGCTGACACCGTGACACAGACAGGGCCACATTTGCACATTCTGTGTGCTTTTCTGAGAAGTGTTGCAGGGGCTTCTTATTTTCAGCGGCGGCTGGCACAGCTAAGCGTGGTGAGGCGGAGCAGGGCATGGAATAGGTATTATTTATTTATTTAATTATACCTATTCCGTCGTCTGTCAACCTACCCCCCTACGACCCCGCCCTGCCCACGCCCCGCCGCCCCATCGTGTTTACCTGTGCCGGCCGCCGCTGCTTATTTTTCTTTCCAGCATAACAGGGTGCATGTATCACAATCTAATGCCTTTTGTGCACACTTGTGTTCTGACTAGGTGCACTGGTGGTCATAAAGAAGCATTGGAGGAACCTTACTGCAGCAAAATACACATTGTGCAGTGTTACTTCACAGGTTGTTAAAAAATAAACAGAGATTTTAAAGGCTATTTGACTTTCTCTGGATCTGAGTCTATGTATGTATGTAGCATTGTTTTCATACTCTGTAGAAATGAAAGGTTGCTGACCTGCGTGAAAGGAAGAGAGCAAGGCAGCTCCATTTCTTCTAATATATAGTGCTGCTTCTGTTATTCCCCAAGTTGGCATGCTTTCCTGCGGTCTAGCGCCATGCACACATGCTTGCACCATAGTGCAAAGTGTCTGCATGAGTCTAGCATAGGTTTTTATATAGGGGTGGGTGTCACTCGCGTAATTCCGTGTAGCATAATCACGTGGAATTCCCTAAGAATTCTGCAATATTACACTTTAATTAAGTAGAAGAAAAATTCTGCACTTAGCGATATTTCTTAGAGCAAAAATAACCCCTTGCATCTAAAATGGATGGAAGGATGCATATTGTGTGAAGAAATAGCGCTAAATACAACAATGCTCTTGGGGTAGGATTTTCTCCTAATTTACTACCTACATTTAGTGCTATTTGCTTAATGCAAAATGCACCCTCACGTCAAAAATGGGTGTGAGGATGCATTTTGTGTGAAGAAACAATGCTACATGCAGCAGAACATGAATAGCGTGTGGCTGCTCGCACTTGCTAAAGGTGCTCTTGTGGTAGGATATTTTCTCCAAAATTACTCCTAATTACACGAGCAGGAGTAATCGTGTAATTTTCAGTAATTCTGCATCAAAGAGTAATACGGAATTACCGAAATCACCCTTTTTACTTAGGCGTAATCAAAATTCTACCCAGGCCTAGTTCTGTACTGAAGGGGTACCCTTCCAATTCAAAACACTTTGCTTAGACTTACTTTAAAACTTTTGCCACATTGTATGTGTGCTGTACAGTGTAGCTCACGTTCAAAGTTAGAAAAGGTTGGAGAAAAGAAACCTTTTCTCCGACTTTGCGGCTGCCTCAAGGAGATGTACTTTTTTGGTGCAAAGCCCTGTCTGTAGATAGGGTTTTACATCAAAAACCGTGGGTGGTTGCGTGGGAATGCCCATGTACCATCCATGGAATGCCCCCTTAAAAAGTGCATATCTAGGGCTACTTTCTAGCATAAAATTTTTTAGGCTGGAAAGTAAATCCCAGATCAACACTTTGGGCTGGTTTACATCACTTTTGATAATTTTGCACTAGTGCAAAGTATTGATAAATCTGGCCCTGAATTTTTGGTACTTTAAAATATTTGTTTATTGCAACCTATCAGCGCCCATTCTAACCAACAGTAGAATAACTAAAGATTGCGTATTGTGATTGTAACTTGCAAAGTACAGGTAACACAAGGATTTCTGCAACAAACATATTTAACTGCTGAGTTCGCTTTCAAAAAATGCAAATGTATCACCTACAGTTTCTGCACCCCTGTTCTGCAGGAACAGCATTAACCCTGTGAGCTATTTTATGATGATTCATACCTGTGTATTAAAAGCCCACACAGATCTCTCCAGCAAATACATTAATCACAGAGAGCCTACCAATATCATACTCTGCAAATTGCTGGATGCACAGACCTATACAGGAAGTGCCCAAACTCATGTATCCCTTTCACTGCCCTTATGACATTTATGTATATATATATATATATTCACTGAAAAAACCATAGGTTTTAGGGACAGTTTTAGTTACTTGGACATTGCACTCGTACAAAACCCGTGAAATTCCCCCGTTATAGTTAGTTCAGCTAACTATAACTCGCGCCCCGCAATGCACTGCTGATGACGTCACATATTACATCACTCATGACATGGTCAGTGACATCACTGATGACATCACTGATGACATCTCAAATGACATCACTGATGACATCATCCAGTGACTGTGTGTTTCTGTAAAGTTTAAATATTTTTAATATATATAGGAAAAGACGTATTGAAGAATGAGTGGGTGTGTAAGTGTCTGTATGGATGATTTAGTAGGTGCGTGACTGACTCTATAAGTGAGTGATTTAACGTATCTTACTGAATGCATGGGTTAGTGACTAAACTGGGTGAATGTCTGTATCCGTCTGTCTGTTGCTGTGTAAGTGGCTGCATGTGTTTGTGAATAGCTAAATGAGTGTCTATATGAGTTATTGAATGCTTGTCTGAGTATCTGTATGGGTGCCTGAGTGTTTGTGTGGGAGGGGTGTGTGCAACTCTGTGCATAGATGTGTGAGTGGGTGATTCACTGGGTGGATGGTTTCAAGAGTGCATCTGTGATAGACTGTATGGGTGGGTAAGTGTGTGTAAGAGTGTGTTAGTGAGTGAATGTATGTCCCAGTGGTACATGTGTGAGTAACTACATATGTGAAAGGCAGTATATATGTGTGTTGGAGTATATAAATAGCTATAAGCAAGAGTGAGTGATTGTGATAGTGGCTGTATGGATGAGTGTGTGCTTGTATCTGTGATTGTATAAGAGCGTAACAATGTGCTACTATTTGTATGAGTAAGTGAGCTGGTGTGTGTATAACTGTATAGGTGAGTAAATGGCAGTGTGTTTAATTATTTGCATGACTGACTAGGTGTGTGAGTATCTCTATGGATGAGTGGCGTTGTTTGAGTGTCTATATAGGAGTAAGAGTGCATATGATAGTCCTGTACTGAGTGACCGTAAGTATGAGTGACTGTACGGGTGAGTGAGTGGATGTGTGTGTGTAGACCTAAGAATCAGTGAGTGGGTATGTAGTTATTGGTGTTGGAGTGTCTATGGTTTTGCGAATGGCAGTCTGTAATTTAGAGTGGGTGAATCAAAGGTTATATTAGGGTGTGAGGAGGTGCATCAGATTATCACGTGGATGATGTCATCAGTGATGTCATTTGAGATGTCATCAGTGATGTCATCAGTGATGTCACTGACCATGTCATGAGTGATGTAATATGTGACGTCATCAGCAGTGCATTGCGAGGCGCGAGTTATAGTTAGCTGAACTAACTATAACAGGGGAATTTCACGGGTTTTGTACGAGTGCAATGTCCAAGTAACTAAAACTGTCCCTAAAACCTATGGTTTTTTCAGTGAATTTCAAAGGTTTTTTAAATGCTAATTTGTAACTATAACGTGTCTGAAACCTATGGTTTTTTCAGTGAATTTCAAAGGTTTTTTAAATGCTAATTTGTAACTATAACGTGTCTGAAACCTATGGTTTTTTCAGTGAATTTCAAAGGTTTTTTAAATGCTAATTTCTAACTATAACGTGCCTGAAACCTACGGTTTTTCAGTGAATTTCAAAGGTTTTGTAAATGACAATTTTTAAATGTATTAATTGTTATATTAATTTTTTTCATACTGATTTACTACATTTTTAGAAACAATTTTTTTTTACATATTTTATTTTTTAAATTACATTGTAATTACATTATACATTACATTACAAAAAATACTTTCTCAGAATGAATTACTTTAGTTTAAATACTTTGCAGATAGGCAATAGACTTTTAAGTACAGTAGTTACAGTTGTTGCAATGGGCAACACATTTTCAAACACAATGCAACATTCAGCTCAATGTGAATTTCTAGTTAAATGCAATTAGTTACTTTATGGATTACTTTTGTAACCACAGGACTGGATCCTAGATTCAGTCCTGGTACATCTCCTGTAAACAGTTGAGTAAAAGCGTTTTGGTTACAGTCGTGATTTTTAAGGAATATTATTGTATTTTAAAAGTTGACACTTAGAAACTTTTTCTCATAGAATCACCAATGTTATCCTATGGAAGGAAATTCACTTAGCAGGTAAAAACTGTTATCGTTACTTTATCTTACTCAGTGTTGGATCCTGGATCCAGCACTGGTGCATCTCCTGTAAACAGTTGAATGAATGCGTTTAAGTCATACAGGCGATTTTTAAGGAATATTTGTAGTTTGTGAAAATCGACACTTTGAAAGTTTTCTGCTGAAAACCAGACAATGGATTCCTATGTTAGAAAATATAAGTTACTGGTAAGTACGGTTAAAATTACTTTTCAGGGTCAGTGCTGGGCTAAAAGATGCAGCACTGGGTTCTCTCCTGATAACAGGTGAGTAAATTGGAATTCGTACTTTGGTTGATTTTAGAGGAATATTATAAAGTTCCAAAACTCCACACTTAGAAGAATTTCCAAGTGAAACCAGTCAATGTTAGCCTATGAAGGAAATTCAAGTTACCGGTAAGTACGGTTAAAATTAATTTTGAGGATCAGTACTTGGCTGAAAGATGCAGCACTGAGGTCTCTCCTGATAACAGGTGAGTAAATCAGAATTCGGATTTCGGCTGATTTTAGAGGAATATTTTAAAGTTCCAAAATCAACACTTAGAAACTTTTTCAGCAAAAAGCAGGCAATGATATCCTATGCAAGGAAATTCAAGTTACTGGTAAGTACGGCTAAAATTACTTTTGAGGATTAGTACTGGGCTGAAAGATGCAGCACTGAGGTCTCTCCTGATAACAGGTGAGTAAATCGGAATTCGTATTTCGGCTGATTTTAGAGGAATATTTTAAAGTTCCAAAACTCCACACTTAGAAGAATTTCCAAGTGAAACCAGTCAATGTTAGCCTATGAAGGAAATTCAAGTTACCGGTAAGTACGGTTAAAATTACTTTTCAGGACCAGTACTGGGCTGAAAGATGCAGCACTGAGGTCTCTCCTGATAACAGGTGAGTAAATCGGAATTCGTATTTCGGCTGATTTTAGAGGAATATTTTAAAGTTCCAAAACTCCACACTTAGAAGAATTTCCAAGTGAAACCAGTCAATGTTAGCCTATGAAGGAAATTCAAGTTACCGGTAAGTACGGTTAAAATTACTTTTCAGGACCAGTACTGGGCTGAAAGATGCAGCACTGAGGTCTCTCCTGATAACAGGTGAGTAAATCGGAATTCATATTTCGGCTGATTTTAGAGGAATATTTGCACAATGGTGAAGGGAGGGGCGGGGCCTCAGGTGACATCTGTGCAAACGCGCCCCGTTGCGCGTTTTAAGTTGGGGGATTAAGTCCCCTTGAATCCTGAGGGTCCCTAGGGGCCAACTAGCCCACCAGGAACCTCCAATATGCGCCAGGGGGCTGCGTTGCAGAGACTGTGGAGAGGCCACACCCCTTTTTACACCTCTCTGCAACGCAGCTCTGTGGAGCTTTCTGGATGTACCTGTTGGGCTAGTTGGCCCCCAGGGACCCTCAGGATTGAAGGGGATTTAATTCCCCATCTTAAAACGCGCCACGGGGCCTGTTTGCACACATGTCACCTGAAGCCCCGCCCTCCCTTCACCACTGTGCAAACGCGCCCCGTGGCGCGTTTTAAGTTGGGGATTAAGTCCCCTTGAATCCTGAGGGTCCCCGGAGTCCAACTAGCCCACCATATACCTCCAAAAGCGCCACAGAGCTGCGTTGCAGAGAGGTGTAAAAGGGGCGTGGCCTCTGTATACCTCTCTGCAAGGCAGCCCCTGGCGCATACTGGAGGTACCTGGTGGGCTAGTTGGCCCCCAGGACCCCCAGTATTCAAGGGGAATTCGTTCCTCCTCTGCAAACGCGCCAGGGGCGCGTTTGCAGAGTGGTGAAGGAAGGGGGCGGGGCCTGCGGGCCCGATCGTTTAAAAAAAAAAAAAAAATTTCTCCCCTGAAGGGGGGCTGTGTGGCCCCCTTCCTTTTTCTTTTTTGGGCCCTGGGGACCCCATCCCCCAGGGCCTTACCCCTTTTTTAAATTACCTTTAAAAAAAAAAAACGGGGAAGGGGGCCGCGTGGCCCCCTTCGCTTGGCCTGTATTGGCCCGGGGACCCCATCCCCCGGGGCATGGCCTCTATATTTATTTTTTGAGGGGGCAGCGTGGCCCCCTCCTCTGGCCATTTTAAGGCCCGGGGACCCCATCCCCCGGGGCCGGCCTTTCCTTTTAAAAAAATTTTTTTTGCTCTTTTTTGGGGAGGGGGCCGCGTGGCCTCCTCCCGAGCCACTATTTGCCCCGGGGACCCCATCCCCCGGGGCTGGCCCTCTCCGTTGGGGACTGTGGGGTCCCCAATGCCCCCACAGTCCCGCCGGCTCCCCACGTCCCTTGGGAGCCGGCATTGCTGTTCCACATGGGGAGCAGCTGACATGCTGCTCCCCATGTGGAAAAGCAATCGGCTTTGGATATTGGAAGAGAGAGCAGGTTTCCTGCCTCTCTTCCAATATCCAAAGCAGTTTGCTATGGCAGGACGGGAGCCGCGAGGCTCCCGTCCTGCCATAGCAAACTACAGTGTCCCGGGGGTAGGCACCCCGGGACACTGCAGGAGCTGGCCCTGGGGGTTGCGGTCCCCAGGGCCATCAAGGGCTCCAGGAGGGGGCCGCGCGGCCCCCTCCCTACATCAGCACAGCCCCAGGGAGGTGGTGGTCCCCGGGGCTTCGGGGGTCCAAAACGGACCCCCATTTTAATTTGTTAGTGCCCCGGGAGGTGGCGGTCTCCGGGCGTGTGGGGGGCTGGAGCCCCCACACAGGTTGTTTAATTTAAAAAAAGCCCGGGGAGGTGGTGGTCCCCGGGGCTGCGGGAGGGCTCAGAGCCCTCCCGCACCATTTTAAAGAAAGCCCCGGGGGTGGCGGTCCCCGGGGCTTGGGGGCCCTTTGAGGCCCCCACACATAAAATTAAACCCCCACAATTGCCCCCGGGACTTGGGCCACCCGGGGGCAAATACAATCGAGCGCGGGAGACCGCGCTTCGATTTTTTCGGCAGGATTCGCGCACCCTGAGCGCATCCTGCCGATTTGTTTTTTTAAAAATGCTTTTTTTGCCCAGGGGGTCCTTGTGGGACCCCCTGAGCAGGCCTAGGGGTTAGGGTGTTTCTACCCTGCCCCCTTTGTGCGTTTTGCACACTTGTTTCTTTTTTTCTCGGCGGGATACGCGCACCCTAAGCGCATCCCGCCGATTTTTAAAAAAATAAATATTTTTTCTGCCCAGGGGTCCTTGTGGGACCCCTGAGCAGACCTAGGGGGTCAGGGTGTTTCTACCCTGCCCCCTTTTGCGCTTTGCGCACTTGTTTCTGTCCCTCGGTTCTACCGAGGGACAAAATGGCTGCCAACACTTCCTGAATCGGAATGTTGACAGCCAGCTGACAGCCAATTAGCATGCAGCTCGTGATCGGGACGGTGCGCGCAGGGTGCGCTGAGGGTACGCGTATCCGACGCGCCCATAGATATATATGTACTTTTACTTTTGATTTTCTCAGGAACTACTGAACGGATTTACACCATTTAAGCAAAAGGCACCAGTCTGAACCAAGGACTACCTCTTTGCCAAATTTGGTGTAATTCCGTTCAGCAGTTCGGGCTGTAGCTGCGACTAAAGGTTCCTATGGAAAAATGAATGGGGAAAACGCGTTTTGGGACCCCCTTTTTTCTCGGCCCCCGCTTCACGTATCACCCCGAGACTTTCAGGGTAGGAGCGGAGCGGAGCGCCCCAACAAGTTGGAAACTTTCACGAAGATTCGTCAACCGGCGCCAACGTTATTTCAAATAGAATGTCGCGGATTTCCTATGGATAATAGGTTGTAACTATAACTATCTACTGGCGACCGCCAGTAGATAATATGTATATATATATATATATATATTACCTACTGGCGGTCGCCAGTAGGTAGTTATAGTTAGGACCTCGTTTCTATTCAAAAAGCGTTTTTTCTTTTCCCAATAACTTTGGCGCCGGTTGACGAATCTTCGTGAAATTTTCAAAACTGGTGGGGCGCTCTGGTCAGCTCCTGTCTTGAAAGTTTTGGGGTGATTCGTCAAGCGGGGGACGAGAAAAAAGGGGGTCCCAAAACGCATTTTCCCCATGGTAATTTCCATAGGAAACTTTAGACAAAGCTACAGCCCGAACTGCTGAACGGAATTACACCAAATTTGGCAAAAAGGTAGCCCTTGGTTCAGAAAGAGCTCTTTTTTTAAAATGGTGTAAATGCGTTCAGTAGTTTTTGAAATATTAAAGGAAAAAGAAATATCGATATCTGAGCGGAGCCTAACCACACATGTCATCCTGAAATCTGATTGGCTGTCAGCACTTCATCCAGGAAATGCTGGCAGCCATCTTGGGACTAGGTTGAACCAGAGTCATAAGAAAACAGTTAAACAAAGATGAAAAACAAGAAAAGGGGGCAGGGTAGGAACACCCTGACCCCCTAGGCCTGCTCAGGGGGTCCCACAAGGACCCCCAGCCCAAAAACATTTTAAAAAACGTCCGAATTCGCGCTGGGTGTGCGAATCCGGAAGACAAAATAAAAAACAAGCATTGGCATCGTCAATAGGTCTCGCCGTTGGGACCTTAGAAGTGTTTAGCCAGAGATATTGGCAATGTTTCTAAGGTATGTTGTAGAGAGAGAGAGAGACTGACTTCTGAGAGAGACTGACTGACAGAGAGAGACTGACTGACAGGGAGAGAATGACAGAGAGAGAGAGAGAGAGAGTGACAGAGAGAGGGAGAGACTGACAGAGAGAGGGAGAGACTGACTGAGAGAGAGAGACTGACTGAGAGAGAGAGACTGAACAACAGAGAGAGACTGACTAACAGAGAGACTGACTGACTGAGAGAGAGACTGACAGAGAGAGAGAGAGACTGACTGAGAGAGAGAGACTGACTGAGAGAGAGAGACTGACAGAGAGACTGACTGACAGAGAGACTGACTGACTGAGAAAGAATGACTGACTGAGAGAGACTGACAGAGAGAGAGAGAGACTGACAGAGAGAGAGAGACTGACAGACAGAGAGAGACTGACTGACTGAGAGAGAGAGAGATACTGACTGACTGAGGTAGAGAGAGACTGACTGACTGAGAGAGAGAGAGACTGAGAGAGATAGAGACTGACTGACAGAGACTGACTGACAGAGAGACTGACTGACTGAGAGAGACTGACAGAGAGAGAGAGAGACTGACAGAGAGAGAGAGACTGACAGACAGAGACAGACTGACTGACTGAGAGAGAGAGATACTGACTGACTAAGGTAGAGAGAGACTGACTGACTCAGAGAGAGAGAGAGAGAGAGAGAGACTGAATGACAGAGAGAGCCTGACAGAGAGAGAGTGAGAGAGAGAGAGAGAGACTGACAGAGAGAGAGACTGAGAGAGATAGAGACTGACTGACAGAGACTGACTGACAGAGACTGACTGACAGAGAGACTGACTGACTGAGAGAGACTGACAGAGAGAGAGAGAGACTGACAGAGAGAGAGAGAGACTGACAGACAGAGACAGACTGACTGACTGAGAGAGAGATACTGACTGACTGAGGTAGAGAGAGACTGACTGACTCAGAGAGAGAGAGAGAGAGACTGAATGACAGAGAGAGCCTGACAGAGAGTGAGAGAGAGAGAGACTGACAGAGAGAGAGACTGAGAGAGAGACTGACAGAGAGAGACTGACTGACATAGAGAGACTGACTGACTGAGAGAGAGACTGACTGACAGAGAGACTGACTGACTGACAGAGAGACTGACTGAGAGAGAGAGAGAGAGAGAGAGAGAGAGACAGAGAGAGACTGACTGACTGAGAGAGAGAGAGACTGACTGACAGAAAGACTGACAGAGAGAGAGAGAGAGACTGACAGAGAGAGAGACTGAGAAAGAGAGTGACTGAGAGAGAGAGAGAGACTGACAGAGAGAGAGACTGACAGAGAGAGAGAGAGACTGACAGAGAGAGAGAGAGACTGACTGACAGAGAGACTGACTGACTGAGAGACAGACTGACTGACAGAGAGAGACTGACTGACAGAGAGAGAGAGAGACTGACTAGGAGAGAGACTGACTGAGAGAGACTGACTGACAGAGAGAGACTGACTGAGAGAGAGAGACTGACTGAGAGAGAGAGACTTACTGAGAGAGACTGACTGACTGAGAGAGACTGACAGAGAGAGACTGACTGAGAGAGAGACTGACTGACAGAAAGAAAGACTGACAGAGAGAGAGAGACTGACTGACTGAGACTGACAGAGAGAGAGACTGACTGACAGAGAGAGAGACTGACTGACTGAGAGAGAGACTGACTGAATGAGAGAGAGACTGACTGACAGAGAGAGACTGACTGAGAGAGAGAGACTGACTGAGAGAGAGAGACTGACTGAGAGAGACTGACTGACTGAGAGAGACTGACAGAGAGAGACTGACTGACAGAGAGAGAGACTGACTGAGAGAGAGACTGACTGACAGAGAGACTGACTGACTAAGAGAGAGACTGACTGACTGAGACTGACAGAGAGAGAGACTGACTAACAGAGAGAGAGACTGACTGACAGAGAGAGACTGACTGACAGAGAGAGACTGACTGACAGAGAGACTGACTGACTGAGAGAGAGACTGACTGACTGAGACTGACAGAGAGAGAGAGAGACTGACTGACAGAGAGAGAGAGACTGACTGACTGAGAGAGAGACTGACTGACTGAGAGAGAGACTGACTGACTGAGAGAGACTGACAGAGAGAGAGTGAGAGAGAGAGACAGACTGACAGAGAGAGAGACTGAGAGAGAGACTGACAGAGAGAGACTGACTGACTGAGAGAGAGACTGAATGACAGAGAGAGCCTGACAGAGAGAGAGTGAGAGAGAGAGCCTGACAGAGAGAGAGACTGAGAGAGAGACTGACAGACAGAGAGAGACTGACTGACTGAGAGAGAGACTGACTGACAGAGAGACTGACTGACTGACAGAGAGACTGAGAGAGAGAGAGAGAGAGAGACAGAGAGAGACTGACTGACAGAAAGACTGACAGAGAGAGAGAGAGAGACTGAGAGAGAGAGAGACTGAGAGAGAGAGTGACTGAGAGAGAGAGAGAGAGAGACTGACAGAGAGAGAGACTGACAGAGAGAGAGACTGACCGAGCGAGAGAGAGACTGACTGACAGAGTGACTGACTGACTGAGAGAGAGACTGACTGACAGAGAGAGACTGACTGACAGAGAGAGAGAGACTGACTAGGAGAGAGACTGACTGAGAGAGACTGACTGACTGACTGAGACTGACAGAGAGAGAGAGAGAGACTGACAGAGAGACTGACTGAATGAGAGAGAGACTGACTGACAGAGAGAGACTGACTGAGAGAGAGAGACTGACTGAGAGAGAGAGACTGACTGAGAGAGACTGACTGACTGAGAGAGACTGACTGAGAGAGAGACTGACTGAGAGAGAGAGAGACTGACAGAGAGAGAGACTGACTGACTGAGACTGACAGAGAGAGAGACTGACTGACAGAGAGAGAGAGACTGACTGACTGAGAGAGAGACTGACTGAATGAGAGAGAGACTGACTGACAGAGAGAGACTGACTAAGAGAGAGAGAGACTGACTGAGAGAGAGACTGACTGAGAGAGACTGACTGACTGAGAGAGACTGACTGACTGAGAGAGACTGACAGAGAGAGAGAGACTGACTAACAGAGAGAGACTGACTGACTGAGAGAGAGACTGACTGACAGAGAGAGACTGACTGACAGAGAGACTGACTGACTGAGAGAGAGACTGACTGACTGAGACTGACAGAGAGAGAGACTGACTAACAGAGAGAGAGACTGACTGACAGAGAGAGACTGACTGACAGGGAGACTGACTGACTGAGAGAGAGACTGACTGACTGAGACTGACAGAGAGAGAGAGACTGACTGACAGAGAGAGAGAGACTGACTGACTGAGAGAGAGACTGATTGACTGAGAGAGACTGACTGACTGAGAGAGACTGACTGAGCGAGACTGACTGACTCAGAGAGACTGACTGACTGAGAGAGAGACTGACTGACTGAGAGAGACTGACAGAGAGAGTGAGAGAGAGAGACTGACAGAGAGAGAGACTGAGAGAGAGACTGACAGAGAGAGATTGACTGACTGAGAGAGAGACTGAATGACATAGAGAGCCTGACAGAGAGAGAGTGAGAGAGAGAGCCTGACAGAGAGAGAGACTGAGAGAGAGACTGACAGAGAGAGACTGACTGACTGAGAGAGAGACTGACTGACAGAGAGACTGACTGACTATCAGAGAGACTGACTGAGAGAGAGAGACGACAGAGAGAGACTGACTGACTGAGAGAGAGAGACTGACTGACAGAAAGACTGACAGAGAGAGAGAGACTGACAGAGAGAGAGACTGAGAGAGAGAGTGACTGAGAGAGAGAGAGAGACTGACAGAGAGAGAGACTGACAGAGAGAGAGAGAGACTGACAGAGAGAGAGACTGACTGACAGAGAGACTGACTGACTGTGAGAGAGACTGACTGACAGAGAGAGACTGACTGACAGAGAGAGAGAGGCTGACTAGGAGAGAGACTGACTGAGAGAGACTGATTGACTGACTGAGACTGACAGAGAGAGAGAGAGACTGACAGAGAGACTGACTGAGACTGACAGAGAGAGAGAGAGACTGACTGAATGAGAGAGAGACTGACTGACAGAGAGAGACTGACTGAGAGAGAGAGACTGACTGAGAGAGAGAGACTGACTGAGAGAGACTGACTGAGAGAGACTGACAGAGAGAGAACTGACTGAGAGAGAGAGACTGACTGAGAGAGAGACTGACAGAGAGAGAGACTGACTGACTGAGACTGACAGAGAGAGAGACTGACTGACAGAGAGAGAGACTGACTGACTGAGAGAGAGACTGACTGAATGAGAGAGAGACTGACTGACAGAGAGAGACTGACTGAGAGAGAGAGACTGACTGAGAGAGAGACTGACTGAGAGAGTGTAGGAAGGTGGAATCTGACTATATGGTTGCCCCCACTTTTTTCCTGGTGTTTTGCTGGTTTATGACTTAGTTGGACTGGGACCCTGCTATTCAGGGCCCCAGTCTATCTGCTCTCTCTAAACGACATGGAGTGCACTCTAGGTGCACTAGTGATTGGATACTGTGGTGCCTTATGAGTCCCTAGTATATGGTACCTTAGGTGCCAAGGGCATAGGTACTTCACAGGCCTACCAGGGGCTGCAGCATGTGTTATGCCACCCCTGGGAAGCAGTCTAAATCTGACACCACAGGCCTGCTACTGCAGCCTGGGTGAGGTGGTGCTAGCACCCCTCACTGAGATATAGGTTTCCTATATCTCTCTTGCACACACATATAAACCTATCAGTCACCCCTAAGGCAGGCCCTATCAATCCTGAGGGCAGGGTGCTTGGCTTCTATGTGAGGGGTGCCTCTGCATGAGCAGGGCCCCTCTGCAGTTCTCAGAGTCCATTCTCTGGTGCTGTTTGTGGATGCGGTTAAACCATATACTCTTAAGTGCATTATATCCTCGCGGTAAATGCTAACTTTGGAATGGCTGCATCAAAACATGTCGTGTTTGGTGTCAAACATCTTGGAATACTACCCCCCGCCAATCTTGGCGGCGGGGGTAGCATTCCACCCTTCTAGAGGGATAAGACATGTACCTGCTGTGGAAACG
Source organism: Calotriton arnoldi (assembly GCA_963921515.1). Classification (NCBI taxonomy): domain Eukaryota; kingdom Metazoa; phylum Chordata; class Amphibia; order Caudata; family Salamandridae; genus Calotriton; species Calotriton arnoldi. Next base: position 72,013 of record CAWUFW010018566.1, read on the forward strand.
CGGTAGAATCCTAAAGAGCCCTGGCATCACAAAATGGATGCCACCAGTCACAGACACTGGGCTGCCCTCCTGCTGATGACCGAAACTCACAGTGGAGGAAGCCCAACAATAGGCATCCTGTCACAGGGAGGTGTAACCACCTTCCAGACAGGGTTTAGTGTATTGGGGCTGGGTGGGTGCACTCTTAGAGTGCTTTGAAGTCCTGCACTGGGGGAGCAGAAGGCTCCTCTGTGCATATGCCAGTTCAAACCAGCTCAGGGGCTACCTGCCCCTGCTCTGGCGCGAAACTGGACAAAGGGAAGTGGGTGTAGCCACCCCCTCCCTTGACCCTCCCATAGGTGGGGTCATAGAGCTAGTCCATCCCCTCTTTTTAGTATAAGAGGGGGAACCTTGCCATTGCAAAGCAGATAACCCCTGGATGACGCTCTACAGAAGAATCCTGGCCCTTCGATGTTCCACTACCTTTGGAAGACAGAAGAATCTCCCTTGGAGTCAAGGAGTGACTCCCCTGCTTGGCAGGCACCAAAAACGACAACGACGGTCGCAAACTACGCCGCTCCCGCCGGAGTCCGAAGTCCCTGCAGCCCAGGAAGTGGATTTCCTGACCTCTCCCAGGCCATCGTGAGGCCCCAGCGAAGCTGAGGCAAGTGGACCCCCCGAGTAACGAGGAACCGCGACCCCTGGGTACCGTGCACTATTGTCGAGTGCAACCCCTTCACAACGTTCTACGAACCTGTGCTTTGGACCACGTGTGGTCCCGACCTCCAGCAGGAATCCCACCGAAGATCAGAGGCCTACACCGTCCCGAGTGACCGTGGGCCCCTGTTGAGTGATTCCGCCCGAGGTGTCTTTGCGATCCCTTGCCCACTGGCTTGTGGGTCCCCAGAAGACTTCTTAAAGAAACCAAAGGGCTCCCCTGGTTGCTCCAGGCCTGCCCTGACTTACCCTCGCTGGGTGAGTCCCTCAGACCTTGCTGGTCTGCGCCATCGACTTTTCTTCATCTCCCCGAGACTTGCTGCTGCCAAGGCTTGTTGGCTCCAATCGAGTTGCCGACACCGCAGTCAGCTGCAGACGTCGAGGGACACACCGAATCCAGCTCCTGGTCGTTGTCGACGCCTCCTGGACCACGTGGCTGAAGAGTCAAGGCACCCGCAACCGACCTGAATCACTCGACGACGGTGGGCATACATCTTCCTTGCCCCGAGTCACTGCCAAGTGACTTTGAACACTGTCCCCTCTGCTTTCAGGTCATCCTTCTTCAAAATCCAGGCTTGGATTCCACCGGACACTTCTTCAGCTCCCGCAAGCAGCAAGTCTTCTTTGTTCGCCATTGAAAACGACGCCGCGACCCGACACCAAAGGACACCTGTGCACCCGGCTTCCCTGGGTGAGGTAACTCCAGCACTACGGTGCTCCTGTGGGTGTGGGCCCTAGAACGACTTACCCTGTAAGTGACTTGCTTGTAGGTTCTATAGAAGTATCCTAAAACTCTTTATTTCCAACCGCGACTTGCCCCATTGAAGTCAACGGCGATCCGCGCCTGTGTATCTACACTGCACGCGTCCCCCGTGGGTCCTTTACTTACCTGCCTTGGGTGGTTTCGTGAGGCCCCAGCACTTCTGAAGGCCCTAGGCCTTGTCTCCCTGCATGTCGTTGTTGCTAAGTCCCTTTTTTAGTATATGGTCTGGTACGCCCCTAGGGCCCCAGCCATATTTTGTGCTTAACTTATTGTGAAACGTTGATTTGTGCATATGTTTGTCTTCTAATCTCATAAAGAGATTAGTAGAGAGTTATTTAGAAATAAATACATATATATTTGATATATATACCTGTGTGGTGTCTTTTCATTTGGTGATTCAAGAGATTATATGGTAAAACAAGCTGCTTTACATTCCTCCGAGACTTAGCCTGAAGGCTGCTCTCCACAGCTACCACTAGGATAGCTTTCTTTAAAAGGTTGTCTTAAACCTATCTACCATAAGAGTCGATTTGCCCTGGTGCAAGGTGTCCACTTTAATTAGTGAACAGCATATACCAGGCCAACTTCTCACAGAGAGACTGACTGACTGAGAGACTGACTGACTAAGAGAGACTGACAGAGAGAGAGAGACTGACTAACAGAGAGAGAGACTGTCTGACTGAGAGAGAGACTGACTGACAGAGAGAGACTGACTGACAGAGAGACTGACTGACTGAGACTGACAGAGAGAGAGACTGACTAACAGAGAGAGAGACTGACTGACAGAGAGAGACTGACTGACAGAGAGAGACTGACTGACAGAGAGACTGACTGACAGAGAGACTGACTGACTGAGAGAGAGAATGACTGACAGACTGACAGAGAGAGAGAGACTGACTGACAGAGAGAGAGAGACTGACTGTGAGAAGTTGGCCTGGCATATGCTGTCCACTAATTATAGTGGGCACCTTGCACCAGTCCAAATCGACTCTTATGGTAGGTAGGTTAAAGACAACCTTATTGAAAGCTATCCTACTGGTAGCTGTGGAGAGCAGCCTTCAGGCTAAGTCTAGAAGGAATGTAAAGCAGCTTGTTTTACCAGTCTATAATCTCTTGAGTGACCAAATGAAAGAGCACCACACCAGGTATATATTCAAAATATATGTATTTATTACTAAACACACCCCTCTAGTCTCTTTATGAGGCTAGAGTTCGAAATACATAAGTTATAAGATATTTAAACACAGTAATAGCACAAATACACGTTTGGGCCCTAGGGCGTACCAAACCATATACCAATAAAGTGGTATAAGAACCACGACTGAACTAGACACTAGGCCTAGAGCCTCTAGAAGTGCTTGGACCACAAGGAACCACCCAAGGTAGTGACACAGGGGACCCACGGGGGACGCGTGCAGTGTAAATACACAACCGCGATACGCCGTTTACTTCTATGGAGAAAGTCGCGGTCAGGAAATTAAAGGAAAGGGACACTTAGAGGAGGACTAGGAACAAACCCTTTGAGATCTAGGACTTTGAAGAGTCTCTACCCACGGGAGCACTGGAGTACTCGTGTTACCTCACCCAGGGAAGCCGGGTGCATAGGTGCCGTTCGGGGTCGGGTTTCGCTGTCGATTCCTATGAAGATCTGCTGCAAAGTGCTGCTGGCGACCAGGAGGAAAGTGTCCGGGTGGATCCAAGAGTGGATCGAGGATCTGAAGTACCTGAAAGCAGAGGGGACAGAGTCTGGGTCACTAGCCAGTGACCAGGAAGGCGATGAGCAGATGCCCACCGATGTCGGGTGCTTCAGGTGCGTCGTCGGTTGTCTTGACTCCACAGTCACGAGGTCCAGGAGGCGTTGTCGGCGTCCAGGAGCAGGATTCGGACTGTACCACGACGTCTGCTGCTTGCTGAGGTGTCGGCGACCGGATTGGACCCAACAAGCCTTGGCAACAGCAAATCTCGTGGAAGTAAAGAAAAGTTGATGGCACAGACCAGCAAGGTCTGGGGAACTCACCCAGCGAGGGTAAGTCAGGGCAGGCCTGGAGCAACCAGGGGAGCCCTTTGGTTTCTTTAGAAAGTCTTCTGGGGACCCCCGAGCTGGCTGGCAAGGGATCGCGAAGACACCTCGGGCGGAATCACTCAACAGGGGCCCACGGTCACTCGGAACAGTGTAGGCCTCTGATCTTCGGAGGGATTCCTGCTGGAGGCCGGGACCACACGTGATCCAAAGCACAAGTTCGTAGAACGTTGAGAAGGGGTTGCACTCGACAATAGTGCACGGTACCCAGGGGTCGCAGTTCCTCGTCACTCGTGAGGTCCACTTGCCTCAGCTTCGCTGGGGACTCACGATGGCCTTGGAGAAGTCAGGAAATTCACTTCTTGGGCTGCAGGGACTTCGTACTCCGGCGGGAGCGGCGTAGTTTGCGACCGTCGTTGTCGTTTTTGGTGCCTGCCAAGCAGGGGAGTCACTCCTTGACTCCAAGGGAGATTCTTCAGTCCTCTAATCGTGATGTAGAGCGTCGAAGGTTCAGGATTCAGTTTCAAAGTTTAGTCCAGGGATATCTAACCTTGCTGTGGCAAGGGTTCCCCATTTTATCCAGTAAAACAGGGAGGGACTAACTCTATGACCCCACCTATGGGAGGGTCAAGGGAGGGGTGGCTACACCCACTTCCCTTTGTCCAGTTTCGCGCCAGAGCAGGGGCAGGTAGCCCTGAGCTGGTTTGAACTGGCATATGCACAGAGGAGCCTTTTGCTCCCCCAGTGCAGGACTTCAAAGCACTCTAAGAGTGCACCCACCCAGCCCCAATACACATTATCCTGTCTGGGGAGGTGGTCACACCTCCCTGCAACAGGAAACCTATTGTCCAGGCCTCCCCTGCCGGAGTTTCGTCCAGCAGCAGGAGGCCAGACTTGTGTCTGTGGCAGCAGCATCCATTTTGTGATGCCAGGGCTTCAGAAAGAAGTTACCGGGTAAGCCAGAGTTAACATGTCTTTCCCTCTAGAAGGGTGGAATGCTACCCCCGCCGCCAGGATTGGCGGGGGGGGGGTAGTATTCCAAGATGTTTGACACCAAACACGACATGTTTAGGTGCAGCCATTCCAAAGTTAGCATTTTACCGCGAGGATAAATGCGCTTAAGAGTATATGGTCAGGCTGCACTACAAACAGCATCAGAGATGGTCTCCGAACGCTGCAGAGGGGCCCTGCTCACGCAGGGGCACCCTCTCACATAGGAACCACGCACTCTGCCTTTAGGATTGATAAGGCCTGCCTTAGGAGTGACTTATAGGTTTATATGTGTGTATGTATTTCGTGATATAGGTAACCTATATCACAGTAAGGGGTGCATGCACCACCTTACCCAGGCTGCAGTAGCAGACCTGTGGTGTCAGTTTGGATGGCCTTCCAGGGGTGGCATAATACATGCTGCAGCCCCTGGCAGGCCTCTGAGGTACCTATGCCCTTGGTACATAGTATACCATATACTAGGGACTTATAAGGGCACTCCAGATTCCAATCAGAGATGTGCCTAAGGCACATGGAAACCATTTTACAGAGAAAGCAGATAGACTGGGGCCCTGAATAGCAGGATCCCAGTCCAACTAAGTCATAAACCAGCAAAACACCATAAAAAAAAATGGGGGCAACCATATAGTCAGATTCCACCTTCCTACACTGACTGACTGAGAGAGAGACTGACTGACTGAGAGAGAGACTGACTGACAGAGAGCGAGACTGACTGACTGAGAGAGAGACTGACTGACAGAGAGACTGACTGACAGAGAGAGACTGACTGACAGAGAGAGAGAGACTGACAGAAAGAGAGAGACTGACAGAGAGAGAGAGACTGACTGACTGAGAGAGTCTGACTGACTGAGAGTCTGACTGACTGAGAGTCTGACTGACTGAGAGACTGACTGACTGAGAGAGACTGACTGACAGAGAGAGACTGACTGACAGAGAGAGAGACTGACTGACAGAGACAGAGACTGACTGACCGAGAGAGTGACTGACTGACCGAGAGCGTGACTGACTGAGGGAGTGACTGACTGAGAGAGACTGACTGACTGAGAGACTGACTGACTGAGACTGACAGAGAGAGACTGACTGTAAGAGAGACTGACTGACTGAGAGAGAGACTGACTGACAGAGAGACATTGACTGAGAGAGAGAGAGACTGACTGAGAGAGACTGACTGACAGAGAGAGAGAGACTGACAGAGAGAGACTGATTGACTGAGAGAGACTGACTGACTGAGAGAGACTGACTGACAGAGAGACAGAGACTGACAGACAGAGAGAGAGACTGACTGACTGAGAGAGAGAGAGACTGAATGACAGAGAGAGCCTGACAGAGAGAGAGTGAGAGAGAGAGAGAGACTGACAGAGAGAGAGACTGAGAGAGAGAGAGACTGACTGACAGAGACTGACTGACAGAGAGACTGACTGAGAGAGACTGACAGAGAGAGAGAGAGACTGACAGAGAGAGAGAGAGACTGACAGACAGAGACAGACTGACTGACTGAGAGAGAGAGATACTGACTGACTGAGGTAGAGAGAGACTGACTGACTGAGAGAAAGAGAGACTGAATGACAGAGAGAGCCTGACAGAGAGAGTGAGAGAGAGAGAGAGACTGACAGAGAGCGAGACTGAGAGAGAGAGACTGACTGACTGACTGAGAGAGAGACTGACTGACAGAGAGACTGACTGACTGACAGAGAGACTGACTGAGAGAGAGCGAGAGAGACAAAGAGAGATTGACTGACTGAGAGAGAGAGAGACTGACTGACAGAAAGACTGACAGAGAGAGAGAGAGACTGACAGAGAGAGAGACTGAGAGAGAGAGTGACTGAGAGAGAGAGAGAGAGACTGACAGAGAGAGACTGACAGAGAGAGAGAGAGACTGACAGAGAGACTGACTGACAGAGAGAGACTGACTGACAGAGAGAGAGAGACTGACTGAGAGAGAGAGACTGACTGAGAGAGACTGACTGATGAGAGAGACTGACAGAGAGAGACTGACTGACTGAGAGAGACTGACAGAGAGAGAGACTGACTGACAGAGAGAGACTGACTGACCGACAGAGTGACTGACTGAGAGTGACTGACTGAGAGAGACTGACTGACTGAGAGACTGACTGACTGAGACTGACAGAGAGAGACTGACTGTAAGAGAGACTGACTGACTGAGAGAGAGACTGACTGACAGAGAGACACTGACTGAGAGAGAGAGACTGACTGAGAGAGACTGACTGACAGAGAGAGAGACTGACAGAGAGAGACTGAGAGAGACTGACTGACTGAGAGAGACTGACTGACAGAGAGAGAGAGACTGACAGACAGAGAGAGAGAGGCTGACTGACTGAGAGAGAGAGAGAGAGAGAGAGAGATACTGACTGACTGAGGTAGAGAGAGACTGACTGACTGAGAGAGAGAGAGACTGAATGACAGAGAGAGCCTGACAGAGAGAGAGTGAGAGAGAGACTGACAGAGAGAGAGACTGAGAGAGAGAGAGACTAACTGACAGAGACTGACTGACAGAGAGACTGACTGACTGAGAGAGACTGACAGAGAGAGAGAGAGAGACTGACAGAGAGAGAGAGAGACTCACAGAGAGAGAGAGAGACTCACAGACAGAGACAGACTGACTGACTGAGAGAGAGAGATACTGACTGACTGAGGTAGAGAGAGACTGACTGACTGAGAGAGAGAGAGACTGAATGACAGAGAGAGCCTGACATAGAGAGAGTGAGAGAGAGAGAGAGACTGACAGAGAGAGAGACTTAGAGAGAGACTGACAGAGAGAGACTGACTGACAGAGAGAGACTGACTGACTGAGAGAGAGACTGACTGACAGAGAGACTGACTGACTGACAGAGAGACTGACTGAGAGAGAGAGAGAGAGAGAGACAGAGAGAGATTGACTGACTGAGAGAGAGAGACTGACTGACAGAAAGACTGATAGAGAGAGAGAGAGACTGACAGAGAGAGTGACTGAGAGAGAGAGTGACTGAGAGAGAGAGAGAGAGAGATTGACAGAGAGAGACTGACAGAGAGAGAGAGAGACTGACAGAGAGAGACTGACTGACAGAGAGACTGACCTGCAGAGAGACTGACTGACAGAGAGAGACTGACTGACAGAGAGAGAGAGACTGACTAGGAGAGAGACTGACTAAGAGAGACTGACTGACAGAGAGAGACAGACTGAGAGAGAGAGAGAGACTGACTGACTGAGACTGACTGACTGAGAGAGACTGACTGACAGAGAGAGACTGACTGACAGAGAGAGAGACTGACTGACCGAGAGAGTGACTGACTGACCGAGAGAGTGACTGACTGACCGAGAGAGTGACTGACTGACCGAGAGAGTGACTGACTGACCGAGTGAGTGACTGACTGAGGGAGTGACTGACTGAGAGAGACTGACTGACTGAGAGACTGACTGACTGAGACTGACAGAGAGAGACTGACTGTAAGAGAGACTGACTGACTGAGAGAGAGACTGACTGACAGAGAGACACTGACTGAGAGAGAGAGAGACTGACTGAGAGAGACTGACTGACAGAAAGAGAGACTGACAGAGAGAGACTGATTGACTGAGAGAGAGACTGACTGACAGAGAGAGACTGACAGAGAGAGAGAGACTGACTAGGAGAGAGACTGACTGAGAGAGACTGACTGACAGAGAGAGACTGACTGAGAGAGAGAGACTGACTGAGAGAGAGAGACTTACTGAGAGAGACTGACTGACTGAGAGAGACTGACAGAGAGAGACTGACTGAGAGAGAGACTGACTGACAGAAAGAAAGACTGACAGAGAGAGAGAGACTGACTGACTGAGACTGACAGAGAGAGAGACTGACTGACAGAGAGAGAGACTGACTGACTGAGAGAGAGACTGACTGAATGAGAGAGAGACTGACTGACAGAGAGAGACTGACTGAGAGAGAGAGAGACTGACTGAGAGAGAGACTGACTGAGAGAGACTGACTGACTGAGAGAGACTGACAGAGAGAGACTGACTGACAGAGAGAGAGACTGACTGACAGAGAGAGACTGACTGACAGAGAGACTGACTGACTAAGAGAGAGACTGACTGACTGAGACTGACAGAGAGAGAGACTGACTAACAGAGAGAGAGACTGACTGACAGAGAGAGACTGACTGACAGAGAGAGACTGACTGACAGAGAGACTGACTGACTGAGAGAGAGACTGACTGACTGAGACTGACAGAGAGAGAGAGAGACTGACTGACAGAGAGAGAGAGAAGGACTGACTGAGAGAGAGACTGACTGACTGAGAGAGAGACTGACTGACTGAGAGAGACTGACAGAGAGAGAGTGAGAGAGACAGACTGACAGAGAGACTGAGAGAGAGACTGACAGAGAGAGACTGACTGACTGAGAGAGAGACTGAATGACAGAGAGAGCCTGACAGAGAGAGAGTGAGAGAGAGAGCCTGACAGAGAGAGAGACTGAGAGAGAGACTGACAGACAGAGAGAGACTGACTGACTGAGAGAGAGACTGACTGACAGAGAGACTGACTGACTGACAGAGAGACTGACTGAGAGAGAGAGAGACTGACTGACTGAGAGAGAGACTGACTGAATGAGAGAGAGACTGACTGACAGAGAGAGACTGACTGAGAGAGAGAGACTGACTGAGAGAGAGACTGACTGAGAGAGACTGACTGACTGAGAGACTGACTGACTAAGAGAGACTGACAGAGAGAGAGAGACTGACTAACAGAGAGAGAGACTGTCTGACTGAGAGAGAGACTGACTGACAGAGAGAGACTGACTGACAGAGAGACTGACTGACTGAGACTGACAGAGAGAGAGACTGACTAACAGAGAGAGAGACTGACTGACAGAGAGAGACTGACTGACAGAGAGAGACTGACTGACAGAGAGACTGACTGACAGAGAGACTGACTGACTGAGAGAGAGAATGACTGACAGACTGACAGAGAGAGAGAGACTGACTGACAGAGAGAGAGAGACTGACTGACTGAGAGAGAGACTGATTGACTGAGAGAGAGACTGACTGAGAGACTGACTGACTCAGAGAGACTGACTGACTGAGAGAGAGACTGACTGACAGAGAGACTGACTGACAGAGAGAGACTGACTGACAGAGAGAGAGAGACTGACAGAGAGAGAGAGACTGACAGAGAGAGAGAGACTGACTGACTGAGAGAGTCTGACTGACTGAGAGTCTGACTGACTGAGAGTCTGACTGACTGAGAGACTGACTGACTGAGAGAGACTGACTGACAGAGAGAGAGACTGACTGACAGAGACAGAGACTGACTGACCGAGAGAGTGACTGACTGACCGAGAGCGTGACTGACTGAGGGAGTGACTGACTGAGAGAGACTGACTGACTGAGAGACTGACTGACTGAGACTGACAGAGAGAGACTGACTGTAAGAGAGACTGACTGACTGAGAGAGAGACTGACTGACAGAGAGACATTGACTGAGAGAGAGAGAGACTGACTGAGAGAGACTGACTGACAGAGAGAGAGAGACTGACAGAGAGACTGACTGACAGAGAGACTGACTGACAGAGAGAGACTGACTGAGAGAGAGACAGAGACTGACAGACAGAGAGAGACTGACTGACTGAGAGAGAGAGAGACTGAATGACAGAGAGAGCCTGACAGAGAGAGTGAGAGAGAGAGAGAGACTGACAGAGAGAGAGACTGAGAGAGAGACAGACTGACTGACAGAGACTGACTGACAGAGAGACTGACTGAGAGAGACTGACAGAGAGAGAGAGAGAGACTGACAGAGAGAGAGAGAGACTGACAGACAGAGACAGACTGACTGACTGAGAGAGAGAGATACTGACTGACTGAGGTAGAGAGAGACTGACTGACTGAGAGAAAGAGAGACTGAATGACAGAGAGAGCCTGACAGAGAGAGAGTGAGAGAGAGAGAGAGAGAGAGAGAGAGACTGACAGAGAGCGAGACTGAGAGAGAGACTGACAGAGAGAGACTGACTGACAGAGAGAGACTGACTGACTGACTGAGAGAGAGACTGACTGACAGAGAGACTGACTGACTGACAGAGAGACTGACTGAGAGAGAGCGAGAGAGACAAAGAGAGATTGACTGACTGAGAGAGAGAGAGACTGACTGACAGAAAGACTGACAGAGAGAGAGAGAGAGACTGACAGAGAGAGAGACTGAGAGAGAGAGTGACTGAGAGAGAGAGAGAGAGAGACTGACAGAGAGAGACTGACAGAGAGAGAGAGAGACTGACAGAGAGACTGACAGAGAGACTGACTGACAGAGAGAGAGAGACTGACTGAGAGAGAGACTGACTGAGAGAGACTGACTGATGAGAGAGACTGACAGAGAGAGACTGACTGACTGAGAGAGACTGACAGAGGGAGAGACTGACTGACCGAGAGAGTGACTGACTGACCGAGAGAGTGACTGACTGACCGAGAGAGTGACTGACTGACCGAGAGAGTGACTGACTGACTGACTGAGACTGACAGAGAGAGACTGACTGTAAGAGAGACTGACTGACTGAGAGAGAGACTGACTGACAGAGAGACACTGACTGAGAGAGAGAGACTGACTGAGAGAGACTGACTGACAGAGAGAGAGACTGACAGAGAGAGACTGAGAGAGACTGACTGACTGAGAGAGACTGACTGACAGAGAGAGAGAGACTGACAGACAGAGAGAGAGAGGCTGACTGACTGAGAGAGAGAGAGAGAGAGAGATACTGACTGACTGAGGTAGAGAGAGACTGACTGACTGAGAGAGAGAGAGACTGAATGACAGAGAGAGCCTGACAGAGAGAGAGTGAGAGAGAGACTGACAGAGAGAGAGACTGAGAGAGAGAGAGACTGACTGACAGAGACTGACTGACAGAGAGACTGACTGACTGAGAGAGACTGACAGAGAGAGAGAGAGACTGACAGAGAGAGAGAGAGACTGACAGACAGAGAGAGACTGACTGACTGAGAGAGAGAGATACTGACTGACTGAGGTAGAGAGAGACTGACTGACTGAGAGAGAGAGAGACTGAATGACAGAGAGAGCCTGACATAGAGAGAGTGAGAGAGAGAGAGAGAGACTGACAGAGAGAGAGACTTAGAGAGAGACTGACAGAGAGAGACTGACTGACAGACAGAGACTGACTGACTGAGAGAGAGACTGACTGACAGAGAGACTGACTGACTGACAGAGAGACTGACTGAGAGAGAGAGAGAGAGAGAGAGAGAGACAGAGAGAGATTGACTGACTGAGAGAGAGAGACTGACTGACAGAAAGACTGATAGAGAGAGAGAGAGAGAGACTGACAGAGAGAGTGACTGAGAGAGAGAGTGACTGAGAGAGAGAGAGAGAGATTGACAGAGAGAGACTGACAGAGAGAGAGAGAGACTGACAGAGAGAGAGAGAGACTGACTGACAGAGAGACTGACCTGCAGAGAGACTGACTGACAGAGAGAGACTGACTGACAGAGAGAGAGAGACTGACTAGGAGAGAGACTGACTAAGAGAGACTGACTGACAGAGAGAGACAGACTGAGAGAGAGAGAGAGAGAGAGAGACTGACTGAGAGAGAGAGACTGACTGAGAGAGACTGACTGACTGAGAGAGACTGACAGAGAGAGACTGACTGAGAGAGACACTGACTGACAGAGAGAGAGACTGACAGAGAGAGAGAGACTGACTGACTGAGACTGACTGACTGAGAGAGACTGACTGACAGAGAGAGACTGACTGACAGAGAGAGAGACTGACTGACCGAGAGAGTGACTGACTGACCTAGAGAGTGACTGACTGACCGAGAGAGTGACTGACTGACCGAGTGAGTGACTGACTGAGGGAGTGACTGACTGAGAGAGACTGACTGACTGAGAGACTGACTGACTGAGACTGACAGAGAGAGACTGACTGTAAGAGAGACTGACTGACTGAGAGAGAGACTGACTGACAGAGAGACACTGACTGAGAGAGAGAGAGACTGACTGAGAGAGACTGACTGACAGAAAGAGAGACTGACAGAGAGAGACTGATTGACTGAGAGAGAGACTGACTGACAGAGAGAGACTGACTGACAGAGAGAGAGAGACTGACTAGGAGAGAGACTGACTGAGAGAGACTGACTGACAGAGAGAGACTGACTGAGAGAGAGAGACTGACTGAGAGAGAGAGACTTACTGAGAGAGACTGACTGACTGAGAGAGACTGACAGAGAGAGACTGACTGAGAGAGAGACTGACTGACAGAAAGAAAGACTGACAGAGAGAGAGAGACTGACTGACTGAGAGAGAGACTGACTGACAGAGAGACATTGACTGAGAGAGAGAGAGACTGACTGAGAGAGACTGACTGACAGAGAGAGAGAGACTGACAGAGAGAGACTGATTGACTGAGAGAGACTGACTGACTGAGAGAGACTGACTGACAGAGAGACAGAGACTGACAGACAGAGAGAGACTGACTGACTGAGAGAGAGAGAGACTGAAGGACAGAGAGAGCCTGACAGAGAGAGTGAGAGAGAGAGAGAGACTGACAGAGAGAGAGACTGAGAGAGAGACAGACTGACTGACAGAGACTGACTGACAGAGAGACTGACTGAGAGAGACTGACAGAGAGAGAGAGAGAGACTGACAGAGAGAGAGAGAGACTGACAGACAGAGACAGACTGACTGACTGAGAGAGAGAGATACTGACTGACTGAGGTAGAGAGAGACTGACTGACTGAGAGAAAGAGAGACTGAATGACAAAGAGAGCCTGACAGAGAGAGTGAGAGAGAGAGAGAGAGAGAGACTGACAGAGAGCGAGACTGAGAGAGAGACTGACAGAGAGAGACTGACTGACAGAGAGAGACTGACTGACTGACTGAGAGAGAGACTGACTGACAGAGAGACTGACTGACTGACAGAGAGACTGACTGAGAGAGAGCGAGAGAGACAAAGAGAGATTGACTGACTGAGAGAGAGAGAGACTGACTGACAGAAAGACTGACAGAGAGAGAGAGAGAGACTGACAGAGAGAGAGACTGAGAGAGAGAGTGACTGAGAGAGAGAGAGAGAGAGACTGACAGAGAGAGACTGACAGAGAGAGAGAGAGACTGACAGAGAGACTGACTGACAGAGAGAGACTGACTGACAGAGAGAGAGAGACTGACTGAGAGAGAGAGACTGACTGAGAGAGACTGACTGATGAGAGAGACTGACAGAGAGAGACTGACTGACTGAGAGAGACTGACAGAGAGAGAGACTGACTGACCGAGAGAGTGACTGACTGACCGAGAGAGTGACTGACTGACCGAGAGAGTGACTGACTGACCGAGAGAGTGACTGACTGACTGAGACTGACAGAGAGAGACTGACTGTAAGAGAGACTGACTGACTGAGAGAGAGACTGACTGACAGAGAGACACTGACTGAGAGAGAGAGACTGACTGAGAGAGACTGACTGACAGAGAGAGAGACTGACAGAGAGAGACTGAGAGAGACTGACTGACTGAGAGAGACTGACTGACAGAGAGAGAGAGACTGACAGACAGAGAGAGAGAGGCTGACTGACTGAGAGAGAGAGAGAGAGAGAGAGAGATACTGACTGACTGAGGTAGAGAGAGACTGACTGACTGAGAGAGAGAGAGACTGAATGACAGAGAGAGCCTGACAGAGAGAGAGTGAGAGAGAGACTGACAGAGAGAGAGACTGAGAGAGAGAGAGACTAACTGACAGAGACTGACTGACAGAGAGACTGACTGACTGAGAGAGACTGACAGAGAGAGAGAGAGAGAGACTGACAGAGAGAGAGAGAGAGACTCACAGACAGAGACAGACTGACTGACTGAGAGAGAGAGATACTGACTGACTGAGGTAGAGAGAGACTGACTGACTGAGAGAGAGAGAGACTGAATGACAGAGAGAGCCTGACATAGAGAGAGTGAGAGAGAGAGAGAGAGACTGACAGAGAGAGAGACTTAGAGAGAGACTGACAGAGAGAGACTGACTGACAGAGAGAGACTGACTGACTGAGAGAGAGACTGACTGACAGAGAGACTGACTGACTGACAGAGAGACTGACTGAGAGAGAGAGAGAGAGAGAGACAGAGAGAGATTGACTGACTGAGAGAGAGAGACTGACTGACAGAAAGACTGATAGAGAGAGAGAGAGACTGACAGAGAGAGTGACTGAGAGAGAGAGTGACTGAGAGAGAGAGAGAGAGATTGACAGAGAGAGACTGACAGAGAGAGAGAGAGACTGACAGAGAGAGAGAGAGACTGACTGACAGAGAGACTGACCTGCAGAGAGACTGACTGACAGAGAGAGACTGACTGACAGAGAGAGAGAGACTGACTAGGAGAGAGACTGACTAAGAGAGACTGACTGACAGAGAGAGACAGACTGAGAGAGAGAGAGAGACTGACTGAGAGAGAGAGACTGACTGAGAGAGACTGACTGACTGAGAGAGACTGACAGAGAGAGACTGACTGAGAGAGAGACTGACTGACAGAGAGAGAGACTGACAGAGAGAGAGAGACTGACTGACTGAGACTGACTGACTGAGAGAGACTGACTGACAGAGAGAGACTGACTGACAGAGAGAGAGACTGACTGACCGAGAGAGTGACTGACTGACCGAGAGAGTGACTGACTGACCGAGAGAGTGACTGACTGACCGAGTGAGTGACTGACTGAGGGAGTGACTGACTGAGAGAGACTGACTGACTGAGAGACTGACTGACTGAGACTGACAGAGAGAGACTGACTGTAAGAGAGACTGACTGACTGAGAGAGAGACTGACTGACAGAGAGACACTGACTGAGAGAGAGAGAGACTGACTGAGAGAGACTGACTGACAGAAAGAGAGACTGACAGAGAGAGACTGATTGACTGAGAGAGAGACTGACTGACAGAGAGAGACTGACTGACAGAGAGAGAGAGACTGACTAGGAGAGAGACTGACTGAGAGAGACTGACTGACAGAGAGAGACTGACTGAGAGAGAGAGACTGACTGAGAGAGAGAGACTTACTGAGAGAGACTGACTGACTGAGAGAGACTGACAGAGAGAGACTGACTGAGAGAGAGACTGACTGACAGAAAGAAAGACTGACAGAGAGAGAGAGACTGACTGACTGAGACTGACAGAGAGAGAGACTGACTGACAGAGAGAGAGACTGACTGACTGAGAGAGAGACTGACTGAATGAGAGAGAGACTGACTGACAGAGAGAGACTGACTGAGAGAGAGAGAGACTGACTGAGAGAGAGACTGACTGAGAGAGACTGACTGACTGAGAGAGACTGACAGAGAGAGACTGACTGACAGAGAGAGAGACTGACTGACAGAGAGAGACTGACTGACAGAGAGACTGACTGACTAAGAGAGAGACTGACTGACTGAGACTGACAGAGAGAGAGACTGACTAACAGAGAGAGACTGACTGACTGAGACTGACAGAGAGAGAGACTGACTGACAGAGAGAGACTGACTGACAGAGAGACTGACTGACTGAGAGAGAGACTGACTGACTGAGACTGACAGAGAGAGAGAGAGACTGACTGACAGAGAGAGAGAGACTGACTGACTGAGAGAGAGACTGACTGACTGAGAGAGAGACTGACTGACTGAGAGAGACTGACAGAGAGAGAGTGAGAGAGAGAGACAGACTGACAGAGAGAGAGACTGAGAGAGAGACTGACAGAGAGAGACTGACTGACTGAGAGAGAGACTGAATGACAGAGAGAGCCTGACAGAGAGAGAGTGAGAGAGAGAGCCTGACAGAGAGAGAGACTGAGAGAGAGACTGACAGACAGAGAGAGACTGACTGACTGAGAGAGAGACTGACTGACAGAGAGACTGACTGACTGACAGAGAGACTGACTGAGAGAGAGAGAGAGAGAGACAGAGAGAGACTGACTGACAGAAAGACTGACAGAGAGAGAGAGAGAGACTGAGAGAGAGAGAGACTGAGAGAGAGAGTGACTGAGAGAGAGAGAGACTGACAGAGAGAGAGACTGACAGAGAGAGAGACTGACCGAGCGAGAGAGAGACTGACTGACAGAGAGACTGACTGACTGAGAGAGAGACTGACTGACAGAGAGAGACTGACTGACAGAGAGAGAGAGAGACTGACTAGGAGAGAGACTGACTGAGAGAGACTGACTGACTGACTGAGACTGACAGAGAGAGAGAGAGACTGACAGAGAGACTGACTGAATGAGAGAGAGACTGACTAACAGAGAGAGACTGACTGAGAGAGAGAGACTGACTGAGAGAGAGAGACTGACTGAGAGAGACTGACTGACTGAGAGAGACTGACTGAGAGAGAGACTGACTGAGAGAGAGAGAGACTGACAGAGAGAGAGACTGACTGACTGAGACTGACAGAGAGAGAGACTGACTGACAGAGAGAGAGAGACTGACTGACTGAGAGAGAGACTGACTGAATGAGAGAGAGACTGACTGACAGAGAGAGACTGACTAAGAGAGAGAGAGACTGACTGAGAGAGAGACTGACTGAGAGAGACTGACAGAGAGAGAGAGACTGACTGACAGAGAGACTGACTGACTGAGAGAGAGACTGACTGACTGAGACTGACAGAGAGAGAGACTGACTGACAGAGAGAGAGACTGACTGACAGAGAGAGACTGACTGACAGAGAGACTGACTGACTGAGAGAGAGACTGACTGACTGAGACTGACAGAGAGAGAGAGAGAGAGACTGACTGACAGAGAGAGAGAGACTGACTGACTGAGAGAGAGACTGATTGACTGAGAGAGACTGACTGACTGAGAGAGACTGACTGAGCGAGACTGACTGACTCAGAGAGACTGACTGACTGAGAGAGAGACTGACTGACTGAGAGAGACTGACAGAGAGAGTGAGAGAGAGAGACTGACAGAGAGAGAGACTGAGAGAGAGACTGACAGAGAGAGATTGACTGACTGAGAGAGAGACTGAATGACATAGAGAGCCTAACAGAGAGAGAGTGAGAGAGAGAGCCTGACAGAGAGAGAGACTGAGAGAGAGACTGACAGAGAGAGACTGACTGACTGAGAGAGAGACTGACTGACAGAGAGACTGACTGACTATCAGAGAGACTGACTGAGAGAGAGAGAGACAGAGAGAGACTGACTGACTGAGAGAGAGAGACTGACTGACAGAAAGACTGACAGAGAGAGAGAGACTGACAGAGAGAGAGACTGAGAGAGAGAGTGACTGAGAGAGAGAGAGAGACTGACAGAGAGAGAGACTGACAGAGAGAGAGAGAGACTGACAGAGAGAGAGACTGACTGACAGAGAGACTGACTGACTGTGAGAGAGACTGACTGACAGAGAGAGACTGACTAGGAGAGAGACTGACTGAGAGAGACTGACTGACTGACTGAGACTGACAGAGAGAGAGAGAGAGAGACTGACAGAGAGACTGACTGAGACTGACAGAGAGAGAGAGAGACTGACAGAGAGACTGACTGAATGAGAGAGAGACTGACTGACAGAGAGAGACTGACTGAGAGAGAGAGACTGACTGAGAGAGAGAGACTGACTGAGAGAGACTGACTGAGAGAGACTGACAGAGAGAGAATGACTGAGAGAGACTGACTGACAGAGAGAGAGACTGACAGAGAGAGAGACTGACTGACTGAGACTGACAGAGAAAGAGACTGACTGACAGAGAGACTGACTGACTGAGAGAGAGACTGACTGAATGAGAGAGAGACTGACTGACAGAGAGAGACTGAGTGAGAGAGAGACTGACTGAGAGAGAGACTGACTGAGAGAGACTGACTGACTGAGAGACTGACTGACTAAGAGAGACTGACAGAGAGAGAGAGACTGACTAACAGAGAGAGAGACTGTCTGACTGAGAGAGAGACTGACTGACAGAGAGAGACTGACTGACAGAGAGACTGACAGACTGAGACTGACAGAGAGAGAGACTGACTAACAGAGAGAGAGACTGACTGACAGAGAGAGACTGACTGACAGAGAGAGACTGACTGACAGAGAGACTGACTGACAGAGAGACTGACTGACTGAGAGAGAGACTGACTGACAGACTGAAAGAGAGAGAGAGACTGACTGACAGAGAGAGAGAGACTGACTGACTGAGAGAGAGACTGATTGACTGAGAGAGAGACTGACCGAGAGACTGACTGACTCAGAGAGACTGACTGACTGAGAGAGAGACTGACTGACAGAGAGACTGACTGACAGAGAGAGACTGACTGACAGAGAGAGAGAGACTGACAGAGAGAGAGAGACTGACAGAGAGAGAGAGACTGACTGACTGAGAGAGTCTGACTGACTGAGAGTCTGACTGACTGAGAGTCTGACTGACTGAGAGACTGACTGACTGAGAGAGACTGACTGACAGAGAGAGACTGACTGACAGAGAGAGAGACTGACTGACAGAGACAGAGACTGACTGACCGAGAGAGTGACTGACTGACCGAGAGCGTGACTGACTGAGGGAGTGACTGACTGAGAGAGACTGAGAGACTGACTGACTGAGACTGACAGAGAGAGACTGACTGTAAGAGAGACTGACTGACTGAGAGAGAGACTGACTGACAGAGAGACATTGACTGAGAGAGAGAGAGACTGACTGAGAGAGACTGATTGACTGAGAGAGACTGACTGACTGAGAGAGACTGACTGACAGAGAGACAGAGACTGACAGACAGAGAGAGACTGACTGACTGAGAGAGAGAGAGACTGAATGACAGAGAGAGCCTGACAGAGAGAGAGTGAGAGAGAGAGAGAGACTGACAGAGAGAGAGACTGAGAGAGAGAGAGACTGACTGACAGAGACTGACTGACAGAGAGACTGACTGAGAGAGACTGACAGAGAGAGAGAGAGACTGACAGAGAGAGAGAGACTGACAGACAGAGACAGACTGACTGACTGAGAGAGAGAGATACTGACTGACTGAGGTAGAGAGAGACTGACTGACTGAGAGAAAGAGAGACTGAATGACAGAGAGAGCCTGACAGAGAGAGAGTGAGAGAGAGAGAGAGAGAGAGAGACTGACAGAGAGAGAGACTGAGAGAGAGACTGACAGAGAGAGACTGACTGACAGAGAGAGACTGACTGACTGACTGAGAGAGAGACTGACTGACAGAGAGACTGACTGACTGACTGAGAGACTGACTGAGAGAGAGCGAGAGAGACAAAGAGAGATTGACTGACTGAGAGAGAGAGAGACTGACTGACAGAAAGACTGACAGAGAGAGAGAGAGAGACTGACAGAGAGAGAGACTGAGAGAGAGAGTGACTGAGAGAGAGAGACTGACAGAGAGAGACTGACAGAGAGAGAGAGAGACTGACAGAGAGACTGACTGACAGAGAGAGACTGACTGACAGAGAGAGAGAGACGACTGAGAGAGAGAGACTGACTGAGAGAGACTGACTGATGAGAGAGACTGACAGAGAGAGACTGTCTGACTGAGAGAGACTGACAGAGAGAGAGACTGACTGACCGAGAGAGTGACTGACTGACCGAGAGAGTGACTGACTGACCGAGAGAGTGACTGACTGACCGAGAGAGTGACTGACTGACTGAGAGAGACTGACTGACTGAGAGAGACTGACTGACTGAGAGACTGACTGACTGAGACTGACAGAGAGAGACTGACTGTAAGAGAGACTGACTGACTGAGAGAGAGACTGACTGACAGAGAGACACTGACTGAGAGAGAGAGACTGACTGAGAGAGACTGACTGACAGAGAGAGAGACTGACAGAGAGAGACTGAGAGAGACTGACTGACTGAGAGAGACTGACTGACAGAGAGAGAGAGACTGACAGACAGAGAGAGAGAGACTGACTGACTGAGAGAGAGAGAGAGAGAGAGAGATACTGACTGACTGAGGTAGAGAGAGACTGACTGACTGAGAGAGAGAGAGACTGAATGACAGAGAGAGCCTGACAGAGAGAGAGTGAGAGAGAGACTGACAGAGAGAGAGACTGAGAGAGAGAGAGACTAACTGACAGAGACTGACTGACAGAGAGACTGACTGACTGAGAGAGACTGACAGAGAGAGAGAGAGAGACTGACAGAGAGAGAGAGAGACTCACAGACAGAGACAGACTGACTGACTGAGAGAGAGAGATACTGACTGACTGAGGTAGAGAGAGACTGACTGACTGAGAGAGAGAGAGACTGAATGACAGAGAGAGCCTGACATAGAGAGAGTGAGAGAGAGAGAGAGAGAGAGACTGACAGAGAGAGACTGACTGACAGAGAGAGACTGACTGACTGAGAGAGAGACTGACTGACAGAGAGACTGACTGACTGACAGAGAGACTGACTGAGAGAGAGAGAGAGAGAGAGACAGAGAGAGATTGACTGACTGAGAGAGAGAGACTGACTGACAGAAAGACTGATAGAGAGAGAGAGAGACTGACAGAGAGAGTGACTGAGAGAGAGAGTGACTGAGAGAGAGAGAGAGAGAGAGAGACTGACAGAGAGAGACTGACAGAGAGAGAGAGAGACTGACAGAGAGAGAGAGAGACTGACTGACAGAGAGACTGACCTGCAGAGAGACTGACTGACAGAGAGAGACTGACTGACAGAGAGAGAGAGACTGACTAGGAGAGAGACTGACTAAGAGAGACTGACTGACAGAGAGAGACAGACTGAGAGAGAGAGAGAGACTGACTGAGAGAGAGAGACTGACTGAGAGAGACTGACTGACTGAGAGAGACTGACAGAGAGAGACTGACTGAGAGAGAGACTGACTGACAGAGAGAGAGACTGACAGAGAGAGAGAGACTGACTGACTGAGACTGACTGACTGAGAGAGACTGACTGACAGAGAGAGACTGACTGACAGAGAGAGACTGACTGACAGAGAGAGAGACTGACTGACCGAGAGAGTGACTGACTGACCGAGAGAGTGACTGACTGACCGAGAGAGTGACTGACTGACCGAGTGAGTGACTGACTGAGGGAGTGACTGACTGAGAGAGACTGACTGACTGAGAGACTGACTGACTGAGACTGACAGAGAGAGACTGACTGTAAGAGAGACTGACTGACTGAGAGAGAGACTGACTGACAGAGAGACACTGACTGAGAGAGAGAGAGACTGACTGAGAGAGACTGACTGACAGAAAGAGAGACTGACAGAGAGAGACTGATTGACTGAGAGAGACTGACTGACTGAGAGAGACTGACTGACAGAGAGAGAGAGACTGACAGACAGAGAGAGACTGACTGACTGAGAGAGAGAAAGAGAGAGAGAGATACTGACTGACTGAGGTAGAGAGAGACTGACTGACTGAGAGAGAGAGAGACTGAATGACAGAGAGAGCCTGACAGAGAGAGAGTGAGAGAGAGAGAGAGACTGACAGAGAGAGAGACTGAGAGAGAGAGAGACTGACTGACAGAGACTGACTGACAGAGAGACTGACTGACTGAGAGAGACTGACAGAGAGAGAGAGAGAGACTGACAGAGAGAGAGAGAGACTGACAGACAGAGACAGACTGACTGACTGAGAGAGAGAGATACTGACTGACTGAGGTAGAGAGAGACTGACTGACTGAGAGAGAGAGAGACTGAATGACAGAGAGAGCCTGACAGAGAGAGAGTGAGAGAGAGAGAGAGACTGACAGAGAGAGAGACTGAGAGAGAGACTGACAGAGAGAGACTGACTGACAGAGAGACTGACTGAGAGAGAGAGAGAGAGACAGAGAGAGATTGACTGACTGAGAGAGAGAGACTGACTGACAGAAAGACTGATAGAGAGAGATAGAGAGACTGACAGAGAGAGTGACTGAGAGAGAGAGTGACTGAGAGAGAGAGAGAGAGAGAGACTGACAGAGAGAGACTGACAGAGAGAGAGAGACTGACAGAGGGAGAGAGAGACTCACTGACAGAGAGACTGACTGACAGAAAGACTGACTGACAGAGAGAGACTGACTGACAGAGAGAGAGAGACTAACTAGGAGAGAGACTGACTGAGAGAGACTGACTGACAGAGAGAGACTGACTGAGAGAGAGAGAGAGACTGACTGAGAGAGAGAGACTGACTGAGAGAGACTGACTGACTGAGAGAGAGACTGACAGAGAGAGACAGACAGAGAGAAACTGACTGACAGAGAGAGAGACTGACAGAGAGAGAGAGACTGACTGACTGAGACTGACAGAGAGAGAGACTGACTGACAGAGAGAGAGACTGACTGACTGCGAGAGAGACTGACTGAATGAGAGAGAGACTGACTGACAGAGAGAGACTGACTGAGAGAGAGAGAGAGACTGACTAAGAGAGAGACTGACTGAGAGAGACTGACTGACTGAGAGAGACTGACTGACTGAGAGACACTGACAGAGAGAGACTGACTAACAGAGAGAGAGACTGACTGACTGAGAGAGAGACTGACTGACAGAGAGAGACTGACTGACAGAGAGACTGACTGACTAAGAGAGAGACTGACTGACAGAGAGACTGACTGACTGAGAGAGAGACTGACTGACTGAGACTGACAGAGAGAGAGACTGACTAAGAGAGAGAGAGACTGACTGACAGAGAGAGACTGACTGACTGAGAGAGAGACTGACTGACTGAGACTGACAGAGAGAGAGAGAGACTGACTGACAGAGAGAGAGAGACTGACTGACTGAGAGAGAGACTGACTGACTAAGAGAGAGACTGACTGACTGAGAGAGACTGACAGAGAGAGAGTGAGAGAGAGAGAGACTGACAGAGAGAGAGACTTAGAGAGAGACTGACAGAGATAGACTGACTGACTGAGAGAGAGACTGACTGACAGAGAGAGTGAGAGAGAGAGAGAGCCTGACAGAGAGAGAGAGACTGAGAGTGAGACTGACAGAGAGAGACTGACTGACAGAGAGAAACAGACTGACAGAGAGAGAGACTGACTGACAGAGAGACTGACTGACAGAGAGACTGACTGAGAGAGAGAGACTGACTGACTGAGAGAGAGAGACTGACTGACAGAAAGACTGACAGAGAGAGAGAGAGAGACTGACAGAGAGAGAGACTGACAGAGAGAGTGACTGAGAGAGAGACTGACAGAGAGAGAGACTGACAGAGAGAGAGAGAGACTGACAGAGAGAGAGAGAGACTGACTGACAGAGAGACTGACTGAGAGAGAGACTGACTGACAGAGAGAGACTGACTGACAGAGAGAGAGAGACTGACTAGGAGAGAGACTGACTGAGAGAGACTGACTGACTGAGACTGACAGAGAGAGAGAGAGACTGACAGAGAGACTGACTGAATGAGAGAGAGACTGACTGACAGAGAGAGACTGACTGAGAGAGAGAGACTGACTGAGAGAGAGAGACTGACTCAGAGAGACTGACAGAGAGAGACTGACTGAGAGAGAGACTGACTGACAGAGATAGAGACTGACAGAGAGAGAGACTGACTGACAGAAAGACTGACAGAGAGAGAGAGACTGAGAGAGAGACTGACTGACTGACAGAGACTGACTGACAGAGAGACTGACTGACTGAGAGAGACTGACAGAGAGAGAGAGAGAGACTGACAGAGAGAGAGAGAGACTGACAGACAGAGACAGACTGACTGACTGAGAGAGAGAGATACTGACTGACTGAGGTAGAGAGAGACTGACTGACTGAGAGAGAGAGAGACTGAATGACAGAGAGAGCCTGACAGAGAGAGAGTGAGAGAGAGAGAGAGAGACTGACAGAGAGAGACTGACTGACAGAGAGACTGACTGAGAGAGAGAGAGAGAGAGACAGAGGGAGATTGACTGACTGAGAGAGAGAGACTGACTGACAGAAAGACTGATAGAGAGAGAGAGAGAGAGAGACTGACAGAGAGAGTGACTGAGAGAGAGAGTGACTGAGAGAGAGAGAGAGAGACTGACAGAGAGAGACTGACAGAGAGAGAGAGACTGACAGAGGGAGAGAGAGACTCACTGACAGAGAGACTGACTGACAGAAAGACTGACTGACAGAGAGAGACTGACTGACAGAGAGAGAGAGACTAACTAGGAGAGAGACTGACTGAGAGAGACTGACTGACAGAGAGAGACTGACTGAGAGAGAGAGAGAGAGACTGACTGAGAGAGAGAGACTGACTGAGAGAGACTGACTGACTGAGAGAGAGACTGACAGAGAGAGACTGACTGAGAGAGAGACTGACTGACAGAGAGAGAGACTGACAGAGAGAGAGAGACTGATTGACTGAGACTGACAGAGAGAGAGGCTGACTGACAGAGAGAGAGACTGACTGACTGCGAGAGAGACTGACTGAATGAGAGAGAGACTGACTGACAGAGAGAGACTGACTGAGAGAGAGAGACTGACTAAGAGAGAGACTGACTGAGAGAGACTGACTGACTGACTGAGAGACACTGACAGAGAGAGACTGACTAACAGAGAGAGAGACTGACTGACTGAGAGAGAGACTGACTGACAGAGAGAGACTGACTGACAGAGAGACTGACTGACTAAGAGAGAGACTGACTGACAGAGAGACTGACTGACTGAGAGAGAGACTGACTGAGACTGACAGAGAGAGAGACTGACTAACAGAGAGAGAGACTGACTGACAGAGAGAGACTGACTGACTGAGAGAGAGACTGACTGACTGAGACTGACAGAGAGAGAGAGAGACTGACTGACAGAGAGAGAGAGACTGACTGACTGAGAGAGAGACTGACTGACTAAGAGAGAGACTGACTGACTGAGAGAGACTGACAGAGAGAGAGTGAGAGAGAGAGAGAGACTGACAGAGAGAGAGACTTAGAGAGAGACTGACAGAGAGAGACTGACTGACTGAGAGAGAGACTGAATGACAGAGAGAGTGAGAGAGAGAGAGAGCCTGACAGAGAGAGAGAGACTGAGAGTGAGACTGACAGAGAGAGACTGACTGACAGAGAGAAACTGACTGACAGAGAGAGAGACTGACTGACAGAGAGACTGACTGACAGAGAGACTGACTGAGAGAGAGAGAGAGAGACTGACTGACTGAGAGAGAGAGACTGACTGACAGAAAGACTGACAGAGAGAGAGAGAGAGACTGACAGAGAGAGAGACTGACAGAGAGAGTGACTGAGAGAGAGAGACTGACAGAGAGAGAGACTGACAGAGAGAGAGAGAGACTGACAGAGAGAGAGAGAGACTGACTGACAGAGAGACTGACTGAGAGAGAGACTGACTGACAGAGAGAGACTGACTGACAGAGAGAGAGAGACTGACTAGGAGAGAGACTGACTGAGAGAGACTGACTGACTGAGACTGACAGAGAGAGAGAGAGACTGAC
The DNA here is from genome assembly GCA_963921515.1 of Calotriton arnoldi. Lineage (NCBI taxonomy): Eukaryota > Metazoa > Chordata > Amphibia > Caudata > Salamandridae > Calotriton > Calotriton arnoldi. Next base: position 97,741 of record CAWUFW010018566.1, read on the forward strand.
AGAGAGACTGACTGAATGAGAGAGAGACTGACTGACAGAGAGAGACTGACTGAGAGAGAGAGACTGACTGAGAGAGAGAGACTGACTCAGAGAGACTGACAGAGAGACTGACTGAGAGAGAGACTGACTGACAGAGATAGAGACTGACAGAGAGAGAGACTGGCAGAGAGAGAGACTGACTGACTGAGACTGACAGAGAGAGAGACTGACCGACAGAGAGAGAGAGACTGACTGACTGAGAGAGAGACTGACTGAGAGAGAGACTGACTGACAGAGAGAGACTGACTGAGAGAGAGAGAGACTGACTGAGAGAGAGACTGACTGACCGAGAGAGTGACTGACTGACCGAGAGAGTGACTGACTGACCGAGAGAGTGACTGACTGACCGAGTGAGTGACTGACTGAGGGAGTGACTGACTGAGAGAGACTGACTGACTGAGAGACTGACTGACTGAGACTGACAGAGAGAGACTGACTGTAAGAGAGACTGACTGACTGAGAGAGAGACTGACTGACAGAGAGACACTGACTGAGAGAGAGAGAGACTGACTGAGAGAGACTGACTGACAGAAAGAGAGACTGACAGAGAGAGACTGATTGACTGAGAGAGACTGACTGACTGAGAGAGACTGACTGACAGAGAGAGAGAGACTGACAGACAGAGAGAGACTGACTGACTGAGAGAGAGAGAGAGAGAGAGAGAGATACTGACTGACTGAGGTAGAGAGAGACTGACTGACTGAGAGAGAGAGAGACTGAATGACAGAGAGAGCCTGACAGAGAGAGAGTGAGAGAGAGAGAGAGACTGACAGAGAGAGAGACTGAGAGAGAGAGAGACTGACTGACAGAGACTGACTGACAGAGAGACTGACTGACTGAGAGAGACTGACAGAGAGAGAGAGAGAGACTGACAGAGAGAGAGAGAGACTGACAGACAGAGACAGACTGACTGACTGAGAGAGAGAGATACTGACTGACTGAGGTAGAGAGAGACTGACTGACTGAGAGAGAGAGAGACTGAATGACAGAGAGAGCCTGACAGAGAGAGAGTGAGAGAGAGAGAGAGACTGACAGAGAGAGAGACTGAGAGAGAGACTGACAGAGAGAGACTGACTGACAGAGAGACTGACTGAGAGAGAGAGAGAGAGACAGAGAGAGATTGACTGACTGAGAGAGAGAGACTGACTGACAGAAAGACTGATAGAGAGAGAGAGACTGACAGAGAGAGTGACTGAGAGAGAGAGTGACTGAGAGAGAGAGAGAGAGAGAGACTGACAGAGAGAGACTGACAGAGAGAGAGAGACTGACAGAGGGAGAGAGAGACTCACTGACAGAGAGACTGACTGACAGAAAGACTGACTGACAGAGAGAGACTGACTGACAGAGAGAGAGAGACTAACTAGGAGAGAGACTGACTGAGAGAGACTGACTGACAGAGAGAGACTGACTGAGAGAGAGAGAGAGACTGACTGAGAGAGAGAGACTGACTGAGAGAGACTGACTGACTGAGAGAGAGACTGACAGAGAGAGACAGACAGAGAGAAACTGACTGACAGAGAGAGAGACTGACAGAGAGAGAGAGACTGACTGACTGAGACTGACAGAGAGAGAGACTGACTGACAGAGAGAGAGACTGACTGACTGCGAGAGAGACTGACTGAATGAGAGAGAGACTGACTGACAGAGAGAGACTGACTGAGAGAGAGAGAGAGACTGACTAAGAGAGAGACTGACTGAGAGAGACTGACTGACTGAGAGAGACTGACTGACTGAGAGACACTGACAGAGAGAGACTGACTAACAGAGAGAGAGACTGACTGACTGAGAGAGAGACTGACTGACAGAGAGAGACTGACTGACAGAGAGACTGACTGACTAAGAGAGAGACTGACTGACAGAGAGACTGACTGACTGAGAGAGAGACTGACTGACTGAGACTGACAGAGAGAGAGACTGACTAACAGAGAGAGAGACTGACTGACAGAGAGAGACTGACTGACTGAGAGAGAGACTGACTGACTGAGACTGACAGAGAGAGAGAGAGACTGACTGACAGAGAGAGAGAGACTGACTGACTGAGAGAGAGACTGACTGACTAAGAGAGAGACTGACTGACTGAGAGAGACTGACAGAGAGAGAGTGAGAGAGAGAGACTGACGAGAGAGAGAGACTTAGAGAGAGACTGACAGAGATAGACTGACTGACTGAGAGAGAGACTGACTGACAGAGAGAGTGAGAGAGAGAGAGAGCCTGACAGAGAGAGAGAGACTGAGAGTGAGACTGACAGAGAGAGACTGACTGACAGAGAGAAACAGACTGACAGAGAGAGAGACTGACTGACAGAGAGACTGACTGACAGAGAGACTGACTGAGAGAGAGAGACTGACTGACTGAGAGAGAGAGACTGACTGACAGAAAGACTGACAGAGAGAGAGAGAGAGACTGACAGAGAGAGAGACTGACAGAGAGAGTGACTGAGAGAGAGAGACTGACAGAGAGAGAGACTGACAGAGAGAGAGAGAGACTGACAGAGAGAGAGAGAGACTGACTGACAGAGAGACTGACTGAGAGAGAGACTGACTGACAGAGAGAGACTGACTGACAGAGAGAGAGAGACTGACTAGGAGAGAGACTGACTGAGAGAGACTGACTGACTGAGACTGACAGAGAGAGAGAGAGACTGACAGAGAGACTGACTGAATGAGAGAGAGACTGACTGACAGAGAGAGACTGACTGAGAGAGAGAGACTGACTGAGAGAGAGAGACTGACTCAGAGAGACTGACAGAGAGAGACTGACTGAGAGAGAGACTGACTGACAGAGATAGAGACTGACAGAGAGAGAGACTGACAGACAGAAAGACTGACAGAGAGAGAGAGACTGAGAGAGAGACTGACTGACTGACAGAGACTGACTGACAGAGAGACTGACTGACTGAGAGAGACTGACAGAGAGAGAGAGAGACTGACAGAGAGAGAAAGAGACTGAGAGACAGAGAGTGACTGAATGACTGCGAGAGATACTGACTGACTGAGGTAGAGAGAGACTGACTGACTGAGAGAGAGAGAGACTGAATGACAGAGAGAGCCTGACAGAGAGAGTGAGAGAGAGAGAGAGAGACTGACAGAGAGAGACTGACTGACAGAGAGACTGACTGAGAGAGAGAGAGAGACAGAGAGAGATTGACTGACTGAGAGAGAGAGACTGACTGACAGAAAGACTGATAGAGAGAGAGAGAGAGAGAGACTGACAGAGAGAGTGACTGAGAGAGAGAGTGACTGAGAGAGAGAGAGAGAGACTGACAGAGAGAGACTGACACAGAGAGAGAGACTGACAGAGGGAGAGAGAGACTCACTGACAGAGAGACTGACTGACAGAAAGACTGACTGACAGAGAGAGACTGACTGACAGAGAGAGAGAGACTAACTAGGAGAGAGACTGACTGAGAGAGACTGACTGACAGAGAGAGACTGACTGAGAGAGAGAGAGAGAGAGAGAGACTGACTGAGAGAGAGAGACTGACTGAGAGAGACTGACTGACTGAGAGAGAGACTGACAGAGAGAGACTGACTGAGAGAGAGACTGACTGACAGAGAGAGAGACTGACAGAGAGAGAGAGACTGATTGACTGAGACTGACAGAGAGAGAGGCTGACTGACAGAGAGAGAGACTGACTGACTGCGAGAGAGACTGACTGAATGAGAGAGAGACTGACTGACAGAGAGAGACTGACTGAGAGAGAGAGAGAGACTGACTAAGAGAGAGACTGACTGAGAGAGACTGACTGACTGAGAGAGACTGACTGACTGAGAGACACTGACAGAGAAAGACTGACTAACAGAGAGAGAGACTGACTGACTGAGAGAGAGACTGACTGACAGAGAGAGACTGACTGACAGAGAGACTGACTGACTAAGAGAGAGACTGACTGACAGAGAGACTGACTGACTGAGAGAGAGACTGACTGAGACTGACAGAGAGAGAGACTGACTAACAGAGAGAGAGACTGACTGACAGAGAGAGACTGACTGACTGAGAGAGAGACTGACTGACTGAGACTGACAGAGAGAGAGAGAGACTGACTGACAGAGAGAGAGAGACTGACTGACTGAGAGAGAGACTGACTGACTAAGAGAGAGACTGACTGACTGAGAGAGACTGACAGAGAGAGAGTGAGAGAGAGAGAGACTGACAGAGAGAGAGACTTAGAGAGAGACTGACAGAGAGAGACTGACTGACTGAGAGAGAGACTGAATGACAGAGAGAGTGAGAGAGAGAGAGAGCCTGACAGAGAGAGAGAGACTGAGAGTGAGACTGACAGAGAGAGACTGACTGACAGAGAGAAACTGACTGACAGAGAGAGAGACTGACTGACAGAGAGACTTACTGACAGAGAGACTGACTGAGAGAGAGAGAGAGAGAGACTGACTGACTGAGAGAGAGAGACTGACTGACAGAAAGACTGACAGAGAGAGAGAGAGAGACTGACAGAGAGAGAGACTGACAGAGAGAGTGACTGAGAGAGAGAGACTGACAGAGAGAGAGACTGACAGAGAGAGAGAGAGACTGACAGAGAGAGAGAGAGACTGACTGACAGAGAGACTGACTGAGAGAGAGACTGACTGACAGAGAGAGACTGACTGACAGAGAGAGAGAGACTGACTAGGAGAGAGACTGACTGAGAGAGACTGACTGACTGAGACTGACAGAGAGAGAGAGAGACTGACAGAGAGACTGACTGAATGAGAGAGAGACTGACTGACAGAGAGAGACTGACTGAGAGAGAGAGACTGACTGAGAGAGAGAGACTGACTCAGAGAGACTGACAGAGAGAGACTGACTGAGAGAGAGACTGACTGACAGAGATAGAGACTGACAGAGAGAGAGACTGGCAGAGAGAGAGACTGACTGACTGAGACTGACAGAGAGAGAGACTGACCGACAGAGAGAGAGAGAGACTGACTGACTGAGAGAGAGACTGACTGAGAGAGAGACTGACTGACAGAGAGAGACTGACTGAGAGAGAGAGAGACTGACTGAGAGAGAGACTGACTGAGAGAGACTGACTGACTGAGAGAGACTGACTGACTGAGAGAGACTGACAGAGAGAGAGAGACTGACTAACAGAGAGAGAGACTGACTGACTGAGAGAGAGACTGACTGACAGAGAGAGACTGACTGACAGAGAGACTGACTGACTGAGAGAGAGACTGACTGACAGAAAGACTGACTGAGAGAGAGACTGACTGACTGAGACTGACAGAGAGAGAGACTGACTAACAGAGAGAGAGACTGACTGACAGAGAGAGACTGACTGACAGAGAGAGACTGACTGACAGAGAGACTGACTGACTGAGAGAGAGACTGACTGACTGAGACTGACACAGAGAGAGAGAGACTGACTGACAGAGAGAGAGAGACTGACTGACTGAGAGAGAGACTGATTGACTGAGAGAGAGACTGACTGACTGAGTGAGTCTGACTGACTGAGAGAGACTGACTGACTGAGAGAGAGACTGACTGACAGAGAGAGACTGACTGACAGAGAGAAAGACTGACAGAGAGAGAGAGACTGACTGAGAGAGAGAGACTGACTGAGAGAGAGAGACTGACTGACTGAGAGAGTCTGACTGACTGAGAGTCTGACTGACTGAGAGTCTGACTGTCTGAGAGACTGACTGACTGAGAGAGACTGACTGACAGAGAGACTGACTGACAGAGAGAGAGACTGACTGACAGAGAGACTGACTGACCGAGAGAGTGACTGACTGACTGAGAGAGTGACTGACTGAGGGAGTGACTGACTGAGAGAGACTGACTGACTGAGAGACTGACTGACTGAGACTGACAGAGAGAGACTGACTGTAAGAGAGACTGACTGACTGAGAGAGAGACTGACTGACAGAGAGACACTGACTGAGAGAGAGAGAGACTGACTGAGAGAGACTGACTGACAGAGACTGACAGAGAGAGACTGATTGACTGAGAGAGACTGACTGACTGAGAGAGACTGACTGACTGAGAGAGACTGACAGAGAGAGAGACTGACTGACAGAGAGAGACTGACTGACTGAGACTGACTGACAGAGACTGACTGACAGAGAGAGAGACTGATTGACTGAGAGAGAGACTGACTGACAGAGAGAGAGACTGACTGAGAGAGAGACTGACTGACTGAGACTGACAGAGAGAGAGAGAGACTGACTGACAGAGAGAGAGACTGACTGACTGAGAGAGAGACTGACTGACAGAGAGAGACTGACTGACAGAGAGAGACTGACTGACTGAGAGAGAGACTGATTGACAGAGAGAGAGACTGACTGACTGAGAGAGAGACTGACTGACTGAGAGAGACTGACTGACTGAGAGAGAGACTGACTGACTGAGAGAGACTGAGAGAGAGACTGACTGACTGAGAGAGAGACTGACTGAGAGAGACTGACTGACTGAGAGACTGGCTGACAGAGAGACTGACTGACAGAGAGACTGACTGACTGAGAGAGACTGACTGAGAGAGACTGACTGACTAAGAGAGAGACTGACTGACAGAGAGAGAGACTGACTGACTGAGAGAGACTGACTGACTGAGAGAGAGACTGACTGACTGAGAGAGACTGACTGACTGAGAGAGACTGACTGACTGAGAGAGACTGACTGAGAGAGTGACTGACTGAGAGAGAGACTGACTGACAGAGAGAGACTGACTGATTGAGAGAGAGACTGACTGACTGAGAGAGAGACTGACTGACTGACAGAGACACTGACTGACAGAGAGAGAGGAAAACCTGCTCTCGCTACAATGAAGCAAAGCAGGATTGCATGTCAGCAGCTCCCCTTGCTCAAAAGCAATGCCGGCTCCTGCAGGAGGCGGGGAGCCGGCGGGACCGTGGGGGCATTGGGGCTCCCCCCACGGTCCCCAACACAAAGGGCCGGCCCCAGGGGATGGGGTCCCTGGGGCCAGAAGTGGCCCAGGAGGGGGGCTGATGGCCCCCCTTCAATATTAAAATAAAAAATAAAATAAATAAATAAAGAGGCACTGCCCTGGGGGATGGGGTGCCTGGGTCCAATAGAGGCCTAAGGAGGGGGGCCACGCAGCATTTACATATGGGACATTGGTTGTTTCTCCTCCTGTGACCAAGGCAGCACTACTGCCGAAACGCGTAAGGATAATGGAGAATTCCTAGCGCTACCTTACCTGTGATTAAACGCTTTTCACTCCGGTAATGGGCCTCGCTGTTGTTTTCTGAGGTTAATGGATGGGCGTCTCCGTGCCCATTGTTACGAGGCCGCCCTGCAGGGTTGGGGGCTCCTGTGATCGGAGGCTTGCTTGTGAATTTCTAATCTGGAGCATGACCCACTCGACGCTGCATACCTAGACAAGGGAATGCTAATGCAATGAAGTTGCAGCGAAAGAGGAAGGGATTCAGAATGGGGAATTTCCCTGTTCTGATCGTGCCGGAGCAAGGCGTTGTCACAGGCTACTGGAAAAACTAAGCATCTGCGAAGGTAACAATGATCACTTGACTGACAACTAAAAGCCATTTTAACTTTGCCTGCACTTTGGAAACGAACTGTGCAATTCAAAGTGAACTAGGAACCATTGGGATTCCAGCAGTGAAATTTTGACTACGAGTACGAGGCATTGTGGGAATTGTATTTTGAAATATCAGTCACGTGACTTTTTGAGTTTTAAAAGGTGCGCATTTACGTATGGGACATTGTTTGTTTCTCCTCCTGTGACCAAGGCAGCACTACTGCCGAAACGCGTAAGGATAATGGAGAATTCCTAGCGCTACCTTACCTGTGATTAAACGCTTTTCACTCCGGTAATGGGCCTCGCTGTTGTTTTCTGAGGTTAATGGATGGGCGTCTCCGTGCCCATTGTTACGAGGCCGCCCTGCAGGGTTGGGGGCTCCTGTGATCGGAGGCTTGCTTGTGAATATATATATATATATATGTATATATATATATAAATGGAGGTATAGGTCATTTTATGGTTTAGGGGTAAGTAGCGGTAAAGGGAGGTTAGGGGTAAATTAAAAAAGGGGGTTTAGGGATATCCCCCAAAAAAGAAAAATAATAAATTGAATGTTCAATTTAGGGTTTAGTAGTGGGTAATGGTAAGGGGAAGTATGAGTAATTTAGGTAGCTTGACGTGGTTGGCCTATGCCCTGATGTAGCCATGTGATATCTTTGTGGGCACCCCAGAGACATACTGAATAGCGCATAGTGTCCCGATATGTAAATATGTAACCTGTTGTTCATTTGTACTCTGGGTTGTGGTAGGGTGCCTTCAATCATGCCTTTAGAGTATGTGCTGTTGCCTGTGGGAGTAGAAGGGAGACTTGAATGCTTGGAGTTTTGCATACAGATGCAGTGTGGTCTATGGCTATGCATCATTGGACAGTTGTAGAATCTGCATCTTTGAATGCTTGATGGTTGCAGAGACTGTCCTGGCATCCATGGTGGCCACTCTATGCCAAGAACGTAACGTATAAAAGGAAGCACAGCTTGACCTCATGAAGGGAAGCACAGGTTGACCTAATGAAGGGAATCATAGGTTAACCTCACGATGGGATGCACAGCTTGACCTCATGAAGGGAAGCATAGTTTGACCTCACACAGCAACGGGATGTCGAGACAGGTATATTATTTATAGTAAAGTAGATTAGAGTTTGCCTGTGGGGGGGGGTTCTTGAAGGCATGACGTGCATGTATCCTGGCCGCTGTGGGGAGAGGGAAGCCACTGGTGTTGAAGTTCAATTATGAGGGATGTATCTGTAGAGGTTTGTATGAGAAGATGACATGCGCACCACCGGGCTCCAAAGCTTACTGAGTGATTGGTAGACAGATGTTTGTGACATGCGTCTCTTGTAGCTCACTGTGGGTACCAGTGGCTAGGTGTGTAGTGTACATTGACAACTTTCTCTCTTCTAGCTTAGAATGAGGCATTTGTTTCTTGGGTTTGAGGTGAGCCATGAGGGACCTACAAAGGACTACACTCCTAAACTACACTGACTAGCAGAGATTCAGATCCAGGCATACACCGGGCAAAAACAGCTCACATTTCTATACATTTTCCGAAACTCCCCTTGACCTCCTTCATGGACATGTTCACATACCCTTTGAAATTGAGACTTTTGAACTAAGTATCCTCACAGTTGTTGAAATGAAATTATTGGCAAGAATTGTGATGCTAGGAGGCAAGCAGGATGGCGAACAGCCATGACATCGCATGCATTACATCGCATGCCTTTACGTCGCATGCGTTACAACGCAAGCGACGTTATGACGCGTACACATTGCGACGCGTCCCATTACATCGCATGCGCTTTTAAAACGCATGCACTTTTAAATCGCATGTGGTGTAATGGACGCGAGGAGGACGAGCACCAGAACAGAGGCGGACGAGCACCAGGACGGACGAGCACCGGGACAGAGGCGAGGAAGAGACGACGCGAGGAGAGAGAGGTAAGGGGGATTGTGCTTAGAGTGTAGTTTAGGGGTCTTACTGTAGGGTAGTGTATTAGGGTTTAGGGCTTAGGGTTTAGGGAAGTGTTAGGGGGTCGTACTGTAGGGTACTGTTTTAGGGTTCAGGGTGTAGGGTCGGGTTAGGGGGTCCTAGTGTAAGGTACTAATTAAGGATTTAGGATTTCGGGTTTAGGGGAGTGGGCGTAGGGGTAAAAATCGTGATGTAAAAGCATGCGGGGTGTTTGTGTGTGTTGTAAATGTATTTTGTATGCATTTCAATGGGAATGCGACGTAATGGTTTGCGTGGTGGATACTTGCGTTGTAAAAGAGCATGCGATGCGAAAACTGCGATGTCAAAGCATGCGATGTAAACGTTTGCGATGTAGCATCATACATCCAAGCAGGATACACCATCAAAGAGCCAAAACTAGTATTTGTTGCAATTGTTGTTGTCACGCTCTGTGTGCTAAGTCATGGTTTGATGACTCCCTCCCTGATTTTAAACTCCGGTAGGAAATATATTTATATATTTCATTGAGCTGTAATCTATAATCTTTAAAGATAGCGGTCAATTCAGGAGACTCTTTGATAACTGATAGAATGTATCTGAATGGTTTAATGAACGGCTACCTGATTACGACGGTTTGTCAATATGTGATATGGTGACAGTACACTTTTTACCATTTTGACTATGAATGGTCTGTTTTTAGTAAGGACATTTTATATTATCTTTGAATATATGGATGCACTGTTAAATGAAATGTTATTTGATTAGGATCTATAGCTAATACCAGAATGCTTAAATATTGAGACTGGGCTCATTTTGCTACGTCTAGGCAATCGCATAAATGTTAGTGTAGCATGCCATTATCGAAAGCCAAAATCCTGAGTTTGTGTTTTGCACAAAAGGCAAAGTGTTGAATTTGCAACTTTTGCGGGGTGTAAATGTTTGGAGATTGAAAAATAGTTAAACATTGATTTCTGCTGAATTTATAGCATCCATTGCGGGTGGTTGTGCAAAAGTCCTGTTGTCACTGAAGGGAAAGGTAGACAAGCAGCACACCAGTGTCTCACCACCAATGAGGTTAGCTGGGTAGGAGCCAGCCTGAGGGTCAGAAATGTAAACATCTGAGCTTGAGGGTTTATTAGCATGAGCCACCTCCACATTATCACTTCAAAGTTATTACTATTGAGGAATTTGGGCCATTCTCGGGTAATCAATCACAGCATCTGTCACTCTCGACATCCAAGCTGCTAGTCATCACTACAGAGATGTAAGGTTACACCTGACCAGGGAATTTAGTGGGTGGTGGTTGTGGTAACGTGGTTCTGTGTTTCCTCATAATCCCCATTTTGTGTTCGGTTGGGCCCACAGCATTGGCTGCTCCTTGTCACCCTTAATCCTCTGTGGGGAGGAAGGTCATCTGCAGACATCGGAAGTGGAGCTTCTACTGTCCTTTTCCCCATCTTCCCAATTGTTGTGAATCCTGCAGTTAGTCTAGTGACGTTCCAGTGACACTGCGCCACGCAGATATATCATTTCAAAAACAGAAATACCAAAGGGAGTGTACCTTCTCGGACCCCTCGGATCTCTTTCTCAAATGCCCACATCTCCTCAACCGCCCATCTGCTAACAGAAGAGCCCTCCCCCTCAGATGGCAAAGGGCACAGTTGTGATTCCCCCACAGGCCTGTGCTTATACAGGGTCTGTAAGGTAGGAGACAAAAAAACAGCCACATTTCAGATTTGCCTAACTTGTGACTTGCTATGGCCGGGCTGTGCCACAGAGCTCTGTGAAAACAAAGGAATTGCCCTACTTACCCACAATCAGTTGTGTAAAAAGAGCTGCGATTGGGGTGCAGTGGGCCCCTCAAATCACTGGGCTCCGGTGCCACTGCTCCTGCCTCTCCATTGATAGCTGTGCCCCGCCAGTCTCCCTATAGTTTACTATCCAACGGCTCTCACTTATATAACAATATCGGAGCTAAAGTCAATTTCACTTCTGTCCTCGTGGAGACGCTCACCACGAGGCCTTATTTCACCTGCTTTGTGCAGAGCATAATAAAACCGCCATTTTATGTCCATTCCGCACACATGTTTCTGCAGCCCACTCATGGCACACTCATACATTACTGTAATTTACCGCTCCAGCTGAGTTGCATGTTTTACTCCTTCAGGCTTACGCCACGACTATTAGGTGATTATAGATATGCTTTATTGATCTTGACTGAGCTCGTAAATGTGTTTTTCCTTATTATGAGGCTATTTAACGACCCAGCACAGAGAGAAAAAATAAAATATCCTATTTTAGGAAATTGGTAGTTTGTGCAGCTATACCCAGGAGCCTTTGTTTTAGACAAATGGAGTACGTTTTTTTACTGGAAAAAAATACAGTTTTTACAAGTGGAGGAAATAAAAAGCTAATGGCCAATCAGAGGCACCTTGAAATAGTCAATGTATTCGCTTTGATGTCACACCACACTGCCAGTCAAGTAATATTACCTCGGAGGCACATAAGACTAAAACACACACCTTCTGTTAGCTTTTGTTAACTAAAATGAAGCCTCGAACATACGTCTGTAAAGTCTTGCTGTACCCAGCAAACATGTTACTAGGATTAAAGAATGGTATTGATAGCATTTTAGGGCGATGATTGCCCGTTCCTTGGGCGTGGGATGCGTAATTTGAGGCCCTGCAGTTATCTTACGATAATGCCCTCCACAACATTCATTAATGCTACAATTGAAGATGAGCAAGCTGCATATCAGAATGAATTTCTCTACCCCAGAGTAAAATGAAAAGAAGACAGCCAACTTTTTAAAGCTTTTAGGGGTGTTGGGAAGAAGCATGCTTACGTATTTGGAAGGAGGTGGATATTTATGGGGCCATGGGTGGCACAGTGTTTTTTTCAAAATGTGGCTCTAGGTTTCACAGACAAAGTAGGTACTGTGTAGAAAATATTTCTCTTACGTCCCTGGGGAGACAAGGACTGGCAAGCTTTTTTAAAATTTTGCCTGCCTCAGGCATGGGTGACACAGGTGCAGGGCCGACTTTAGCGCTGGTGGCACCCGGTGCGACAATCATTTTTGGCGCCCTTCCCCAGGACCTCCTCCTCGGATTCTCTCACTACCACCGGGCAAGAGTGCCCCCTATCTCTCCATAGCCCCTCTCTCACAAACAATTAATTTGTTTTAAAGCACAGGTAAATGCTGGCTTTACTTATAAGAATGCATATCTATTTTATTTATTTATATAACGCACTAATACCCGGGGGCGTCTAGGCGCTGAAATCCCGTCTCCAGCCGGCCATGGGGAATCAAACAGAAGAGAATTAATCACTGCATAGCTTTAGGCCTGAAAAAGCCAAGTCTTCAGACTCTTCCTGAAGGATATCAGGTCCGATGAGTTTTTCAGTGCGAGTGGTAATTGATTCCATAATCTGGTAGTAATGTATAGAAAGCCTTTGCCTCCCCAGTTAGAGAGAAGTGCCTTGGGAACTTCCACCAGTCGATGGGAGGCAGACCGCAGCATTCTGGGGGGATTACCAACAGAAGTGGTCCATTAGATAGGCAGGACCCTGATTATGCAGCGCCCTAAAGGCGATGCAAAGGGCCTTAAACTTAATCATCTTTTCCACCGGGAGCCAGTGGAGGGAAGTAAGGGCCGCCTTAGCGGAAGCGTATTTAGGTAACCTGAATAGCAGGCGGGCGGCTGAATTCTGAAAGACCCGCACCTTGATGAGAAGGGCTTTATTCATACCAATCAGGAGGCTGTTGCAGTAGTCCAGCCTAGACAACACTAATGCCGAGACTACTGTTTTCTGTAGGTCAGGTGGTATAAAGCAGAAGATTTTCCTCAGAATTTTTAGGATGAAACAGATGGCTGATGTCATGGCATTAACGTGATGGGAGAATGAGAGAGTGGTGTCGAAGATGACTCCCAGGTTCCTAACCTTGGAGACTGGAGTAGGGAGAGGGCCAAGTTCACTGGGCCACCAGTCTGAGGACCAAAGGGAGACATCTCTGCCCAAACAAACCCTTTTTAGCAATATTTTGAATATATAATGAAAGTCTGGGGGAAAAAAATATAACTTCCTAACCTATTTTATGCAGTTTGCATCCAGCTCTTTGATGACACTTCGTAAGTCACTGTTCTATGTTATGGTTGTATCTTATGAGTGTGGTAACAAAAGGATCTCTGTAACAAAAGCAGTAATCCACTCAGCTATCCACAGAAAATACTGATCCGTGATCTGAACAGTACACGTTTTTAAGGAATTCTGCAACAGGTGTTTTTAAATAGTAAGTTATTGCTAAACACAGCGCCCCCCTTGATGTCAGTGCCCCCTCCACAGGCCAGTGTCCAGTGCGGCTGCACCAATTGCACTGCCCTAAAGTTGGCCCTGCACAGGAATATAGGCACTCCAGAACCACTTCCGGTTGGCTGGGTGATACAACCTAGTTCTGTGGCTTTGGTCTATTATGTCTGCCAACTGAGCAATTCATGACCCTTTCAGGGGTATGAAGCGCTATATAAAAATACTATCAAATACAATACCTGATAGAGGTGAGCAGTCTCCTAAACCCCCTTGTTGGGACTCATGAGGTGTAGCTGCGTTTGACATGTTTTCGGTGCTAGAGGTAAAAGGCAGAAAAGGAAACACTGAAAAAGATAGGCCACTGTGTATATTGGTTGGTTGTTACACTTGTGACAGTGTATGGAAGTACAGAGAACAAGAAGTAATTGAAACACAGTGAAACACTGAAATGGGATGAAGTCATTATGCACCTACAGGTACATCCTTGTATGGTTACCATACATTACAGCTTCCCTGCTGTGGAGCAGACGTACGGGACCAATTTGCACCCAGGGGGTGCACTCTATCTCCTCCCCTTCATTTAAAACCGCAAAGTATCACATCTCTCTGGGTAAGGAACCAAATTCATAAAATATATTTATAAATTGCAAATTCATGATTGGTGGGAGATCACAGGGTCTGAAGGCCGTGACGAGATTAAATAAACTGTGGAGTCACCTGCAGATTCAACCACTCACATTCGCGCTCACCAAAAAGGCCCATCCAACTTACTAGGAACAAGCCCCCACCATTGCTCACTTGGAGGGGAGGAGGGTGCATAGAAAAAACTGGCACTTCTGCCCAGCGTGCTCGAATTCCAGAGAACAAAAGAGGGTTCAATCCCAACTGCCCCTTGCTTGAAATCCCACGGCCCCACCCCTCTGACCGCTCCACCAATGCCATCCCCTCTGGTCACTGGACCGAACCACTTGCCCAAAAAGCCCAGGGGAGTAGCACTCAAAATCATCCCCCGCAAACCCCATAAACCAATTGAATGCTGAGCTTCTTTGCCATGCAGATAAAATATGTGTTCCCCGACACATGACATGGCGGAACAAAAATCTGACAGTTCTCAGAAGAAGCTAGCAGGGAACACACTTTGACAGGGTCTAGCACTGTCAGTCTATTTTACAGAGCCCAGCCTGCACGTATCCACCTAATTTTATAGGAACAACCTAAATGAGTCTTTCTTGCACAGCTCTTACCCAGTCGCCCAGAGGCTCCTGGAATCTTTCTAGGCTCCCTACCAGACTTAATTCCAAAGCGTTCCCCGGTGAGGTTCGTCCCCTCTTTGCACTGCTTGGAATCCTAACCAGTAGGATTGTTTGTGAAGTTCATAAATCTTAATCACAATTGGAGAATCACATTTTCTGAATCAATTTTTTATTCATAAAATTTCTGATGAAATTGTTATAGATAATTTTCATTCATATCCATACTGAATGGTAAATGCAAATTTCAAAAGTCAAAGAGCTTGTTTATAAGCAAATGTAAACCGTCCCATCATGATGCATTTCGGGCCAGATTAGCCCTTCATCAGGGGCTCATAAATCTGCAAAACAGTAATGCACAAGGGTCACCACAATAGCCAGCCTCCTGGCTGTACCAATATAAATAATACATGTCCAACACGTGTACGTTTCAAATGTGACAGATGCACCTCCTCTTTGAAACTGTAAATCAAACATACCGAATCCTAGTGCCCGGGTAGCCCCGATAGTAATATCCACAATTTGAAAACCATGATGCAGAAATTTAGTCCAATCGTGTTTGTGTAGGACACCAGTAAATTATGCCCCATTACATGAAAACATTGGTAAACCTGAAAAAAAATTAAAATAAACCAAGACCTCGTATGCAAACAATGAATGAGCCAGTGCGATTGCCACATTCCCCTGTGGTAAAGAGACCCGGTGTTTCGAGAACATTCTATAAGTGGCGGTCCAACATGTGTAAGGCAGTGGAGAAAGCTACTCTATCTCGTGAATGTGTCACCTGCAGTATAGTCACGAAATTGAAGATTATAAATGTGCCCCAGTGCTGATTAAAAATAAAATATAGTGGTCCCGCGTAAAGCATGAAAGACTTACAAAGCTCTTCAGTCAGTGAAGACACGTATAAACGCTTTCTCCCGTCGGTGATAGTCCGAGATGTTACCCAGAAGCTTTAAAGCTAGCCAGGTAGACTAAATCAGTTGGTGAAATGTATGCAAATCGCAGCGGCCATATTGGAAAGTCACGTTTACTCGTGAAACAGTGATAACTCAAAAGCATGAATGTCTTAATCACAACCTAGTAGTCATGCTCCACTCCTCAGCAGAATAAAACCCACATACAACGATGTGAATATTATAGAGCTCTTCGGTCTTAATTGACTCGTCTGGTGGCAGTGATAACATTGAACAAATGTGTGACACGCAGTGTAATCACAATATTCAAGACTATGAACGTGCCCCAGAGCTAATTAAAAAATAAAATATGGTGCTCCCGCGTATAGCGTAATAAATTTACAAAGCTCTTTAGTCGGTGAAGACACGTGTAAACGCTTTCTCCCATTGATGGTAATCTGAGATGTCACCCAGAAGTCTTAAAACTAGCCAGGTAGACTAGGTCAGTTGGTGAAATGTATGCCAATAGCGGCGGCCATATTGGAACATGCATAGTGTAGTGTAAAACATATAAATCGCAAATCACCTATGTAACTAGGATAAATCAACATCTACAATGAAGCATACCAAATCAAGTAGATAAAGTTTAAAAAAACCTGGTAATGTTATAAACAAAAAACAAAAATGTGCACATTAATGGAGGCTATTTTGAAATATTCAATCTCACAAGTAAATCGGCGTGACTAAAAAGTTGGTAAATATGCACATTAAGTTGAATCAATGGAGGCCATTTTAAAGTGCTCAATCAGACACGTAAATCAGAGTAACTGATCAATATCCTCAGCTGAGGATTCATAATAGGGATTCAATCTCACAAGTGAATCAGAATGATTAAAATGTTGGTAAATATGCACATTATGTTGAATCAATGGAGGCCATTTTGAAGTGTTCAATCACACAAGTAAATCAGAATGACTGATAGACATCCTTGACTGAGGATTCATAATACGGGTAGTATGTCTTGACATTAATTACAGGTAACAGCTGAATTCCATCCTATTATTCAAACCATTAGGCATCAGGGTGTCCAATCTTTTGATCCAGTAATTTTCTCTGTGGAGAAGGTGTTTGTGATTGCCTCTTCCCTCCTTTATGTCCACTATTTCCAAGATCATAAATTTAAGTTGACAGATGTTATGTCCAAATTCCAAGAAATGAGCCGCGAGCACTGATTTTCAATTTTTTGTCTGTATGTTACTTTTATGTTCATTGAACCTTGTTTTTCTTTTTCTTTCAGTTTTCCCTATGTAAGCCAATCCACATGGGCATTTAAGAAGATATGCCACATTCATGGAGTTGCAGTTGGCTGTGGTTTTGAGTGCAATTTTATTGCCCTTCCTGGGATGACAAATCCATGCGCCACTTATGATGCTGTTACAGTTATTACAATTGTAACATGGAACTGCTCCTTTATATGTCTGAGTTGTTGTCGGCGAAAATCTTCATGAGAGTATTTCTTGGACATTCTTTCCGCTTTCATAAGCAAACAAAGGTCGTTCTGAAAAATTCCCTTTAAAATCAGGTTCAATTTGCAACATCGGCCAATGTTTTGTGATAATTCTCTTGAACTGCGTACTCATAGTTGAAAATTTAGAAGTTAACACCATTCTCTTTCTTGACTCTTTCTTGTGTTCGGGGACCAATAGTTGGTGTTGAGTTTTCATGGCACAGCATTCTTTAGCTTCTTCTAGGACCTTTAGAGGATATCCTTTGTTTTGAAATTTCTGAGTCATGTCTCTGACTTGTTCATCAATACATCAGGATTAGAAACAATCATTTTCACCCTTAATAATTGTGAATAAGATAAATGATTTTTTAATGGGTTTTGGTGAAAACTTTTATAATGAAGCAGGTTATTGCGATCAGTTTCTTTTCTGTGTACATTTGTTTCCAATTTGTTATGCACTTTGGAAATCAGGACAGCTAAGAAAGGTATTTTGGTGCAACTGATATCATAGGTATATTGTATTCTTTCATTCACCTCATTTAAATCCTTCAATGCCAAAGTTAGTTCATTCTCCGACCCCTTCCATACAATTAAAATGTCATCTATGTATCTGACAAATAGCATTGCATTGTTTTTCCAAGTGCCCTTCGATAAAATGTGATCCGTTTCAAATTTGTGCATGAACAAATTGGCATACGATGGAGCTGCACAATTGCCCATCGAAGTGCCCATCAGTTATAAGTAGAACTGATCGTCCCAGCTGAAATAGCTATGATACAGTGAAAAATGCAGAAGTTCCATCAAAAATACCTCGAAGTCATCATCGAAGTTGGAATTGGTGAGATAAAATTCAATAGCTTCTATGCCCACGTTATGAGGAATTGAAGTATACAGAGATTTCACGTCAATGGTGCACAGTAAAACCTGTTCATCAATATCAGTAGCAATTTGATTGATTTTCATCAGAAAATCTGTGGTGTCTTTGATGTATGACATCATGGCTTGGACAAAAGGTTGTAAATGCCTATCCAAGAACTTTCCCACAGGTTCATGAATAGTTCCTCTTGTTGACACTATCGGCCTGAACTGAGGATTGTTAAAACTTTTGTGAATCTTTGGTAGCATATAAAGATTCGGGCTCCTCGGATTCTCTTGGATGAGAAAACGTTTGACTTCTTCCGTGATGGTCCCTTTAAGCAAGGCACTGTTTAAGATGTCTTTGAGTAGGTCAGTAAAATCTTTGGTTGGATTACAATGCAACTTGGAGTATGTCTCAATGTCAGACACATGTTCATCCACGCTGCGTTTGTAGGATGAACTGTCCATAATAACAAGTGCTCCCCCTTTGTCTGTCTTCTGGCATACAATATCTGTGTTCCGTGCAATGTTTTCCATGATCCAAAGTTCTTTTTTGCGTAAGATTACGATGTTTAGACTTCTTTTGAAATTTCAAGTGTTGGATATCTTGTTTCACTAATGTTTCAAAAGAGTCCAAAATGTTGTGGCTAACACAGTGCTTAATTTGAGCTGGGGCTTTCCGGGTGCTAAGCACCGGCACTTAATTGGTTTCCGAAGCAAGGCACTGGCACCTAATTGTCAACACCATACATAGAACAGTCTACCACATGGTGGCGCTGCTCATCTAATTTAGACATGAGCAGAACAACGGTTGCCTAGGAATACAATATACAATAAAATTGCAAATACCTGCCTCCCCAGCCATTCCTTTAGCTTTGGGGACCTGGAATAATCTGACCTGTCGCATTTACATGCGAGAGAGATGACTAGTAGTTGTTTTGGCAGCGATGGCAAGGGCGATGGGTGCTGCAAGCTGCAGTGGCCTCCCGGTCAGAGCCCTGGCACTTAATATTTGACAAATTAAGCACTGGGCTAACAGGAGCCATGCATTTGCTTTTGGGCCTTAAATCCTTATGGATAGAGTCTCTTTTGGGTGGTTGATCAACCAGAACATTCTCAAAGAAATTTCTCAAATGTAAATTCCGCATGAACTTGAAAAAGCTGATTTCCAACTCCAAATTGTATTTCTGATAGGTAGGAACGAATGATGTCTCTTTCTGTATGGTCTTAATTTCGATTTGAATAAGTTGGTGGGTAGAAATGTTGATTACCAGGTTGTTGGCATCTGCGTTTATTTCTTGCCCTTGGTGGCTCTTGGTGGATGCTGCCAGAGTTTTTGTTTCAAGACTTTCTTTTTCCCCTCTTGGTTCGTCGTTGGCTAATGAACCGCTCTCTAAAAAAGCCACTCCGGATGTTTTTGGTTGTTCAACACTCTGGTTAATCAATTGTTTGTTGGTTATCGTCTGTTGCAAAGATTTGTCAACTCTTTGATGTGACTGGTTAATGTCACTGTCTGTAGTAGAAGTTTCAGTGTCAGTGGTCTTTCCGTATGGTTTCTGTTGTCTTCTTTTGGCATACATTTCTATATTTTGGAGTGCGTGACCCTCCAGATATTATCCCTACCAGACTTGCCAGTCAGCTCCCCATGGGGTGCCTTTGACGAGCCAACTCCCAGAAGACGTCTTTGCATTCCTGCTCTGTGTATTCCTCTTCAGCTGGAGTGCAGAGATGAAACATGTGACACCCCGGGGTACAAAGTAAGCAGACAGGCCCTCTAAACACTGCCCTGAATACTAACACACAACTCTTAACAATTCCATTTTACCTCTAACCCGGAAGTGTGTCATCTAACTCTTAAACAGCGACATAGGGTGATATATACACTAATGTTGGAGGAGATTCTCTGACTGATACATCTAACTTTGAGCTCTAGGACTTTGGTGCCTCTCTTCTCATTGGCCTCTGTATGACTTTAGAAAGTTCACTAACTGTCTAATGAGGAGCAACATTTTCTTACATGTCCATCTGAATCCTTCCTTATCCTGCACTCATTAATATTGGGGGTCTCAAGAGCAATTGTGTGTGGAGCGAAGTCTCACCGGTGTCCAATGTTAGTCCTTCCTTTGTCTCTGAAGTAGATCACCTCTATGCGGCATGCACTGTTCTTGAATCCATCTGTCCTAGCGGTCTTTGTTCCTTACAGATTTGAATATATGGGCATTTACAAATATGGTACTTAGTTAGATGGGAAGCCACAGATCACTGTACCTTCCAGGGGGGGACAATTTGTGATGGTGTACTTAAGTGTGAGTGCTTGACTCTTCAGGTAACGCTCATGTGTCAATAGGACCCAGGACATTCTTCATCGATGCTCAGCGAGATGTTCCTGAAGATGTATTTTCAGGTCCCTTCTGAAGTGCAGGGGAGAAAGGGCACGTCCAATCCCTGCCTGCATGTAATTACAGATCATGGAATACCAGGGGGTGTATCATGTAACAGATGTTCTGGTTCAGAGCAGAGCTGAGTGCATGCTTGTATTCATTTACAGCATCTAACTTGCATACATTCAACATGGAATTTCTGCAAATTAATGCATGAACTGCCGACAATACCGATTGGAAACAGAGAGAGATGATGGCCTCTCTCTCTATTTTTGACCTTTGCTGTCTGCTGCTCATGCATTAACTCAGAGAAAATCCGAATTCTGTGAATGTGCTTTTTAAAACATGAGGCGCTGGCACCTCGTCTGACATCTTCCTGCTCTACTGGATCTCCTGAACCTGTCAATGTTTACTGCTTTAATTCCATCTGCATGTAAGCATGCAGTAGTTGTACCATTAATTAAAAACAAAATCTTCACTTGGTACATCTGAACCAGAGAACTAGTGGCCTATATCTTTCCTTCCTTTTCCAACTAAACCACTAACAGAACACACCAACTGACAACTTTCAGCACACTTAGAAGGCCACAACTTGCTTCATGCTTTCAGTGGGGCTTCTGCCAGCACCACAGGACAGGGTTGGCCTTACTTGCTGTCTCAGAAGAACTCAAATTGATGCTCGGTCGCAGCGGATCAGCGGCAGTGATTCTGCTCGATTTGAATGCCACTTTGATACAGTATCACATAACATCATGCTCAGAGGGGTATTGGGCTGTAGGATTTACAATAGGGCCATTCTTCTCTGCCACTCTGCCAGTCTATTTTGGGTGCCTCATGCTCCTCCCTGAGCCTGACTCTTTTTTAACATTTATCTTACCCTTTTGGCAGATGTCGTGGAATCCTTCTGCTTCACCTTGTTCTCAAATGCTGATGATACTCAGCTGGTATTCTCATTATCACCAGAACAGGGAAAATCATCGGGCGACTAAGGAATTGTCCCTCTGCAGTGGTAAGTTGGATGGGACAGCGCTGTCTGAAGCTTAACAGTGGAAAGACAGAAGTGTTGGTGGTGGGAAATGAGCCTCGTCTCTGGACCCCTTCATGATGGCCTGACACTCTTTCTCCGTGCTGAAGCCGGCAGTAAAAACCTGGGGATCTGGATGGACGACAGATTTACCCTGGAGCTCCACATCAAAAACCTGCTTCAGGCAAAAAATTACAATTGACCCTCCCTGAAAAACACCCAAACAACCGTAGTCCAGGTGATCATTACAGCTCTCTTGGACTATGGGAATGCTCTATACCTGGGTGACTAACAGACCTCTATCAATCAGCTGCAAATTACCCAGAATGCAGCGGTCGATCTACTGCTGCGTATCCTGAAATTTCAATCAGTATCCGCTCATCTTACAGACCTTCACTGGCTTCCAGTAGATAAGTGTATAATATTTAAGCCTCACTATTTTACATTCCGGGCCTTCGTCGGCTCAGGCCCCATATTTCTTAGACATCTAATGCATATGTTCTTGCTAGGGTTCTGATATCTTCAAGCCTAAGGCTTGCCATTCTGCCCAGTTTCAGTAGACCTAGACAGGTAAGCCAGTCCTTTGGATTCCTCGTCTCCAGACTATGAAATTCTCTTCCACATCAGCCTTGCCAAAGTCCAGAGGAAGCAAATTTCAGGAAACAGTTAAAGACCTTGGGCCATATTATCAAGAACGGGCGATAACATATCGCCGCTTTAGCGGCAGGAAACTGCCGCTAAAGTGGTGATAAGGGGCTTGATAATATGCCCTATAGAATTCCAATAGAAGTCCAGGTTTGTGTCCTTCACACTAGAACCTGGGCTTCTATTGGAATTCTATGGGGCATATTATCAAGCCCCTTATCGCCGCTTTAGCTGCAGTTTCCTGCCGCTAAAGCAGCGATAATGTTATTGCCCATTCTTGATAATATGGCCCCTTGTCCTTTTAAATAACAACCGCAGGCTTTTTTTATGGTTCTTCATCAGCGCTTGAAAGCCCCAGTTGTGCTTTATAAATATCAGACATAAACATAAAAACAGGTGCCACACTCTGACCCATCGCATCTATTCATGACACAGCCCCATATGGGCAGCAGCTTCAGCATCAAGGATGTGCGTTTGATTTAGCTGTTCTTTCAAATTCCAAATCAAATATAACTCTATTGCACTTCCATCATCACGCAAACGGAAACATATATCCGTTGACAGGCGTTTTCTTACAAACATTAGCTAGTAGGGTTTTGGGAATATTTGAATGCATGCACTAAAGTTGAAAAATCTTCTGTGAGGTGAAAGAGTTCCCAACATATCTAGTTAAGTCCCAGTTTAACGAAATTCCCAAAAATACGAGCTTCAGTACTTTCTGTGATGTGTGTAAAATTTGATCGGAAATATATATTTTACTACTGCAATAAAGGTGGTAAATATGGTGACGTGCCAAGTAGGGAACATTTCTAAGAAACCAGGACATCAAACTGAAATATAAAATATATGAGAAAAAGCCACAAGGGGAGTCCATTCGTTTCTTGTATTTTATCTGAGGTGGCCCCTTTTAAAAATAAATAAATAAAAAAACAGCTCGACTGGGCTCATTTCAGGTACAGACATTCAAGCTCTGTAATAAGCTTCCGAAGAAAACAAGGTTAATTAACCATCACTTGGAATTCAGCAGGCCTATTAAGACGACTTCATCCCAAAACATGATAAGAATCTAGATGGAAACCAGAACTACTAATCTGTATGTGCAACCAGCAATCATCTCTCTCTCACTTCTTTGCTACACCTGGCTCCTAATATCGGAATATCCACCGAGACAGATTTATTCCACCAAAGAGTTGGTAGAGCTGAGGCTCACCCCTTGTCCTGCTGGTAGGTTGGACTCTTGGCCCTCTTACGAGGGTCCTTTTTCCTGTCTGATCTGCCGTTTCCAAGGCACTATTGATAAGAAGATACTCAGTAACCATGTTATGGCTAATATATCACTTTGTGCCCCTTTAGCTAATACGTGCAAACTCCCTTCCAACTTGCAGCAGGGGTGGAAAAGTCTATTGGGTAATGTGAGATCCCTCCCTAAGCATTCTGCTGAGGTTTGGGATCTCCTTTCATCGGTGCAGCCTGACTTTGGGTTTTTAACCGAAACTTGGCTGAAGCCCCACTCGGTTCCCTCTATAGCTCTTGCCTTGCCTGAGGGTTACAGACTTGTCCGTATGGACAGACAGAACAAAATGGGAGGTGGAATTGCCATTGTACATAGAGATAGTATTAAGATCACTGTGCTGGAACAACACAGTGTCCCGACCATGGAAGCAATGGTTTTTCGTTTAGACTTTTCGCCCCATATGAGCTGGAAGGGGGCCTTGGTATACCGGCCTCCTGGTCCGCTATATGATTTCCCTCTTCAACTTACCGAATTAATCGCCCCTCATGTAATTGCGAGTAGCAATTTTTTGCTGCTGGGCGATTTTAATATACATAGTGAGTGTGGTTCTAATGCGGATACAGGGTCACTTGTAGTGGAGTTAGCCACTCTAGGGCTGACCAAGCTTAATGAAGGTCCCACACATGTAGCTGGCCACACCCTGGATATTGTTTTTTCCAATTCCCCTAATGTCTCCTGCAAATCCCCTCAGTTTATGTCTTGGTCTGACCATGCGTCAATTGAATTCTGCATTCAGGCGCCTGGGAAGGGAACCCACATCACCCATGATACCCCCCTTTTTTTTAGACAGTGGAAGAGAGTTATGCCAGAAGGCTTTTATCATTTTTTTGTAGAGCCACGGATACTAGAATCAGACGATATCGAAGAGGCTCTCGACAAGTATAACTTGGCAGTCTCTAGAGCTGTGGACCAGTTAGCCCCTCTGAAACCCTTCCCTAATACCCCTAAGCATCCTCAGAATGCCTGGTATTCCCCTCAACTTTGCGCCCAGAAACGAATCTGTAGGAAGCACGAAAAACGGTGGCGCCTCACCCATGAGGAGGAAGACAAGGATCGGTTTTATATAGCTCAGGCCAACTACCATGGGGAAATCAGGGCAGCCCGCAAAGCTCATTTAGCTCAACAATTAGATCAGGCTAATAATGACCCTAAGGTGCTTTACCGCATACTACAGTCTTTTACCAACCCTAAAGCTTACGAGAACTCAAAGGCCCCTACACAAAAATTGTGTGATGACATTAGCTCCTTCTTCACACAAAAAATTGAGACTATCTATGATAAAATAGTCCAATTAGGAGAGCATCCCTCTTCTATTATGATCCCCAAAGTACCTGGGCAGACAGCTACCCAATTGTTGGGAAGTTTTCCCTCAGTGACGCAGGTGGAGGTAGAATCACTGATCCGTTTAGTCAAATCAGGATCACCTCTGGATCGTATTCCGGCAAAAATCACCACCTCTCTTGCCTGTCACCTGTCCCCCTCCATTGCACATCTCCTCAATCTCTCTCTGCGAGGAGGCCTGGTCCCTTTGGCATGGAAAGCAGCACAGGTCTTGCCTATCCGAAAGAACACCAAGGCCCCGCTAACTGAGCTCTCCTATCTCCGTCCTATATCCCTCCTACCGTTCCTGGGCAAGCTACTGGAGAAACACATAAACACCCACCTCTCCAACTATGTCGAATGGACGGGTAGTCTTGATCCTTCTCAATCAGGCTTTCGCCCTAAATACAGCACAGAATCGGCCCTACTAGCGGTCACCGATAACATCAGGATGACCCTAGATAGAGGCCACTCCACGATTCTGGTGCTGCTGGATCTATCCGCCGCGTTCGACACGGTTTCCCATAAGATTCTGCTCAGGAGACTGGAGGAGATTGGACTTGGAGATTTGGCCCTTCAGTGATTGACAAGTTTTCTTTCTTCCCGCTCACAGGTGGTTAACCTTGGCCCGTATCGTTCTGCTGTAACAGAGTTGTCCAAAGGAGTGTCAGGAATCGGGCATATGGCGTCTGCCGAAAATGAATGCTGAGTCACACGAGGGAAACGCATTAGGATTCTCCCTCGGTTTACAAGGAAGAACTACATCTCCCATGAGGCAATGGGGGTTGTGTAGTTTAGAGCGGGCCAATCCAGGGCCATAAATATGGACGATGCACGTCGGACGGCGTGCGTAATTCTTAGTGCTACATTGTTTCTCGTGGAGCTTGCGAGTGGTGTTATCTTATCGCTGAGTCCCGTTCGAAGTCAGGCTGTGGAGGTCAGAGGACGCTGTTTTCGTTCCTTTCAATTACCGGGCCTGCTGTCGGAGGAGAGGAGAGCGACGGTGTTTTCACACACAGCGGTGAGCTCAAGGTTACGGTGGTGACGCTTATTTGCTATAATCTGAGTGGCTTATGAGGCATTTGTGCAGTGTTGTTAACTGCAGATAGGGTGCCACGATTGTTGTCCTGCGCTCAGGAATACACATTGGAATACCATATGAAAACTATGAAGTAATAGTTTGGAACTAGAGACATTACTTTCATCAACGTCTGTGGAAAGGCATTGATTTCTCTGAAACTCTGAATTCTCTGGCCTTTGTCTCGGAGATAAAAGGCATTTTGGATCATTGGATATCATTAAGACTTGGAACTTCCTACCATAGTAACCCTTTCCTATTTCTTGAACTATTTATTTTTCTATTTTGGAAAGGATTTCTACATCTCTTGTTATGATTTGATTAGGGGGTATGTATGAAACTGAATACCCTGCAAACCTTTACATAAATGTTTGGTGATACAGGGGTGAAAACTAATGTCTGTGTTTTTGTTTTCTGGCTTTAAGGATAGTGTATAACAATTGGGCAGTTGCCTTGCGGCATGAGAGAAGTGAGAGAACCACGTACATACGATTGAGGTATGTGATGTTTCTGTATTTAGCGAGAACATATGAGAGTAGTTTCTTTCATGTGACTAATCTCGTCTCTCTCTTCTTTCAGGTACCTCCTTCTTCCCCGCTGTTCCCTTCCTATCCCTTCCCTCGCTTGATCACCCTAAAATTCTGTTTCATACATAAGAATTGGGGGTATCGAGAGGTGGACCCAATTGTGCATCGTTCGGATCCTGAGGAGTTCTTACTTTCACCTTTGCCTGGTGGAAGCCTTGACAGAATTACGCACCCACGATATTAACTCCTCCTGGTCCGTTCGATTTCACACAATGGCCACTATGAGTGATGTCCTACAAGCTTTAGATGCGGTAAGACAGGAGTTAGTTCTCTCCAGAGCAGAAACCGCGGCACTAAAAGAAAAGGTTGAAAAATTGCAGCGGAATCCATTTGATGCTGCTACCTCCCAGATACAGGTCCATGTGCCTCCACAGATCCCGTTGGCCTCCCTGAAAGGTTTTCGGGTGACCCCTATAGAGTACAGGTGTTTTTGACGCAGATCCTATTGCACTTCTCTTGTAAACCCGCGGCATTCCCGAATAATCATTCAAGAGTCGCTTTTGCCATTTCTTACCTCGCCGGGGATGCAGCCAATTGGGCAGTCCCCTGGTCAAAAATAATGATCCTGTTCTCTCAGACTGGAATGCATTCAGGGTTGAGTTTGAACGAGTATTTGACAGGAGGTCTGCTGCATTCAGTGCAGACAGGGAATTGCTTGAGTTGAGGCAAGGGAAGAAAGATCTCATTACCTATATGACCTCTTTTAATAGGTTGGTCGCTGAATCTGCCTGGCCAGAAGAGAAAAGGATGTCCCTGTATTATCAGGGACTGAAGGATGAGATGAAAGACATCCTGGCACAAATTGAACCACAACCTAGTACTTGTGTGGATCTCATGAATCTGACATTAAGACTGGACCACAGATTATCGGAGAGAACGGGAGAGAAAAAGAGAGCCGTAAGTCATTATGACAGAACCTACCGTAAGCCTCTAGTCGTTAGTGAAAGTACTTCGGAGCCAATGGAGGTAGGGGCAGTACGGGCTCCTCTTACTAGAGAAGAGAAGGAATCCCGCAGAACGAAAGGTCTGTGCATGTATTGTGGGTTGAAGGGACATTACGTTCGAGATTGTCCAAAGAAACCTAAGAAATCCTTCTCGATGAATACAACCCAGAATGTAGCAGTCTCGGTACTTCCCAAACTAGATGTTTTTCCGTCAGTCTCAGATAAGGAATCCGAATGGCAGGTACCTTCCTTATCTTCTCCTTCTTGTGACGAGATTGAGACACATATAGTGGTTCCAGTAGTTGTATGTGTGGAAAACATCGAACAACAACTAGAAGCCATGATAGATTCTGGAGCCACGGGGAATTTTATAGATATAGGACTGGTACACAAGCTTTCTCTCCCTACGGTTCCTAGAGCCACTCCTGGAAAAGTATTGGCCGTTGATGGCCAACCTTTGAAGTCGGGTCTCATAACCGAACAAACCAAACCTGTCACCTTAACGATCAAAGATGGAGCACATAGGCATGTAGAAACCATTGCCTTTAACATCATAGAGGCCCCACAATACGAACTTATTCTGGGGATGCCGTGGCTGAGATTGCATAACCCTGTCATAGATTGGAAGGATAAATCTTTGCATTTTCTGTCCGCCGAATGTCAGCTCAACTGCGTTCAGAGCTCCCCGGTTCACTCATTAGCTACTGTATCACGTTATGTGATTGCTACTGCAGCAGAAAAAGAAATAACGTTACCCTCTTGTTACGAGGAATACAGGGATGTGTTCGATAAGAATCAAGCTGAGTCATTGCCCCCTCATAGAGAATATGACTGTCAAATAGACTTGATCCCGGGTGCTACTCTACCATCCTGTCGGGTTTACGCTCTGTCCGAACCTGAAATGATACACCTAAAAGAATACCTGGATCACTACACCTCTATAGGGTTCATACGACCTTCCCGTTCTCCAGCTGCTTCACCACTTTTCTTTATTTCCAAAGCTAACAAAGAGTTGAGAACTTGTATAGACTTTCGCATGTTGAACAGAAACACTGTAAAGAATCGTTACCCTCTGCCTCTGATCTCTGTTTTGTTGGATCAGATTAAAGAAGCCACTGTGTATACGAAACTTGATCTAAGGGGTGCATATCATCTGGTACGAATGAGAGCAGGGGATGAATGGAAAACGGCATTCAAAACAAGATATGGATTGTTTGAATACATGGTTATGCCTTTCGGCTTGTGCAATGCCCCTGCCGCTTTCCAATTTTTTTTGAATGAGGTGTTGATGGAATTCTTGGATAAATTCGTGGTTGTATATATTGACGACATTTTAATATACTCCGCGAATGACAAAGAGCACAAGACACATGTGGGGTTGGTGTTACATAAACTGAGGCAGCATAGTTTATATTGCAAGCTGAGCAAGTGTGAGTTCCACGTATGGGAAGTGGAATTCCTGGGGGTCATGCTTTGTTCTGCTGGGTTTCGTATGGCTGAAAGAAAGGTGCAAGCTGTGCAGGAATGGCCTGAACCTCGCAATGTGAAAGACGTGCAATGTTTTTTGGGGTTTGCCAACTACTATAGGAGGTTTATACATCATTTCTCCCAAGTAGTGGCACCCATAACCAGATTACTAAGAAAGGGAATTTGTTTTTGCTGGTCAGTTGAAGCCTCAGAAGCTTTCAGGTTTTTGAAGGAGGCGTTCACTACTGCACCTGTATTGAACCATGCTAATCCGGAAGCCCCCTTCATAGTGGAGGCTGACGCGTCCAACGAGGCAATAGGAGCAATATTGTCACAGAGAAACAAAAACACAGGTCAACTACATCCCATAGCCTACATGTCCAAAAACTCAATCCTGCTGAATTGAACTACACTATTGCAGAGAAGGAATTGTTGGCAATTAAACGAGCCTTCCAGGAATGGAGACATCACTTGTGGGGAGCTCGACATACTGTCACGGTCTACACAGATCATAGGAATCTCCAGTTCATGAGAACAGCTAGGCAACTGACTCAAAGACAAATGCGCTGGATGTTATTTTTTGCTGATTTTGATTTTGTTGTCACTTACCGGCCAGGCATTGAGAACAGGAAGGCGGATGCCTTATCTAGGTATTCGGTGGGGGAAGAAGTACGAGATCCGTCTCTGGAAACCATTATCCAACCCTCCAAGGTGTTGTGTGTAATCACGTTAGACACATTCATGAAGGCAGTGAAAGAAGCTAAACCAGCAGCTACCTGGGATTTGTGGGTAACTCAAGACACTCATCGTAGTATCAAACAGGGCTTGCCTTTTTATAAAAATCAGTTGTATTTACCCACTAAGACAACACAGCTGAAAGCCTTTGAGTGGTGTCATGAGTCAAAAATGGCTGGACATCCAGGACAAGCCAAGACGATTGAGCTTCTGCAGCGTTACTTCTGGTGGGACAATATGAAAACAGATGTCCAGCAATGGATCACGAATTGCGGTGTTTGTGCGAGGGCTAAGACTAGTTCATCCAAACCTACAGGACAATTAATGCCTTTGCCTACCCCAGACCGGCCATGGAAGAGCATTAGTCTTGATTTTATCACTGGCTTACCAAAGAATCAGGGTCTTTCGGCTGTTCTGGTAGTAGTCGACAGCCTCACAAAAATGGGACACTTCATCCCTTGTTCCAATTTACCCACTGCAGGGCAAACAGCGCAGTTACTCCTACAGAATGTGGTTAGGTTGCATGGGCTTCCTGAAGTGATCATTTCGGATAGGGGCCCGCAATTCACGGCGCGTTTTTGGCAATCATGGTGTAAGACACTGCAGATCTCTTCAGCCCTTTCCACGAGTTTCCATCCGCAAACAGATGGGCAGACAGAAAGGCTCAATCAAACCCTCAAGAAGTATCTACGATGTTACGCAGCTGAAGCTGAGGATTCGTGGGTGGCTCTATTGTGGCTGGCGGAACTAGCCTACAACAACGCTGTGCATAGTGCCACCGGGTATCTCCATGGTATGCTACATATGGATTCCATCCAAAGATCCTACCAGTCACTCTCCCTATGACCCAAGTAACTGTACCGACGGTGAGAGAGCGTGTGCAAGATATTCAAGACATCCATAAAAAGATACAGAGACATTTGCGACACGCCAAAGTGCAATACAAGAAATGGGCGGACAAGCATAGACAAGAAGGACCTACATATCGGGTTGGAGACAGGGTATGGTTGTCTACCAAAAACATCCGTTTCAAGTTGCGAAGTGTTTTCCATCCTAAATACATTGGTCCTTATACAGTGATGAAACAGATCAACCCTGTGGTGTACAAACTGCGACTGCCTATCCATATGAGAATTCATCCTTCTTTCCACTGTAGCCTATTGAAACCTGCAGGACGAATCAGATGTAAGGCCGTGCCACCAATACTGAAGGACGGTCAGGAGGAATACGAGGTGAGAAGGATCAAGGACGCATCATATCGTAAAGGGCTTTTGTGGTACCTGGTATCCTGGAAGGGGTACACCTCCGAGGATGATTCCTGGGAACCTTGCACCAATGTCCACGCCCCAAGGGAGGTACGTGCCTTCCACAGCAGGTACCCTGCCAAACCAGGACCTAGGAGACGCTTGGGAGGAGGATGTACTGTCAGGAATCGGGCATATGGCGTCTGCCGAAAATGAATGCTGAGTCACACGAGGGAAACGCATTAGGATTCTCCCTCGGTTTACAAGGAAGAACTACATCTCCCATGAGGCAATGGGGGTTGTGTAGTTTAGAGCGGGCCAATCCAGGGCCATAAATATGGACGATGCACGTCGGACGGCGTGCGTAATTCTTAGTGCTACATTGTTTCTCGTGGAGCTTGCGAGTGGTGTTATCTTATCGCTGAGTCCCGTTCGAAGTCAGGCTGTGGAGGTCAGAGGACGCTGTTTTCGTTCCTTTCAATTACCGGGCCTGCTGTCGGAGGAGAGGAGAGCGACGGTGTTTTCACACACAGCGGTGAGCTCAAGGTTACGGTGGTGACGCTTATTTGCTATAATCTGAGTGGCTTATGAGGCATTTGTGCAGTGTTGTTAACTGCAGATAGGGTGCCACGATTGTTGTCCTGCGCTCAGGAATACACATTGGAATACCATATGAAAACTATGAAGTAATAGTTTGGAACTAGAGACATTACTTTCATCAACGTCTGTGGAAAGGCATTGATTTCTCTGAAACTCTGAATTCTCTGGCCTTTGTCTCGGAGATAAAAGGCATTTTGGATCATTGGATATCATTAAGACTTGGAACTTCCTACCATAGTAACCCTTTCCTATTTCTTGAACTATTTATTTTTCTATTTTGGAAAGGATTTCTACATCTCTTGTTATGATTTGATTAGGGGGTATGTATGAAACTGAATACCCTGCAAACCTTTACATAAATGTTTGGTGATACAGGGGTGAAAACTAATGTCTGTGTTTTTGTTTTCTGGCTTTAAGGATAGTGTATAACAATTGGGCAGTTGCCTTGCGGCATGAGAGAAGTGAGAGAACCACGTACATACGATTGAGGTATGTGATGTTTCTGTATTTAGCGAGAACATATGAGAGTAGTTTCTTTCATGTGACTAATCTCGTCTCTCTCTTCTTTCAGGTACCTCCTTCTTCCCCGCTGTTCCCTTCCTATCCCTTCCCTCGCTTGATCACCCTAAAATTCTGTTTCATACATAAGAATTGGGGGTATCGAGAGGTGGACCCAATTGTGCATCGTTCGGATCCTGAGGAGTTCTTACTTTCACCTTTGCCTGGTGGAAGCCTTGACAAGGAGTACCACAGGGCTCTTGTTTGAGTCTGACTCTGTTTAATATCTACGTGGCTCCCTTGGCCAATCTGTTAAGGAGTAGCGGGTTTATCCCCGTCTCCTATGCTGACGATACCCAGCTGCTCTTTCCATTTGCAAAATTCACTCCCTCAGTGCAGGTCGCCTTCTCTCTGGGAATGAGAAGTATCTCACAGTGGATGAGGAGTAACTTTCTCCAGTGCAATGTGGGAAAGACGGAGATCATGCTCTTCGGGGAAGCTCAACTCCTGTGGACCCCCGATTGGTGGCCCACAGACTTGGGGACCCCCCCTGTCCCTAAGACCTGTGTAAAAATCTTGGGTGTTCGTTTGGAGCAGACTCTCACTATGAAGGAGCATGCTGCACAGACAGCTGGCTCTTGCTATCATGTGCTGGGCCTATTGCGTCGCATCCTTCCCTTGCTCCCTGATGCATCTAGGAAGACGCTAACCCAGGCGCTTATTTTAAGTCGCCTGGATTATTGTAATAGCCTACTGTTGTCTGCCAACGAGGCTGCTCTTAACAGACTGCAGGTTGTCCAGAATACGGCGGCACGCTTGATCCTGAACGCCCTGTGAGAAGTTGGCCTGGCATATGCTGTCCACTAATTATAGTGGGCACCTTGCACCAGTCCAAATCGACTCTTATGGTAGGTAGGTTAAAGACAACCTTATTGAAAGCTATCCTAGTGGTAGCTATGGAGAGCAGCCTTCAGGCTAAGTCTTGAAGGAATGTAAAGCAGCTTGTTTTACCAGTCTATAATCTCTTGAGTGACCAAATGAAAGAGCACCACACCAGGTATATATTCAAAATATATGTATTTATTACTAAACACACCCCTCTAGTCTCTTTATGAGGCTAGAGTTCAAGTACATAGGTTATAAGATCTTAAATCACAGTAATAGCACAAATACACGTTTGGGCCCTAGGGGCGTACCAAACCATATACCAATAAAGTGGTATGCGAACCACGACTGAACTAGACACTAGGCCTAGAGCCTCTAGAAGTGCTTGGACCACAAGGAACCACCCAAGGTAGTGACACAGGGGACCCACGGGAGACGCGTGCAGTGTAAATACACAACCGCGATACGCCGTTAACTTCTATGGAGAAAGTCGGGATCGGGAAAATAGAGGAAAGGGACACTTAAAAGAGGACTAGGACAAAACCCTTTGAGATCTAGGACTTTGAAGAGTCTCTACCCACGGGAGCACCGGAGTACTCGTGTTACCTCACCCAGGGAAGCCGGGTGCATAGGTGCCTTTCGGGGTCGGGTTTCGTCGTCGTTTCGTATGGCGATCTGCTGCAAAGTGCTGCTGGCGACCAGGAGAAAAGTGTCCGGGTGGATCCAAGAGTGGATCGGAGTTCTGAAGAACCTGAAAGCAGAGGGGACAGAGTCTGGGTCACTAGCCAGTGACCAGGGAGGCGATGGACAGATGCCCACCGATGTCGAGTGCTTCAGGTGCGGTGACGGTCGTCTTGACTCTTCAGCCACGAGGTCCGGGAGGCGTTGTTGGCGACCAGGAGCAGGATTCGGGCTGTTGCTCAATGTCTGTCGTGTGCTGAGGTGTCGGTGACCGGATTGGACCCAACAAGCCTTGGCAACGGCAAGTCTCGAGTAAGATGTAAATCGTCGATGATGCAGACCAGCAAGGTCTGGGGAACTCACCCAGCGAGGGTAAGTGAGGGCAGGCCTGGAGCAACCAGGATACCAAGTAAAGAAAAGATTGGCCTTCGTTAAGGGCTACTAGCCAACGGGCTAGCGACCGCAAAGGAGCCTCGTGACGCCGCACGTGGAGCTGGCTTACAGGACACTCGTGGAGTGGGGGCCAGTGATCTTCGGTGCAGGTGGTGCTGGAGGCTAGGGCTACTCGGAGCCCAAAGCACGACTTCTTGGGAGACCCAGAAGATGGTGCACTTGCAAGTGTGCTCGGTGTCCAGGGGTCATGGTCTCAAGTCACCCACGATAGCCACGGGCCTCAGCTTTGCTGGGGACTCAGGGTAGCCTCGGGGAAGTCTGAGAATCCACCTCTGGTGATGCGATGACTTCGGCGTCCGACGGGAGCTTCAGTAATGCGAACCGGACAGATGCTTCTTTGGTGCCTGCCAAGCAGGGGAGTCACTCCTTGACCCCAAGGGAGATTCTTCAGTCCTCTAATCTTGTCGTAGAGCGTCGAAGGTCCAGGATTCCGTGTCAGAGTTTCGTCCAGGTATAATCTAAAGTCCTAAGGACTGGGTTCCTACCTTTATTCTAAAAATAGGGGATGGACTACTCTGTGGCCCCACCTATGGGTGGGTCAGGGCAGAGGGGTGGCTACACCCCTTTCCCTTTGTCCAGTTCGCG
Source organism: Calotriton arnoldi (assembly GCA_963921515.1). Lineage (NCBI taxonomy): Eukaryota > Metazoa > Chordata > Amphibia > Caudata > Salamandridae > Calotriton > Calotriton arnoldi. The sequence goes on from CAWUFW010018566.1 coordinate 132,462, forward strand.
CCAAAGCAGGGGCTGCGAGCCCCTGATCCGGTTTGAACTGGGGTATGCACAGGGACACCAAATGTGCCCCCAGTGCAGGACTTCAAAGCACCCGAAAGTGCTCCCGCCCAGCCCCAATACACATTGTCCTGTCTGGGGAGGTGGTCACACCTCCCTGGGACAGGAAACCTATTGTCCAGGCCTCCCCTGCCGGAGTTTCGTCCAGCAGCAGGAGGCCAGACTCGTGTCTGTGGCAGCAGCATCCATTTTGTGATGCCAGGGCTCTGGAAAGAAGTTACCGGACTCGTCAGAGTTAACATGCCTTTCCCTCTAGAAGGGTGGAATGCTACCCCCGCCGCCAGGATTGGCGGGGGGTAGTATTCCAAGATGTTTGACACCAAACACGACATGTTTAGGTGCAGCCATTCCAAAGTTAGCATTTTACCGCGAGGATATAATGCGCTTAAGAGTATATGGTCAGGCTGCACTACAAACAGCATCAGAGATGGTCTCCGAACGCTGCAGAGGGGCCCTGCTCATGCAGGGGCACCCTCTCACATAGGAACCATGCACTCTGCCTTTAGGATTGATAAGGCCTGCCTTAGGAGTGACTTATAGGTTTATATGTGTGTATGCTTTTAGTGATATAGGTAACCTATACCACAGTAAGGGGTGCATGCACCACCTTACCCAGGCTGCAGTAGCAGACCTGTGGTGTCAGTTTGGATGGCCTCCCAGGGGTGGCATAATATATGCTGCAGCCCCTGGCAGGCCTCTGAGGTACCTATGCCCTTGGTACATAGTATACCATATACTAGGGACTTATAAGGGCACTCCAGATCCCAATCAGTGATGTGCCTAAGGCACATGGAGACCCTTTTAAAGAGGAAACAGCTAGGCTGGGGTTCTGAATAGCAGGGCCCCAGCCAGACTAATGTCGAAAACCAGTGAAGCATCAGCAAAAAGTGGGGGTACCCATGTGAAGCAGATCCTACTCTCCTACACAACCCCCCCAAACGTAGGGACATTAAACTAACCTTGCCCAGTTAAGTCTTCATGTTCTAAGTGGAAATACCTAGAGAGTCCATCTGCATTCGCATGGTTACTCCCAGGCCTATGTTCCACTGTAAAGTCCATCCCCTGTAGGGAAATGGACCACCTAAGCAGTTTGGGGTTTTCACCCTTCATTTGTTTTAGCCATAAGAGGGGCTTATGGTCTGTCTGAACCAGGAAGTGTGTACCAAACAAGTATGGCCTCAACTTCTTCAGAGCCCAGACCACAGCAAAGGCCTCCCTCTCTATGGCTGACCAACGTTTCTCTCTAGGGGTCAGCCTTCTGCTAATAAAAGCTACTGGCTGATCCTGACCTTCTTCATTCAATTGTGACAGTACAGCCCCTACCCCCAATTCAGATGCATCTGTTTGAACAATGAACTTCTTGGAGTAATCAGGACTCTGCAGAATTGGAGCAGTGCACATGGCCTGCTTGAGGTCATCAAATGCCTTTTGACAGCTAACTGTCCACTGAACCTTTTTGGGCATTTTCTTAGAAGTTAAGTCATTCAAGGGTGTCACTATTGATCCATACCCCTTGACAAATCTCCTATAGTACCCAGTCAGGCCTAAGAAGGCTCTCACCTGAGTCTGGGTAGTGGGAGCAGTCCAGTCCATGATGGTCTGGATCTTGCTCTGCAAAGGTTGAACCTGGCCTCCACCCACAAGGTGGCCCAGGTACACAACCTGACTCTGCCCTATCTGGCACTTAGTGGCCTTGATAGTCAGGCCTGCCTTTTGCAGGGCCTGTAAAACATTCCTGAGGTGGACCAGGTGATCCTCCCAGGTGGAGCTAAAGACAGCAATATCATCTAGATAAGCTGCACTATAGGCTTCCAGTCCTGTGAGAACTGTGTTCACCAACCTCTGGAAAGTGGCAGGTGCATTTTTCAGACCAAAGGGCATTACCACAAATTGATAATGCCCACTAGGGGTTGAAAATGCTGTTTTGGGCTTTGCAGTATCAGCTAGTCTGATCTGCCAGTAGCCAGCTGTTAGGTCAAATGTGCTGAGATATTTGGCAGAGGCCAAAGTATCTATGAGCTCATCTGCCCTGGGTATGGGATGGGCATCAGTCCTAGTGACTGCATTGAGACCCCTGTAGTCTACACAAAACCTCATCTCTCTTTTCCCACCACTGGTGTGAGGTTTCGGTACCAGGACTACTGGACTAGCCCAAGGGCTATCTGAGGGTTCAATTACTCCCAACTCCAACATTTTCTGGACTTCAGTCCTGATACAGTCCCTGACATGGTCAGGTTGCCTATAAATCTTGTTTTTAATAGGCAGACTGTCCCCAGTGTCCACTTCATGAGTGCACCAGGTGGTCTGACTGGGTGTCAGTGAAAACATATGTCTAAACTGATTGAGGACTTGCCTGCAATCAGTTTGTTGCTGGGTAGTGAGGCTGCCTGCCAAGGCTACACCATCAACTGACCCATCGTCAGGGTTCTGTGAGAGCAGGTCAGGGAGTGGGTCACTCTCTTCCTCCTGCCCTTCATCAGTAGCCATGAGCAAGCCCATGTCTGCCCTGTCCACATATGGCTTTAGTCTGTTGACATGGAGAACCCTTTGGGGACTCCTGGGTGTTCCCAGGTCCACTAAGTAAGTGACCTCACCCTTCTGCTCAACAATAGTGTGGGGTCCACTCCATTTGTCTTGGAGAGCTGCTGGGGCCACTGGCTCCAACACCCACACCTTCTGTCCTGGCTGGTACACAGTCAGAACAGCCTTTGGTCATGCCAGGCCTTCTGAAGTTCCTGGCTAGCCTCAAGGTTTTTGGTTGCCTTTTTCATGTACTCAGCCATCCTGGAGCGGAGACCAAGTACATAGTCCACTATATCTTGCTTTGGGGGCTTGAGAGGTAACTCCCATCCTTCCTTCACCAAGCACAGTGGACCCCTCACAGGGTGGCCAAACAGAAGTTCAAAAGGGCTGTAACCAACCCCCTTCTGAGGCACCTCCCTATATGCGAATAAAAGGCAGGGCAAGAGTATGTCCCATCTACGCCTAAGCTTTTCTGGGAGCCCTTTAATCATGCCCTTCAAGGTTTTGTTGAATCTCTCAACTAAACCATTGCATTGTGGGTGATAGGGTGTGGTGAACTTATAAGTCACTCCACACTCCTTCCACATTGCTTTTAAGTACCCAGACATGAAGTTAGCACCCCTGTCTGATACTACCTCCTTAGGAAAGCCCACTCTTGAGAAGATTCCCAGGAGGGCCCTTGCCACCACAGGTGCTGTAGTGGTCCTGAGGGGAATAGCTTCTGGGTACCTGGTGGCATGATCCACTACCACCAGGATAAACCTGTGCCCAGAGGCTGTTTGGGGATCCATGGGACCAACAATGTCAATCCCTACCCTCTCAAAGGGCACCCCCACCACAGGTAGTGGTATCAGGGGGCCTTTGTAGTGCCACCTGCTTTGCCACTGGCTTGGCAGGTTACACAGGAGCGACAAAACTCCTTACTGTCTTCAGACATGTGGGGCCAGTGAAAGTGAGGGACAATTCTGTCCCAAGTCTTGTTCTGGCCCAGGTGTCCTGCTAAGGGAATATCATGGGCTAGGGTCAATAGGAAGCCCCTGAACTTCAAAGGTATTACCAACCTCCTGGTAGCACCAGGCTTGGGGTCTCTACTCTCTGAGTACAGGAGTCCATCATCCCAATACACTGTATGGGGACCACTAGCTTTCCCAGCAGCCTCAGCAGCAGCTTGCTGTCTGAGGGGTTCAAGGGAGGGGCAGCTCTGCTGCTCCTGGCTCAGATCTGCCCTAGAAGGTCCCCCTGTCCCCAAGAACTCAACCTGGTCAGGTTCAAGTTCCTCTGGGACAGTTCCTTCTTCAGGGCTGAGATCATCCCCCTCAAGGGACTGATCTTCCTCCTGAGCCAAGGGGGAAGGCACTGCCTTAACCCTACTACTCCTCCTCTTGGAAGGCACTTGGTCCATTCTTCCAGAATCCAAGGCCTGTTCAGTGCTAGACATTTTGGCTTGTGACCTGGTCACAGCAAACACATCTGCAGGGATCCCCAGCATTTCTGCATGGGTCCTGAGCTCCACTTCTGCCCAAGCAGAAGTCTCTAAGTCATTGCCAAGCAAGCATTCGACTGGTAGGTTTGCACTCACCACAACCTTTTTAAGGCCAGTTACCCCTCCCCAGGAGAAGTTAACAACTGCCAGAGTATGGTCTGTTCTGACATTGCTAGCATTGGTCACTTGGTACATTTCACCAAGCATAACTTGCCCAGGTAGCACAAGGTCTTGTGTCACCATTGTGACACTTGCCCCTGTGTCCCTAAATGCCAAAGCCTCTCGTCCATTGATTAAAGGCTGTTGTCTGTACTTGCCCAGATTACTGGGACTCATAGAGGAGGGCACATCCATGCCTCCATCACAGACTAACACAGCCTGAGTCAGTTCTCTAACTAGGTCAGAGCCCAACTCAGTTCCCAGGGTGAACCCTACTAAACCCTTTGCTGGAGCACTTCCACCAACTGTACTAGGGGGAACAGGTGCCTTAGGGGCATTGGTGGGTGCTGGACTGGAGTCTTTGGACTTGGTGCAATCACTGGTCCAGTGGGTCTTTTGCTTACAGACCTTGCACCATGGTTTTCTTTGGCCTTTACCCTTGGTAGACTGGGAATCCCCACCAGAAGAAGATTTTTGGGGGCCTGATGAAGACTTTTGGTCTTTACCCTTCTCCCCACCCTTGTCAGAGTTCTTAGCATCTTGCTTCTTGGTTTCCCCACCTTGGTTCTGTACCTTCTGCTTCACCCTGGTCCTGACCCATTTGTCTGCCTTCTTTCCCAATTCTTGGGGAGAGGTCAGATCAGAGTCTACCAGGTATTGATGCAACAGCTGATTTTGACAGTTATTAAGAATCTGCTCCCTCATTATCAGATTATACAATCCTGAGAAGTCACACACCTTACTGCCCATCAACCAGCCTTCCAGAGCCTTGGCAGAACAATCCACATAGTCTACCCAGTCTTGAGTCTGTGCTTTTTGGGTGTCTCTGAACTTCAACCTGTACTGTTCAGTGGTTAGGCCAAACCCATCAATAAGAGCACTCTTCAAGACCTTGTAATTGTCAGCATCCTCCTCTCTAACAGTGAGGAGCTTGTCTCTACCTTTGTCAGCAAAGGAGAGCCACAAGATTGCTGCCCACTGCTCCTGAGGGACCTTCTGTACTTTACAGGCCCTCTCTAAAGCAGTTATCCATTTGTGGATATCATCCCCACTCTGGTAGGGAGGGACAATCTTGCTCAGGTTCCTATGGTCATAGGACCTTTCCCTATCTCTAGGGACATGGCTGCCACCATGGGACTCTAGTCCCAACTTTCTTCTCTCTCTAAGGAGATCTAGGGATTCTCTATCTAAAGCCAATTGCTTCTTCCTGATCTCTAGTTGAGTTTCCTCATACTGGACCAGTCTCTTTCTTCTCTCATGAGAGGATTCCCTCCTGTGAGAAGAAACAGAGCTCCCTATGGAGGTGCCAGAGTGGTTAGACTCCTGAGAAGGAGACCTAGACTTTCTGAGCACACTCATAATCCTTCCTGGGAGGACAAAGGTGTGGTTTTCTAGATCCTCATCTTCATCTTCCCCAGAAGGGATTGGGTTTTCCAGGTCAGGGTCATTGTCACCCTCCTGGTCAGTTTCAGAGGGGGGCTGGGGGTAGTGGTACCCCTGGCCCCTTCCTCATCTGCTGGCCCACCCTCTGCTCCTACCCCTTCAGTCTCTGAGGACTTACTAAGATCATAAGCCACCAACAACTCCTTGAGGTGTTGGGTGGTGGGACTTTGGCCTGTCCTTAACTTCCTCACGTTACATAAAGCTCTCAATTCCAAGAATTGGAGTGTATCATACTTGGAGGGTGGAAGCTCAATGGCTTCCTGCAAGGAATCTTTGGATCCTGCTTTTAAAGACATTACTAGTGTGGTGTGGTGTATGCACTACCTACTCTAGTGTGGCCTACTAAACTCTCTTGAGTTGTAGAAAGGGTTGTGCTATCCCTTAACACACAACTCTAAGTTCAGTAGAACTTACTGTTATTCTAAGCTTAAATTATATGTACCTTAGGTACCTTTAGTGGTTTTCAGTTGATCAATTCAATTGAGATTATCTGGTAAAACAATAGCAAGCTGGAATCCCACACGCTGCACACCAATGTGAGAAGTTGGCCTGGCATATGCTGTCCACTAATTATAGTGGGCACCTTGCACCAGTCCAAATCGACTCTTATGGTAGGTAGGTTAAAGACAACCTTATTGAAAGCTATCCTAGTGGTAGCTATGGAGAGCAGCCTTCAGGCTAAGTCTTGAAGGAATGTAAAGCAGCTTGTTTTACCAGTCTATAATCTCTTGAGTGACCAAATGAAAGAGCACCACACCAGGTATATATTCAAAATATATGTATTTATTACTAAACACACCCCTCTAGTCTCTTTATGAGGCTAGAGTTCGAAGTACATAGGTTATAAGATCTTAAATCACAGTAATAGCACAAATACACGTTTGGGCCCTAGGGGCGTACCAAACCATATACCAATAAAGTGGTATGCGAACCCCGACTGAACTAGACACTAGGCCTAGAGCCTCTAGAAGTGCTTGGACCACAAGGAACCACCCAAGGTAGTGACACAGGGGACCCACGGGAGACGCGTGCAGTGTAAATACACAACCGCGATACGCCGTTAACTTCTATGGAGAAAGTCGGGATCGGGAAAATAGAGGAAAGGGACACTTAAAAGAGGACTAGGACAAAACCCTTTGAGATCTAGGACTTTGAAGAGTCTCTACCCACGGGAGCACCGGAGTACTCATGTTACCTCACCCAGGGAAGCCGGGTGCATAGGTGCCTTTCGGGGTCGGGTTTCGTCGTCGTTTCGTATGGCGATCTGCTGCAAAGTGCTGCTGGCGACCAGGAGAAAAGTGTCCGGGTGGATCCAAGAGTGGATCGGAGTTCTGAAGAACCTGAAAGCAGAGGGGACAGAGTCTGGGTCACTAGCCAGTGACCAGGGAGGCGATGGACAGATGCCCACCGATGTCGAGTGCTTCAGGTGCGTGACGGTCGTCTTGACTCTTCAGCCACGAGGTCCGGGAGGCGTTGTCGGCAACCAGGAGCAGGATTCGGGCTGTTGCTTGATGTCTGTCGAGTGCTGAGGTGTCGGTGACCGGATTGGACCCAACAAGCCTTGGCAACAGCAAGTCTCGAGTAAGATGTAGATCGTCGATGGTGCAGACCAGCAAGGTCTGGGGAACTCACCCAGCGAGGGTAAGTGAGGGCAGGCCTGGAGCAACCAGGATGCCAAGTAAAGAAAAGATTGGCCTTCGTTAAGGGCTACTAGCCAACGGGCTAGCGACCGCGAAGGAGCCTCGTGACACCGCACGTGGAGCTGGCTTACAGGACACTCGTGGAGTGGGAGCCAGTGATCTTCGGTGCAGGTGGTGCTGGAGGCTAGGGCTACTCGGAGCCCAAAGCACGACTTCTTGGGAGACCCAGAAGATGGTGCACTTGCAAGTGTGCTCGGTGTCCAGGGGTCACGGTCTCAAGTCACCCACGATAGCCACGGGCCTCAGCTTTGCTGGGGACTCAGGGTAGCCTCGGGGAAGTCTGAGAATCCACCTCTGGTGATGCGATGACTTCGGCGTCTGACGGGAGCTTCAGTAATGCGAACCAGACAGATGCTTCTTTGGTGCCTGCCAAGCAGGGGAGTCACTCCTTGACCCCAAGGGAGATTCTTCAGTCCTCTAATCTTGTCGTAGAGCGTCGAAGGTCCAGGATTCCGTGTCAGAGTTTCGTCCAGGTATAATCTAAAGTCCTAAGGACTGGGTTCCTACCTTTATTCTAAAAATAGGGGATGGACTACTCTGTGGCCCCACCTATGGGTGGGTCAGGGCAGAGGGGTGGCTACACCCCTTTCCCTTTGTCCAGTTCGCGCCAAAGCAGGGGCTGTGAGCCCCTGATCCGGTTTGAACTGGGGTATGCACAGGGACACCAAATGTGCCCCCAGTGCAGGACTTCAAAGCACCCGAAAGTGCTCCCGCCCAGCCCCAATACACATTGTCCTGTCTGGGGAGGTGGTCACACCTCCCTGGGACAGGAAACCTATTGTCCAGGCCTCCCCTGCCGGAGTTTCGTCCAGCAGCAGGAGGCCAGACTCGTGTCTGTGGCAGCAGCATCCATTTTGTGATGCCAGGGCTCTGGAAAGAAGTTACCGGACTCGTCAGAGTTAACATGCCTTTCCCTCTAGAAGGGTGGAATGCTACCCCCGCCGCCAGGATTGGCGGGGGGGTAGTATTCCAAGATGTTAGACACCAAACACGACATGTTTAGGTGCAGCCATTCCAAAGTTAGCATTTTACCGCGAGGATATAATGCGCTTAAGAGTATATGGTCAGGCTGCACTACAAACAGCATCAGAGATGGTCTCCGAACGCTGCAGAGGGGCCCTGCTCATGCAGGGGCACCCTCTCACATAGGAACCATGCACTCTGCCTTTAGGATTGATAAGGCCTGCCTTAGGAGTGACTTATAGGTTTATATGTGTGTATGCTTTTAGTGATATAGGTAACCTATACCACAGTAAGGGGTGCATGCACCACCTTACCCAGGCTGCAGTAGCAGACCTGTGGTGTCAGTTTGGATGGCCTCCCAGGGGTGGCATAATATATGCTGCAGCCCCTGGCAGGCCTCTGAGGTACCTATGCCCTTGGTACATAGTATACCATATACTAGGGACTTATAAGGGCACTCCAGATCCCAATCAGTGATGTGCCTAAGGCACATGGAGACCCTTTTAAAGAGGAAACAGCTAGGCTGGGGTTCTGAATAGCAGGGCCCCAGCCAGACTAATGTCGAAAACCAGTGAAGCATCAGCAAAAAGTGGGGGTACCCATGTGAAGCAGATCCTACTCTCCTACACGCCCCACCTAGGACAGCCTCCCGGCCCCTGCTCCTTCAGCTCCACTGGCTCCCAATATGGGAACGTGTACAGTTTAAAATCTGCTGTACCATACACAAGGCCTTGTCCAATTCGGGCCCCAGCTACCTTGCGGAGAAATTCATCCCCTATACACCTCGGCGGTCTCTCCACTCAGGATCCAAATCCTTCCTTGAAGTGCCCAGCATTAAACGGTCCAGACAAGGTGGGAAGGCTCTTTCCTATCTAGGTCCCTGTTATTGGAACAAGCTTCCTGTGCACCTCAGTCAGTGCACGGAACATTCCCAAGCTCAAGACCTTCCTTTTCCGCTCCTGATTCCTAGCAGATTGCTTTTCCACAGGTGACCCGTCTCGAGCGCAGAGATACCCCTTCGGGGGTCGATTCTGGCGCTTTATAAATAAATAAATAAATAAATAATACTGTACTAGGCCTGGGCAGAGTTCGCTGAGTTCCGTGTGACAAAAAAACTGTCTGTCCCGCGCGGTAAAATCAGCGCGAACGGCATCATGCGCAGTGCAAGAGGGTGCTGCTTCTTTCTGCTGCTCGAGTACAAGTTCTACTCGATCGGCAGCTTCCTCGACGCGAACGGAAGGTTTCTCAATGCGGGCGGTAGCGACCATCCGCGACCGCCCGTGTTGAGAAATCTCTATGGGAAGCGGTCAAGTACTGGATTTTCCTCGCTCGCCAACTTACCGTTGGTGGGCACAAGCGAGGGAAAAACTCCACCCCGCGGAGCGGAGTTTTTCGGAACCCCGCGAGCTCCGCGGAGTGCGATAAACTCCGTGAACGGAGCGGAGTTCACCACCCAAACCGATATTCTACTGCAGCAAGACTCATGGACCTGTGCTTTTGCTTTACAATGCTCGATGCACCATGCTTGAAGCCTGTCTTCGAACCCCGTGCAGCACAGCCAGCATGTACCCAGCTACCACACCATTCAGCCATACACCCCGAAATGGTTCCGGAAACCAAGTGCACATCAGAACGTACACCACAAAACGTAGCCTAAGAGTCAGAGCTGTCAACTTTCTCTCTGGAGTCCCGGGTTCAAATCCTGTCGCTGGTTTAATAACCCTGGGATTCTAATCAAATCACTTAATCCCCTTGTGCATAAAAAATAGCACTGAATCTGATTTTGTGTAATATAATCTAGTGCTCATATAAAGTGCTCCAATATTCTTGGGCTGAGCTCGTGTTATGTAAACTACAATCAATCAATCAATCAGGGAATTGTAAGCGCGCTACTCACCTGTGAGGGTCTCAAGGCGCTGAGCGGGGGTCCGCAGATCTGTTTAGCCGAAGAGCCAGGTCTTGAGGGTCTTCCTGAAGGTGTTCAGGGAGGGCGCGTCTGATGTCTGCCGGTAGCTCGTTCCAGGTCTTGGTTGCAATGTGAGAGAAGGATCTTCCGCCTGCTCTGGCGCTGTGGATGCGCGGGGTTTCGGCCAGTGCGAGGTTGGAAGATCGGAGGTTTCTTTTGGGTACGTGGAAGTTGATTCTGTCGTTGAGGTATTTGGGTCCGTTGTTGTGTAGGGATTTGTAGGCGTGAGTGAGGATTTTGAAAGTGACTCTTTTCTCCACGGGGAGCCAGTGGAGACTTCGTAGGTGTTGGCTGATGTGTTCGTGTCGGGGGATGCCGAGGACGAGTCTGGCGGCGGTGTTATGTACTGTCTGGAGTTTGCGGAGTAGGGACTTGTTGATGCTGGCGTAGAGTGCGTTTCCATAGTCAAGTCTGCTGGTGATGAGTGCGTGGGTGACTGTCTTCCTTGACTCAGGGGGGATCCACTTGAAGGTCTTGCGGAGGATGCGGAGGGTGTTGAAGCAGCTGGAGGTGACAGCGTTGACCTGTCGGTTCATGGAGAGTGATGAGTCGAGTACGATGCCGAGGTTCTTGGCGTGGTCTGAGGGGGTAGGTGGGCTTCCAAGGGCGGTCGGCCACCAGGTGCTGTCCCATGCAGAAGGGGTGGTACCGAGGACGAGGACTTCTGTCTTCTCAGCATTGAGCTTCAGGCAGCTGTTGGTCATCCAGACTGCGACGTCTTGCATTCCTTTCTGGAAGTTGAGTTTGGCAGTGGTGGGGTCTTTGGTGAGGGAGAGGATGAGCTGGGTGTCGTCGGCGTAGGATACAATGTTGAGGCCGTGTTGTCGGACGATGGCTGCGAGGGGGGCCATGTAAATGTTGAAGATGGTGGGGCTCAGTGATGAACCCTGTGGGACTCCGCAGGTGATTTTCGTGGGGTCGGAGAGGAAGGGTGGGAGTCTGATCCTTTGGCTTCTTCCGGTGAGGAATGATCGGATCCAGTCCAGGGCTGTTCCTTGTATGCCTGCGTCGTGTAGTCTGATGACTAGTGTGCGATGGGAGACGGTGTCGAAGGCCGCTGATAGGTCGAGTAGGATGAGGGCTGCGGAGTGGCCTTGGTCCACGAGGGTGCGGATGTCGTCTGTGGCGGCGAGTAGGGCGGTCTCTGTGCTGTGGTTGCTTCGGAATCCGGATTGGGACGGGTCTAGGATGACGTTCTCTTCAATGAATCGTGTCAGTTTCCTGTTGACTGTTTTCTCTGCAACTTTGGCTGCGAAGGGGAGGAGCGAGATGGGCCGATAGTTCTTGAGGTCGGTGGGGTCAGCTGTGGGCTTCTTGAGCAGGGGTCTGACTTCTGCGCGCTTCCAGACGTCTGGGAAGGTGCCTGTTTTGAAGGTGGTGTTGATGGTGTGTTGTAGTTTGGGTGCGATGGCGGCCATGGCTCTGTGGTAGATGTGAGGGGGGCAGGGGTCAGTGGGGGCCCCCGAGTGGATGCTTTTCATGGTCGAGGCGGTGTCTTCAGCCGTGATCGGTGTCCAGTTGGACATGGTGGGCTGGCTGGTGCTTCTGGAGGGCGGGGAGCCGTGTGTGGCGCCTGGTGCATGGTCGATGAAGTTGTCGTAAACTACAAAAAAAGATACAGACGCAGTAGCTGCTTATTCGACCTTCCAGTGTTTTTGACTTCTCAGGGGTAATAAAGTGCTATACAATCACCAATAACAATACATCCCCAATGTTAACAGACTCCATATACTTATGCTCACAGCTTTACATATGCGTCCGCACACAGGCGAGCGGCTCAAATAAACGAGCAGCCATTTTACCTTCCAATGTGCACTGAAGTAAACATTGTTCTCAACTACTAGAACCTCCAGGTCAGACATTAGCTTGAAGGACATTGAATAGCCAGGTATTTGCTTGACCTGGAAGAGATAGACAACCATTGGTATGACGCAGCATTGCTAAAAGCACTACACCTCTAGCTCGAAGGTCATTTACTGCCACAACACGAACTGAACTTGCGTATCAAAGATCAGCCAGAGAGTCGTCATTGATCGGACTTGGAAGGTCGCTGCGCGAGCACGTGCATTAGAAGCAGAGACATTTTAGATTTATGGCATGTCCATGTGAGCCCAGGCAAAAATTGTGTTGTAACGCGTGCTTTCCAAACTATTAATGCCAAATGCCTACCTTAGGACATGACCCCACATGTTAATATGCCATGCGTAAAACGCTAAATTTACAGCCTTGCTTGTAAGACTGGAAATTGTTTCCCGGGTGAGCTTATGATTTATAAACTGTCAAACTCCTCTGACCTCTACGTATTCGTTTTGTTGCCATGTGGTCGACTCAATGGTAATGTATTGTGCTTTCAGCGTATAATTGTTTTTATGCCTACCCTGAAGGGAACTAGTGTAACCTCGTTGCACTGTGGCCTCCCTCGGCCGCCGTAGCTCGCCCTCTTTAAAGCTGTGGGGACGGAGCGCTGTGGGTCACTAACAGGAAAGGCATCTCTGACTCACTAATATGCAGGCCGATGTCACTGTTAGAAGTACTTTTGCAAATAATGCGCCTCGTTATGAAAAACAGTTCTCCCTGAACAGCACTTTGTACAGTGTGCCATACAGGTGCACAATTTCAGTTACCAGAGGGGCCTCCTCTGAATAACAAGGGGGCGCTTTGTGAGTGTGAGACTGAAATCAGTAGCGTAGCTAGCCAGTGTGTAGTGCACAGGAGGAAATGTAACACCCTCCCCTCCCCTCCCCTCCCCCCGGTCTGTTTTAATTATACAATACACTAGTAATCGGTTTAGTGGGGCGCTTCAGGCGCCTAGGCCCCAGTGCCACTCTCAAGCCTTAAATTCTTGGGAGAACTAATTATCACATTTGATGACATCACAGGAAGTGATGTTAAACGTTCACATCAATTACATCATAAGGCTAACAACAGTTAACTGATAGAAAAATCAAAATGAATGTAAAATAAATTGACTTACACAATAACCTCACCAAGGTGCAAAAATGGCTTGCAAAGGTTGGGGAGCACACTCCCATGCGCCCAAAGTGCCTCCCCCGTCATATGAAGGAGCTGTAGGAAGGTTCCTGCAGAAGCAGCATTGCTTCCGGGCGCTGCTCTGCACCCAGCAGAACTTCGAACTGATTTATTTAGAGATCAGTTATCAGCCCTTCTCAGCAGGTGTGATCCTTTCCTGCTACGAGTGAGAGTTCAGCCGGATTTCCAAATGTGTGAGTCTCACGCACAATGAGGGAGACTTTAGGACTCTGTAAATAGCGGCGGGTGAAACCGACACTCTGTTAAGATGCATCTAGTAATCACCTGGCAGCAGAGCCTTCCTGATCACACTGAAGAGCTGCAGGTGCAGGGGTAGGAGGTGGGGGGGGGGCCCTGCCGCGCTTTATGATGGGGTGCGGTTTTCCATACATGTGCCGAAGAGTTTTAAGCACACAGGATGAGAAAAAAAGTCCTTACATTTCAGTATATATTAAACTTTCTGAAGAAACAAACAAGTGTAAACAGCATCCCATGGCAAAGATGTCAAGAAGGAGATGGCAGACCGGAAGCATCGTCGGCGAATGTAGGGGCATATAATCAAGCCATTTATCGCCGCGTTAGCGGCACTTCCTTGCCGCTAACGTGGTATTTTTTTAACGCCCTATTAACAAGCTGTCGCTAACAGGCGTTAGCGACAGCTTCCCGGCGATAGCAGCCGGTTTTTCTATCGCCTTGCATGCCAGCGATATTTATCGCTAATGACATGCAAGGTAGGCGTTCCTTCTCAAAATTACAGGAAAACTCACGCTAACACCACTGCGCCCTATTATCAAGGATGGGCCGGACCTGCGAAGTGATAAAAAAAGTTGTGCTAAGGCCCGTTAGCTGCAGGAACTTAAGACCAAAAAATAGCTGGTCTTAAAAATGGGGACAAGACTTGGGCCCACATGTATGCATGTTTTTGGTGCTGGACAGCGCTGCAAGCAATGTTGCAGTGCTGCCCTGCGACAAAAATACAGTGCAGGAATGCGCACCATCAATGAGTTAGTGCACATTCCTGTGCCCCACTCATGAAAAGTGTTGCTGCGCTGCGACAAGACAGCTTAGTAACACTTCTCATTACGCCCTCCTTGCAACAGCATGGATGCGTTGTACTCACTGGACAGCGCTCCATGACGCAAGTAATGACATATACGTCAGGAATCCTGACGTATCTGTCTGCACTAAAGTCATGCATTGCTGCAGTTGTGTCACAACCATGACGCAACTCCAGCAATGCATGGGCCAGCCTATCCCTATGGCACTGCCTCACCCTCACGCCTGTTATCAGGCAGGCGGAAGGTACTGACGCAGTGCCGTTCATGAGGGGTGCCCGAATGTCGGCGATGTTGGGGATCCATCGGTGGTGGTTGCGCACTGCGGTGTCATCGTTTGGAAGCATTGGTGGAGTGTTGGTGGGGAGGCAGTTGACCAGACGTTCTGCAGTGGCCTTGATCTAGCTGCGACGGGGTGCGATGACGGCGCTGGCGTCCGGTGGGCAAGGTGAAGATGTCGTTCATCCAATGATGGTAGTGCCAGGAGAGTCTGGTGTTGTGGCTGTAGTTGAAATACCCGCTGGCAGAGGTGACGTGCTCGACCGTGTGTCCTGCTATCTGGCCTGTTGAGGTGCCTTGCTGCTTGCGTCTGATGTCGGTGACAGGAGGGGGTGGTGCTCTGTTCACTGGGGTTGCCCAGGTGGAACTTGAGTTCACCGAGTTGGATGTCGTCGGGGGATGGGAGACCCTGGGGTGCAATGATGACTACAATGGGATTGTAGAATGGGGGGACATGGCCCTGGGGACCTGCACATGAGGGTGCCACAGAGGATGTTCTTGGGCTTGGTCCGGATCTGGGATTTGACATGGTCCATGGTCACCCTTTGCACATTAGAGTGCGTGGTCAGTCGGAGTGTGCCTCTGTAGGTGACGGCAATGCCTCCTCCTTGATGGTCGGGGTGCTTCTTGCGGGTGATACTGCATACGTCAGTGATGGCGAAGGCAATGTCCTTTACGGAGCAGAGGTTTGTCCTGGCAGGCGAGGTGGCGTCCAGGGTTGATGGCGAGGAGGGTGCTGGTGTCGTAGCGGTGGAGTGTCCAAGAGGAATGCACCTTGGTGTTGAGCACGGTCCAGGGGCAGACGGACGCAAACGGCGTAGCTTATGTGTTGCCTTTGTCACGGGAGACGACCATTACAACGCAGGCAGTACATCGTTAACAACGCAACTCCGACAACGCGGGTCCCTTAACATCGCATTTGATTACAATGCATTGTGAGATCAGTAATGGGTAATTTAAACTTTTTCAGGTGTGTATGGGTTTTGGCGGTAAAAAATGAAAATTGGACTATTTCTTGGGGTAAAATATGAAAAATTGGGTGTTTTGTGGGGTAAAATATGAAAAATGGGGTGTTTTTGGGTAAAATATGAAAAATGGGGTGTTTTTTGGGTAAAATATGAAAAATGGGGTGTGTTTTGGTGTAAAATATGAAAAATGGGGAGTTTATTGTGCTAAATTTTGGAATTTTTGGGCATTTTTTGGGGTCAAATTTCTAAATCCTGGGTGTGTTTTGTGCCAAAATAAAGAGAAATTTGGGGGTGCATTTGTCTCAAATGTGATCTTTTGGGGGTTCAGAAAGGAATTCCAGGGTTCACGTTGGGTTAGTTGTGAAAAGGTTATTTGTGGGTCGCACTCACTGTAGTGGGAACAGTGATCTTCATGTCTCCGCTATGCAACACCTACTCTTCTGTTGCAATGTGCCTAGTATTAGTATGTATTGGAATGGAATGCGATGTTATGGCATGCATCGCAACTACGTATGTGCCTTTGGCACACGAGTGGTACGCCCGCTGTGCATGGGCGCACAGCGGCCACCATTGAGAAGTGTGGGGGGGTGTCTGGACAGCTGTGAGGTGGTAAACCCGTAAAGAACATTGGATGGTGTGTGGACGCGGGGGTGTGTGTGTGAGCGTGTGTTGTTAAAACTTTATTGAGGGAAGTCTTACCTCTAAGCCGTGTCCCGTGTCTTCGTAGCTCCTGCTCTCCTGCGTCTGCCTCCAGGAAAAGGAAGCAGGCAGCCAGGCTGCCTCCCCTGAGTCAATCACAACGCTGCGATGCGGCGGTGGGATTGTTAATTGGCAACGGGACAAGTCACGCAGCCAGGGGCCGGAGGAGTGGGCATGTACTCCATGCAGGCTGTAATGCAGCCTGCATTGCGAACAGAGAAGTGCGCATGTCTGCATTGGGCGGCCTGAGTGGGCCGACCAAACAGTCATTGCACACTTGAGTGTGCATGCCAATCCGCACATTCCCTGCTCCGTGTTTGAAGCAGTCCTACCCACCCGCCCACCCCCTGAGGATACATAGCATGATTACATCAGTTATTTATCCCTTGTATTTCCCTTTTTTAACTGTTTTATTGGCTTCTCTGAGCCCGCACTACCCGCTTCCCGCCGCTGCTGCCCCTGTGGCCCCGCACCCCTGTCCTTGCACATTCCTGCCTCCCAGCTGATCGTTCCTCCGTCCTCCCCTATTTAATGGCGGACGCTGCGCAATTGCGCAGCGGACACGCGCCGCTGGCGCGCAGAAGGCACGCCTAAGACAAGCCCATCTGCGCACGTCTGCAACCCAACCGCGACCATCGCCAGGGAGCCTGGATCACGGGCCACCCACTGCTACAGCACAGCCACCCTCCACGCACTCAACCCCTGGAAAGTCAGAGACTGACAACAGGCCTCGGCAAACACGACCCACGGCCAGTTCTCCTGCCTCAACTGCTGCCAGAGCTTAACCACCACCCCGGACTCCAACACAGCCGACGCCAGCACCGGCGACACCCTAGGATGCATCCTCCTCAACGGGCGCTCCGTGCACAAACACGCCGTGGAAATCTGGAACCTACTCGACTCTCTCTCGCCCGACATCGCCTTCTTCACAGAGACCTGGACCAACGCCTCCTCCTCCCCCGACATCAACACCGCCATCCCGGACAGATACAAGATCCAGAGAAAGGACCGCACCAACCACCCGGGAGGGTGCCTCGCCATTGCCCACAAGAGCACCCTCCGCCTCACCACCTCCAGCGAAACCTTCCCCTCCGCCGAACACCTGCACTTCCAGGTCCAGACCAGCCACAACTCCACACTCTGAGGAACCCTCGTCTACAGACACCCCGGGCCCCGGACACACCAGCCAGCCCACCATCTCCACCTGGACGCCAGTCACAGCCGAAGACACAGCCTCAACCATGAAAGGCATCTACTCCTGGGCCCCCACCAACCCATGCCCTCCCACATCTACCACAGAGCCGCGGCCGCCATCACACACGAACTGCAACGCACCATCAACACCACCTTCAAAACAGGCACCTACCCAGATGACTGAAAGCGTGCAGAAGTCTGGCCCCTTCTCAAAAAGACCACAGCTGACCCCACCGACCTCAAGAACTACCGGCCCATCTCGCTCCTCCCCTTCGCGGCCAAAGTTGCAGAGTAAACAGTCAACAGGGAACTGACACGATTCATTGATGACCATGCCATCCTCGACCCGTCCCAATCCGGATTGCGAACCAACCACAGCAACGAGGCCATCCTACTCGCCGCCACAGACGACATCCGCACACTCCTGGACCAAGGCCACTCTGCAGCCCTCATCATACTCGTCCTTTCAGCGGCCTTCGACACCGTCTCCCACCACACACTAGTCGCCAGACTACATGACGCCGGCATACAAGGAACAGGCCTCGACTGGATCCGATCATTCCTCCCCAGAAGAAGCCAAAGGATCAGACTGCCAACCTTCCTCTCCGATCCCACGTAAATCACCTGCGGAGTCCCAGAGGGTTCATCTCTGAGCCCGACCCTCTTCAACATCTACATGGCACCATTGATGCCATCGTCCGACAACACGGCCTCAACATCGTATCCTACACTGATGACACCCAGCTCATACTCTCCCTCACCAAAGACCCCACCACCGCCAGACTCAACTTCCAGAAAGGAATGCAGGACGTCGTAGTCTGGATGACCAACAGCTGCCTGAAGCTCAACGCCGAGAAGACAGAAGTCCTTGTCCTTGGAATCACACCTTAAGCATGGGACAACACCTGTTGGCCTTCGCCCTCGGAAGCCCACCTACCCCCTTGGACCATGCCAGAAACCTCGGCATCATACTCGACCCATCCCTCACCATGCACAGACAGGTCTACGCCGTCACCTCCAGCTGCTTCAACACCCTCCGCACCCTCTGCAAGACCTTCAAATGGATACCCCCAGAGTCAAGGAAGACAGTCACCCATGTACTCATCACCAGCAGACTGGACTATGGAAACACACTCTACGCCGCCATTTACAAGTCCTTACTCCGCAAACTACCGACATTACAGTACACCGCCGCCAGGCTCGTCCTCGGCATCCCCCGGCACTAACACATCAGCCAACACCTACGTAGACTCCACTGTCTCCCCGTGGTGAAAAGAGTCACCTTCAAAATCATCACTCATGCCTACAAATGCCTACACAACAACGTAACCAAATACCTCAACGACAGAATCAACTTCCACGTACACAAATGAGACATCCGATCTTCCAACCTCGCACTGTCCGAAACCCAGCACATCCACAGGGCCAGAGCAGGCGGAAGATCCTTCTCCCACATTGCATCCAATACCTGCAACGAGCTACCGGCAGACGTCAGAGGTGCCCCCTCCCTGAACACCTTCAGGAAGACCTGCAAGACCTGGCTCTTCGGCTAACAGATCTGCGGCCCTCACCCCTCAGTGCCTTGCGACCCTCACGGGTGAGTGGCACGCTTACAATTCCCCTGAGTGATTGATTGATTGAGTTATCATCATGTGATGATTGTTCCTCTTCTGCACTGCTTGAGGTGGTGGGAACACTCTTACAACATAGCGGTAGAGCCGCCACTGGGGGTGCGTCATCTACGTGTGATAGGCATGAGCGACTCCCCCCGGCCCTCCTGCGCTAGGCGTCCCACCTTCTCCTTACCTGGACATTGACCCTGTGGCGCAATCCACTGCACTCTCTCCAAATCTGTGACTCAGCCAGCAGGAGCCTGAGCCAGGTGTGCTTTCACTGGGCTGGGTACAGCAGTCACCGCGTAGTCCGCTGGTGGACCACCCGATGTAGTTGATGCAACAGGGCTCCCTTAGGCGTGTAGTTGCAGCGCTCAGTCCACACAAGTTCGGCGTAGCACAGGGCCTCACCCTCCAGAGCGTCCGGCCAGCCCAACATCATCCGTCCTGTGATGCAGGGCGACGGCACCCACCATTGGTAATCCCCTCCTTGCACCCTGGTGTAGTGGTGGATCATAGTATGCGAAGCGTACCTCACTACATTGGTGCGCAGGATTACCTCTACCATTGACTGCACCAAGGTGCGCAAGGCGGGCTTCTCACACAGGTCAGCATCGTGTCTCCATGCGACCTGCCAGACTTCACCACCAGGTACGGGCGATCGTCGCACATCAATGTCACCCGCCACGGCTCATCGACTCCACAGCTACTCCACATCCCACTCCAGGCCACAGACGCAGGTCCAGCGAGGGATCCAGGAACCAGACGCAGGTCCAGCAAGGGATCCAGGAACCAGCGCAGGTCCAGCGAGGGATCCAGGAACCAGAAGCAGGTCCAGCGAGGGATCCAGGAACCAGACGCAGGTCCAGCGAGGGATCCAGGAACCAGACGCAGGTCCAGCGAGGGATCCAGGAACCAGACGCAGGTCCAGCGAGGGATCCAGGAACCAGACACAGGTCCAGCGAGGGATCCAGGAACCAGACACAGGTCCTGCGTGGGAACCAGGATCTCATCCTGGTCAACCAGAATGTTGGGTGGCTTGAGGGGGTTGTTGATGTGTGCTGCACTATGCCCTGGCTGCTCAAATCTGCATTTTTCCTTTTTTTTTGTGCATCTTATATATTGGAGGTGGACAGATAGGCTAAGTCCAAACTTGCGGGTTAGCGTGCCTTTTTCTATCGCTAAGGGCTTATCGCTGGATTCCACCCACTATCGCCGGTTTCATTTACGCCATCGCGCTAATGTTAGCGGCGGTTTTCACCGCGGATCCCTGAAGATATCGCCTGTTAGCAAAACGTTGCTAATACGTCGCTAACAGGGCGATAACTTGCAGGGATCGACGGCGATAGGAAAACTAACGCTAACCTAGGTTAGCGATAGTTATCGCCATTGCTTGGTAATATGCCCCGTAATGTTTTCTGGAATTACGGCCTTCCAATCCACATTCACAAAGCTTTATCCACAGAGACGTTTTAAGGCATGGGCAAAGTGGGCTCTGGCCCAGGGCCCCATCTTTTAGGGCCCCCTTATATACCGATCTCTGTCCTGCGGAGAGTCTTGCCCTGATGGCCTTGAATAATTCTTAAACAGATTGTTGAACATAGCGTTTTCCTTAAAAAAAAACATTAAATCTGGGTAGTGTGTGAGTCCATTACAGACATTATACAGACAAATGTTGTGTTTATGTTTCATGCAACGTCCATAAGAAAAGTTTCTTTTAGATCCAAACAGGGTCTCACATATGCAAAATGGGAGGGTTTCACAGAGATTATTTGTAGTAATATTAGTGAGTTGTTTCTGTGTTGCAATATTGAAAACACACATCACTTTCCCTGAATATTGAACGAGTGTTCTTGTGCACTGTCAGTGACCTGGCCAAAGAGGGTACATGAAAGACCTGAAACTGGATCATAAATTCAAAGCTGATCCGAACAGGGGCCCCTAAAATACGTTTGGCCCAGGGCCCCCAAAATCCTTAAAATGGCCCTGTTTATCCAGGATTAATACTGCACAAGACTTTGCTAGTGATTCACAACATTTTAAACCATCATAAAATGTTGCAATCCCTGCATATTCTTAGCTCTACTTTATCTTATCATACTTCTCAAATGTTTGTATTTTTTATTGCATATGTATTGTTATTACTCGGTCTTCAGTACTGAGTTTCTCCCCCCCTCTTTCTCCCCCTCTTTCTCCCCCTCTTTCTCCTCCCCTTTTTCTCCATACAAATTATAAAACCTAAACAGCTTAGTTTCATTTTGGACATAGTATAATAATCTCGTTGTTTTAATATACGTATTTATTGTTATTGTAATCCACATTTATGAGTGTTTCCTTTTAATAAAGCTGATTAAATTTAAAGACGTTGCTAGTGCATTGGGGAACTTTCGTTACATGCCTGAGGAGGTGACGTGAGCCTGGTTTACCTACTGTTAGCTTAGCTCTTACTTACTAAAATGCCCTCGGGTGAACGCCGCGCTTTACAAATGCTGATGTTCTATTATACAGATTAATGCTAAAAAATGTGCAATTTGTGCGTGTATTTTTCATAAAAGTATAACTTGTTCAGGTAGCATTTTTGTGTCTGTGTAATGTTTGCATAAATGTGATTTCAAAATGGCTGCGCAGAAGTGGGCATGTCTAAGGGTGTGTCAGAGGAGTCGCCAGTGCATGTGTCGAGCAACGGTAAAGTGATAACTTTCTGGGTCTCCGATGGCTTTGGACGTTTACTTACTACACTTATCTGAGTTCCACACTTAAACCCAAATGGTCCTGTAAAGAAGGCGCCCTCTGGTGCAACAGTACATATGGGGAATATTTCTATATACTAAAGGAAAGAATACTGTACTTAAAATATTAGGAAGAGCCTACATTTCTCGAGCACTGGGTTTTTTTGATATAAGGTTTGCACGCATAAACACACGTACACCCACGAGTAGGAAGGGGTTGTAGTTGTACCGTAAGAGGCAACCAGATGAAGCCTCGCGCTTGCATTAGTGTATGTAGCATGTGGATTACCGGTCGAGTTTCATAACCTTGTAACTCGAGTCACTCGACCCCAAAAGACTGGCGTTTTAGCAAAATCTGCCCTGCTGGTCATCATCTTAAAGTGCTCCATCAATACGTCCTTCAATCACTGATAAAGTAATTCATGTGGCAATTTACATGTGGGCTGAATGATAGGATATTTGGAGAGTGCATGAAAGGACAGCAGGATATTGCTGACAAACCTGCGCACGATTGGCTCGAATCTGCCCAACCAGGGAGGGAGTGACACAGGAACCAGAGAGTGCTTGGCAGACTAGTACAATATAAAATGGAGAATGAGTGCTTTATCTGAGCCCGTGATTCCGGTGCTCGGCACCAGCAGGTAATTGTCAACAAAGGCACTTATGATATTTTGCCACATGGTGGCGCTGTCTGTCTTATTTAGAGAGGAACTCAACAACAGTTGTACAATTCAATATACATTAAAATGACTAGTACCTACCGCCAAAACCATTCTTATAGCTTTTAGGGCCAGGAATGGTCTGAATCGGCACACCTGTAGGAGTGTGGTGGTTAGTATTTGTGTTCATACTGTCATTGGCATCTCTGGCGGGGGCAATGGGTGGTGCAAAATGCAGTGATCGTCTGACGAGGGCCCTGGCACTTTTATTTTTACAAATTAAGCACCGATAATGACCCGTTAAAAAAATGCATTGTAGAATAACTTGAGAGTGCCCAATGAAAGTGTGGATGTTAGGATAAACGGCAATTGCTGAAAGACTCGCAACTACCTGACGAATTCAAGATTGCACATGACACAGATGCGTGACGTAACTGGCGCTTACCCAACGAACCAGTGAATTTAGGATAATCCGTGCACAACAGGATAACTGGCAGTTGCACCCAAACTGGTGTATGAGAGAATGACAGGAGACTGGTCAACAGTCAAGAGCATAGTTACCTGGAGGTTGTCCTACCAGGTAGCGCCTGGATGGTTAGCTGAGGGCTGCGCGACTAACTGGTGCATGATTATCCGGGGATTGCCCAACAAACTGGGGCATACTTACCTGGAGGTAACACCCTAACCAGTGCATGTTAGGTTAAGTGGAGTATGCCTAACTAACTTCTGCCTCAGGACACAATTTGTTACAGGTCACGTGCATCCAATTCCCTTACTTACTGTTCTCCTCTAATTATTTAGTTATGTCATTTTTTAACAGACTACCAAAATCCCTTCTTCAGAACCCTTTGATATATGCCATATTATGTGCATTTGTATAGCTTGACAGTGGGAAAATCCCCCATTGTACCCTCATGGTAACCAATACAATTACAAACCATTACTAATCTAGGCATTTAACAAACACATCTCTAGTTAACTAAACACAACCACATATAATCGATGGATGGAAATCACAGAAACTTATGGAAAGGGCGTGAACGCACTACAGTGTCATACAGATAGTAGGAATTAGCTATACAAAAGCTCATAACATAATATGGCATATGACAAAAGGTCCATATTTGCGAACCTTCATCTATTTTGAGTGTTGAAATGTGTTTCTGAGTCAGCCCTTAATGAGATTCATGGCTTGCACTACCCTTCTGGGTCAAGGTAATTACAATGCGGCCCAGCAGATAGCTCAAAGCCTCACTCAGACAATAGGCCCATTTAGGGGGGTTCTCCCGGGGGATAAAGAGGGTAGAGGAATTTGCATCAGCTAATTAACTAACACTTACTGACAAGCCTGGGCAAGCACTTTCTCACAAAACAAAAAGAGACAGCCATGTCTCTTGCACCACTCACAGGAGGGGCTCCCTTTTGACGTTTTGGAGGGAAGGAACTAGATTGCTGTGTCAGCTATCGGAACAGCTACAGGCTCTGGGGCAACTGTGACTGACCAAAGCTTGAATTCACCATCTTGGAAACCCCAGGATATGGGGCAGAGGATGTATTAAGGGTCCTCCACTTTTAAGCCCATGCACAAGGGAAAAAGTTCTGAGAAGTACTGGGAACTGCAGGATAAGAGAAAGCAAAGACTCTTCATAGACAAATCCCTGCCTGGAGTGGTGGTACACTGTGAACTTGTACTTTCTTGGACTCTGTTGGAACCTTATCTTCAGGGCACTGCCCTCCTCTCTTCCTCTTGGGGACAGTGGAGGGTGGACTTGCTGGGTGTCCTGGAAGAAACAGTTCTTCTGGAACTTCTGTGGAGCGGTCCTATGGTGTGGATACCTGGTGGTGGACCTCTAACTCCTGTTGGACACACATGCAGCCTGTAAGTAGGGCCACAGAAAAAGGAAGGTGCACTCTAATAGGAGTCAGACAGGAAAACCACTTGTAATTGAAATAATTTCTTCTTTTTATTTACAGTTGCTTGATAAAAAACCGGCACACAGCCAACGCGTTTCGTTCCCTAGTGCCTTGGGAACTTCGTCAGGGCTCGCTATTAATGTTAAGTATATTCAAGCAGACCTAGGTAATGTTAGTCGGTCCCGTAAGGGTAATGTAAGTAGGGACTTAGGAGCGCAGCCAGAGCTGTGCAATCGGCCTTGAGGGCCACAGGTGCTGCTGAAGGACGATGTAAGGTCAAGGATATTACCAGGACACAAGAGCAGGCTCTAGGTTCTGTGCAGTTCCCTGCAGCTGGAACAGGCGGCTGCATGCTGGAGCTGCAAGGGAGCATTGAAAATCAGGCTGAGGAGATAAAGGGGTAGGTGGGCAGGTTGTGAGTTCACCCTCATCTGAGGTTAAGCAGTGTAAAATATGCTCCAGAAATTTACAAAAAGTATATTGAGGACGGAAGACTCTCTAAATAAATAGCTAGAGCATGCCACCAGGAGCACACAGTGGCGTAGCTAACCACTTTGCCGCCCAGCGGCAGCCGTAAGAGCAGGGGGGGGAGGGAGCTGGCGATATTCCAGCGATTGCTGTCCACAGCAAACGCATGGAAGAGCGGGGGCCGCCGACCCCAAAACTCGTGCCGCCAAGGCCGGACCGCACCCCCCCCAACCCTCCTTGCTACGCCACAACAAGCACAACAGTGAAACCCCTATCTAATTCCACTGGGTCTGGAGATGTTATTATTTTTGTGTTCCATTCGTGAATAGTGACTTTCGTTGCAGCAGCGGTGCTCTGTGGTGAAGGGGCACTGCTGCTTGTTGCCCAATCTCCGCCAGGACCATTGCGGTTGCACCTGGCCATGGCCCCATGTGCTGCCTAATCAACAGGTGCACACCGGTGGGAAGATACACTATGCCTGAGCAGTAGATGTGTGGACCGCCACAGGGCTTGCCTTCCTTGTCTAGGAGACCCCTGGTGTTACACCTGTCAGGCTTAGGGTGGTCTTCCCGCCGACCTTTTGCCTCCCTGCCCATTTTTTCTGATTTGTTTTTGCTGGCATTAGGACTCTGCACACATTACTACTTCTAGCCAGTACTACAGTGCTTGTGCTCCTCTAAACATGGTAATATTGGCTTTTCCCCAATTCGCATGTTTAATTTACTGATAGGTTCCTAGTCAAGAGGCACTACGTGTGCCCAGGGCCTGTAAATTAAATGCTACTAGTGGGCCTGAAGCACTGATTGTGCCACCCACTTAAGAAGCACTTTAAATATGCCTCAGGCCTGCTATTGCAGAGCCTGTGTGTGCAGGTCAATCTGCCTTTTTGACCTGGCAAAATAAACATATTAAAAAAACTATGGTGATATCGTGCACTCAAATTTCACTGGTTGTGTTCAACTTAATCAAGGTAAACTGTGAGAGTGTGCTGCCTTGGAACGGAACCTGCCAGTCTCCATGAAAAACTTGAAAGAAATTAGACAACCAAAGGTTAGCTAGAGCCAAAGTGCACAACTAAAAAGCCCATAGGCTAAGATTCACACATTGTATTTCAAATTCAATTAATTTTAACAAAAAGTAAACATTTTTAACATATATCAATATTTAATAACATCATAAGAAATTCTTGTACATTATTCCTTTAAGTGAAGTGTCGTATAAATGTTCCTTCACATTCGCCGTGCTGTCAATGTACATTCAGATGTAGATTAATGCTGAGATAGCAGCTTGGTTGTAGAAACCCAATGGATTGCAGGTGATTGCACCCTTCATCAGGGGTAGCTACAGGTAAATCACCAGAACAATGCTATGTCAATATAATATACTGAGAAAATGAATCCCTATTTAAACAAGAAGCAAGAACTTTAGAGATAGTAGGATAAGATACAAGAAGAAAGGAACCTTCTACTTATATATTCACAAGTGCTTTATCGGCTGAACAGCTCCTAAAATTGACCGGTGTGTTAGTAAAAACAAACCACACTCAGAAGAAAATGAATTATTGGAAAATAGATGTGTATGTCCGAGAAATGCAACCTGCATAGTGCTTCCAGAGAGGAAGAGTGTGCCCTATCTGTGGTAGTTTTCATGCCCGTCCGGTGTGTCATTTAATTGTTCATACAAAAGCATCAATAGCTGCATTTGGGGTTTGCTTGTGCCTTACCCAGCAGCGGCCGCTATTAAGCACGGGTGGTGAGACAGGGGTTTAGAGAGGAGCGGACGGATGAATGAAAAAAAAAAAACCTTACCTACCTGAACGCCGCCGGGTGCTGCAACCTCTGCTCCGTCTCCTCGCCACAACAGGAAGCTCCCAGCCTCCCAGAAGCCCCTTTCCAATCACAGCGCTACCTTAAGCAGCGTCGTAATTGGTCTGAGCACCATGGTTCGGCGCTCAGACAGGGGCTTGGAGGCTTTGCATGTTCCTCACCAGGCTGTGTAATGCAGCCTGGTGGGGAAGATGCGAAGTGCGCATGACGGTTTGACCGGCCCTCTTGTGCCAGTCAAACCGTCATGCACACTTTAGAGTGTGCTCTACACTCATCGCCTGCCCCCTGCAGTGGCCTGCCCAGCCCTCCCCCCCTTCTCCCGCACCCGAGCAGGAAGGAAAACGAAAAAGTCGTTGTTATCGTTTTCGTTTTCCTTTTTACGCTGCTCGCAGAGCACTGGGGCGACGCTCCTCAGCCTTAGCGGAGCGCCACTTACCCTGAAAAAGATTGTGGTTGCTGCTTGACCAGAACTCACACCCCAGTCAGGCAACAACCCAATGTCTTTCACCTGGGTCTTCCAGGGTAGCCCTGTAAGTGGGAGGGGGCTCCCCCAACCCAGCCACTGCAGCACATATTTCCCTGCCTCATTCCCCATGCTGGGAGTCAAGCAGCATGTAGAGAAGTAGAGGCATGAGAGCGTAATGAAGCTGATTCCCCGACCGGTGCAGAGGAAAGTGTGCTGGGTAGCTGAAGGGTGAGCCGGCCCGGCTGTGTGGACTTGGGTTTCTGCAAGACCAGGAAAGATCACCCAAGTGATCCACATGTGGGGTAAGGGCACCGCTTTACTGAGGAATAAGAAACGTAACGAAAGGGAAATATTTACTAGCCTGGCTGGGTTCAGAAAGAAAGCCAAAGGCTATAGGCATGCCCCAGAAGGCACTTTAGCTGCCATAATTTGCATATTGCAACCACAGTGCCCCAGCAGGGTAGGGGCATCGCTCATTAATCAGGCTTGTCCTGGGGGAATCCAGGAGCAGTGGCGGGCCCTAATACCCAGGAGAGCCCCTCTACTTATTTTTAATTTACCACCCTCTCTCCCAAGAGTGACCTGTGGGAGATATTTTACTTCATATCTGAGCACGTCTCAACCTCAGGTCTTATTTTTTTAAGGTTTTGGAATGTATAGAACTATGTTTCAGTATTTGTTTTGCAGCCTGGTTAGAAAAATAAAAAAAATAATGCTTTCCCATTGTTTTCAGTAAAATGCTGAAACGTTTATAAAATGTACATTGTTGGTACTAAAGCTGTTGATTGCGGTATTCACTCAGTTTAAGAGGTGACCCTTTTTCCCGATAGTGTAAATGTTCCCTACAGGAAGGGTTTTGTCTGAAATAGAGAAACAATAACCTAAAGTATTTAAATGAAATTAAAAGAGTGGAAAGACAGATTCCTTATTTATCAAGACAACGTTGTCTTCACCACTTAACACAAATTCAGCTTTACATCACTGATACTAATTTAGTAATTTCAAAGAAGGACTTTAGTTCTGTTTAAGGTCTAATATACGGACACCTGAAGTTCCCTCTTGTTCGGATGGTACATAATGACTATGGAATGTGCCTTTCTCTTCTGCAGGGCCATTTTCACTGGAAGCCTGACTACAGGGCATACGTTAAACTGACAAACGTTTGAGCATTACTTGGATGCACAGAACAAATGAGTGTCATTTTTCATCATAGGAAGTGAGTGAAGACATATTTACTAATTGTTGCTGAATAACATTGTGAATAATGTAGTGCTGAAAGCATACATTTTTCTTTCTTAAGATTCCCATTGCCTACCTTTGGTTAGCTTTCCTTGTCACTTTCATTTATCTGCTTCTTATTCATGTCTCAGCTTACCAATCATGTGCTAGTCCCTCCCAAGGAGCAGTGCTTCTTCACCGCTGCTTTCTTTGGCTGGCATCGCTGCTTCCAGTGCTTGCTTTTCAAGCACTACTTATTTCTTTTGAATTAAGCACTCCACGAAAGTCTGTGTCTTTTCAAGCTATTTCCCTCATGTACTTCTCTCCCCCTCCACTCAATGTTTCTCTCTGCCACCTGTGTGCTTCCTTCTCCCCACCCCCTCCCTCTTGGGCTCGCCTGTATGCTTCTCACCATTGCTTCCCCCACCCAGCAACCTCTATGCTGCTTCCCTCAAACCCTATGTAGCTTTTGCGTCTCGTCCAGCACTACCCCATATTGCTTTTGCGTTCCATTCCATGGTGCTTCTGTGCTGACTCACCCCCTCATGTTGCTTTCATGTTCTCCCACCTTCCCCTTTGTTGCTTCTGCTCCCCCGCCCACTTTAAAAAGCACTTCTGCAAGTTTTCTTTTCTTTTTAATTGCCAATCCAACTCTATTGTTGATTAAATAGCAAAAAAGCACCTACAGAATGACAAGGACGGCCGTGTCCAGTGGTTAATTTGAGCCAGTGGTTTCCGGTGCTCGGCACTGGTACTAAATTGTCAACACCGGTGCTTGTGACAGTCTGCCACAAGGTGGCGCTGTCTGGCTAGTTTAGAGATGAGAGATGAGAACAACAACAATCAATTATTCATTTAATATACATTAAAAATGACTATGAAATGCCGCCCAAGCCATTTCTATAGCTTTGGGGGCTTGGAATAGTCTGAATTGTCGTACTTGTAGGAGTGTGATAGTTAGTGGTTGTGTTGATACTATCACTGGCAGCATGGTAGGGGCAATATGTGGTGCAAGTTGCAGTGGCCTCCTGACAAGAGCCTTGGCACTTATTTTTTTTTACAAATTAAGCACTGGCCCCGTGTCAAAGTTTTTTCTTTATGTTAGCTACGCTTCACAGCATCCAGGTGTGGCTTTAAACCACTGGCAAAGCCAAAAGCTCACAAAGGTGAGACCTATTGGCTTTGCCAATGCTTGTTTTAAGAGTGTTGGTCTCTATTCTTTGACAATATTTGCTACAATTTTACAAAACTAGACAATGGTGCCACATAATGTGCTACACAATTTATAATAGCTCTCCAATCTGATTACATATACACAAACAGACAGCTGAAGACCGTACAGGATCTAAATCATTTTGTTCTTCAAACATGTTTTCTTACCCTCCTACTCCTAGTAATTGACACTGACAAGCTGATTAAGAACAGGCTTAGCGATAACGCTATTGGGCCAGTTCAGAGTCTCCCAGTCCCAGGGGCACAACAATTTCGGGTTTCAAATTACTGTCTCCAAACGGTATTCCCGCCCCTGAACCAGGCAATTATGACTTAGCAGGGCCTGGAATGGGGAATAAAGGGTAGATCCTGGAATTACTGGACCCCTTTCCCACATAGTTTTCCGAAATTCCGGGCAGTTTCTGCTTTCAAATTTCATCTGAGTTCAGCACTTGGATTTTGTGAGGGGAAAGGAAAAAGTGCTTGCCTGATGCAAGTCCACGGCTGGTAAACTTGTAATTGATAGAGGTGATCTCTCCTGCGAAGACTAACCCGGCCTATAAGGTTCATGGTGAGTAGATAAAAGCACCCTGACACTCGCTGCGAGCTGTGGCCTAACGGCTAGAGCGGTCGACCTCGAAGCTGGGAAATCGGGGGGCCATATTTACAAGGGCATTGTGCCACAGGAACGTCACTTTTAATGACGTTCCTGTGGCGCAATGTCCTGCTCCATATTTACAAGGTGGCGTTAAGCCACTTAACGTGGCTTAACACCACCATGTGAATATGCCCCTTACTGCAGCAGTCCTCTGCGGCAAAGGGGCGGGCAATGGGTGTTGCTGTGGGCGTTCCACCGCAACACCCATTGCTTTTTGACGCTGCACCCTATTTACAAGGGTGCAGTAATTATGGGGCAGCTCCAAAAATAAGACCAGAGAAAACCTGGTCTTAAACAGGCGCATTCTACAGCACACATAGAAACAGCAAATCGCCATTAGTGATTGTTCATGTGCAGGGAGGTGCCCCTTCCTGCACATAAACAATCATTAAAAAATGACGATTTGCAACTTGTATATTTGCTGCATTCATTCAGCACACATAGAAGTTACAAATTGCCATTAGTGATTGTTTATGTGTAGAAAGGAACACCTTCCTGCACATGAACAAATATTCCCTGCAGTGCAGGCACCCTTGCACTATGGTGCAAGGGTGCCTGCATTGGCGCTAGGCAGCTAAATTTAGCACCAGGGCTCGAGGAAACGCAGGGGTGTGCTGCATTTTTATAAATATGGCACATCCCTGCGTTTTGAAACTGTTGTAGCACGGCCGTTAGCAATTTTGTTTATCGCCAGTTTCTTTTGAATATCCACCCGGGTTCCAGCCTTGGCAAGGACACTCAATATCGGGGCATTCTGGACAAATGACAATGTCCCCGTGCCTAACAAAAATGAATGTGTCCGTTTGTAACGCAACGGGTGCTCATGTAAAGCACTCTGACACCTTCGGGTCGAGTTCGCGCTATATAAAACTCCCAAACAAAAGGGGTCCCCTTTCAGGACCGGTGCAAGGATTTTTGTTACTGTGACCAAAGTGATATTTTACCGTCCTCTTCTCTTGGCAATGGGTCTACTTTTACTGCTTGTAGAGACAGTCTAGTGCCTCCTGTAGAAAGTTGCACCTTATGTATCCAGATCGCTATTGTGAGGCCTTAGAACAAACCATTTCCCTTCCCCTGACTTCTACTTGTAGAAACTCTGGGGCAGCTTTTAATAGTATCCTGTCCTGCACAGATTAAAGCGACTGCGCCTGCAAATAAAGGCCTCTGAAATCAAACACTCGCTGCCCAGTTTATGGCGGATTGTGAAAGTGTCCCCTACAGGGTGATTGATGCACCGCCAGAGGCAGGTGAATGGAATGGCCGCTCAAAGGTTGCGAGGAGCATTCTGGTGCACGCAGACTGTAAATTCTCTGCCAGGCATATAAGAGCAATGCAGTTTTAGTGTATTCAGCAGAGCTCCAATAATTAAAGTTTGGGGCTGCACCAGAGCTTTGTCTTGAAATCGATGCTTCTTTCCCATTGCTCTCTCTTTGTGTATTTGCTGAACAAATATAACGTGAATCTCTCTTTAGAGTGTATCAGAATAAGCAATGGTAAAGGCAATGGGTCTACATTTAACCTGCTAATACATACAGGGTAAACACATTAAAGCCAGACAAGAAATAAAAGGTAGACTATATTGATGGCTTATTTGCCTTCGAGACAGTCTTATGCTTGTTCTTATTTCAAATAAAGGCCAGATTTCAAGAATGTCTTCATTATGGTCTTTCTTTAATTTCTATGACATAGAAAGAAAGGATGGACAATAATGAAGGCTCCCTTGCCACTCAAACTTTATTGACATACAAACAAAAATGTACACTATTGAAGACACCGGAAACTGCAGTATAGCCTGTCTTTTGTTTCAATGAAACCAAAAAACAAACATCTCGCCCCAGTGACACTTATGAGAAACTGCTTGGAAGAAAGGTGGGTGGGGGGAACAAGGAGCTCATGGCAGAACGAGATATGTGGGGCTGGTGGTTGGGATCGAGGAGTGTACAGGGGTGAGAAGACACAAAGAGGATGAACAGAAGAGGAGCAGAGTGAGAATCACACTAGGGAATGAGCAGAAGGGGGCAGAGAGGGGTATAGCTGTAAAGTACTCCCTCAAGTAGTTCAATTCAAGCACTAGAGAGGATGTGCAAGGCTATACCAAACATTTAGAGAGAAATGAATACCCTATGGGGCTCAGCAAAGATGTGATTGACAAGGTCTCAAGTCGGTGACTGGAAGAGACTGCTTAAATAAATCCAATGGTTTAAATGGACAGACTCAAAGCTAATTATGTATATATATTGTGAGCAATAGGTATGTATGACAAATGCAGCATCAAAATACAAGTTTGGGTCTGATGGCTTAGTGGGCAAATGCATCTTGACAAAAAGCTCAATCTACACTCACACATCAATTCCATTGCAAAGAATGCACGTTACCAACTGCGCCTTCTCTGGGGGATTCAACGTTTCCTTCCGGAGCAAGACCTAAAAACCTTGGTCCAGTCTCTGGTGCTCTCTAGATTGGACTATTGCAATTCTCTGCTTGCTGGCCTCCCCAAATCTCACCTTTCCCCTCTCAAATCCGTACTCCATTCAGCGGCTCGTTTTGTCATTTGGGGCCAAAAGAAGTGACCATATCATACCCATACTTTTTTCTCTTCGATGGCTTCCCATTGAAGCAAGATCAATCTACAAGGTTGCCTGGATCACCCACAAAGCCCTGCACACTTCCTCCCCTCGATACCTGGCAAATAAACTTAAAATCTCTGGAGGCTCTAGACCTTCACGTAATGCGGAAAAATTACTGCTTTAGCCCCCCACCTTCAAAAGGGAAAGATCGATGGCTCAATCCTTCTCAGGCAATGCGGTCAGAATCTGGAACTCGCTTCCTCCACTACTCCGTACCAACACCTCTACTCGGACTTTGAAAGCTGACCTCAAATCTCTTCTCTTCCAAAGACACTTCCAGAATTATTGCATCCCTTTTCATGCCCCTCAAGGAAGTTCTTACAATGTTGTAAATATGTAATCTATGCCTGTACGATCCGAATCCTATTGTGTTTTTGATTTTTGTGTGACTGCCATCTATTGTTTTATTTTACTTTTTCATGTATCTCGTTTGTATTTGTAACGTGTAAGTATGTAAATTTCCTCATGTAACGGTCTTGGATCTATTGTGAAGCGCTCTGACACCTTTGGGTAAAGTCTGCGCTATATAAAATTGCATTAAAATAAAAAACTGTAAGAAACAGTGTTTAACCTCATAGTCACAGATTCAAATCCTTTTGAATAAACTCAGCCCTCTATAAAATGAGCACCACTGTGCTGGGCAACAACACATATCTATTAATCAGCGTCAAGATATGCTTCTGGATGAATGCGCACTTCTCAAGTGCATGGGTTATATTAAATACACAATTTATGTTATGTATAATGTACTTACTTCCTTAAACTAATGATGGAAATGAAGTAGGCATGACACGGCACACTAGAAATCAACTTGCAGATGGCTAAAGTGGTATACATTCTTACCATTCCACTGGGTTTTCAATCCCTTTAGGATATAAAGTTGGTATAGAAGGTTGGCAAAACTGACTTAGATAATTGAGCAAGAAAAGGAAATAAGCTACTTAGAGTCTCACCGTGGTAAATTTCATCTTGAGTTAAAATCTGAAAATCTTCAAATTCATTTTAATTAGCTATTTTCACAAAAAGTGGGTTTAGCAGGTATGTCAGCTATGTGACGGCCATTGAAAGACAGTAAATGTATATGCGCAAAACTTAAACATGATAGAGCGAAATGTTCTTGTGAATTGTAGGGGTGCATCATAATCACTGATAGGCCGCACCCACATGTATTCAGACATATATTCGTTTATATTCCATTGTATACTCATGCATGTTTAGTAAAGAATGAATAGTTCGCTGAGACAAAGTGAACTCAGCAGCATAATGGTGTTAGGATAATGATGTAATGTAATGCTTATTGAATTATGTGAACATAATGCATAGAGGAATTAGTTCGTGTGAAATGTAATTGCAGTAGTTTAAACGTGCACCATATTAAAGTTGCACATGTAATTCATTGTTTGCTTATGAATTGTAATGAAAATGCTTATAGGGAAACGTAAGATGTGTGTTTAAAAGTCATATGTAAAGGCCTGACTATATATATGCTTAGGGAAGGCCTGGTTTATTTTATGTTAGCTTAGGTTGTAGGCCGAGAAAAGTTTCTCTTGGTAAGGCTCTCTGGGCACAAACGGTAGATTTAATTTGCACAGTAGAAGGTTTCTGTTGAAAGTATCTTTCGTTGCAGGTGCAAGGACACATGTCTCGTTAGTAAGACTAACTCTTTGTTTTCGAAAGCTAGAGAGAGGGGAGGCATGGTACGGGGAGTGAAATGGAATTTAGGGATGATACTTTCAGCGGAGAAGGTGCCTGGGACTCAAGGTCATCGCAACCGTCCAGGATGAAGTAACCGTTTCGATGGAAAAGCACAAGAAAGAAGACCTGGCCAAGGAGGCGTGACAAAGGCGTGAACAATTGTATTGTGGTTTTGTATTAGGGATAGTGCCCTGAGGGAGGAGGCCAGAGAAGAGGTAGGGGAGACTAGAGAGAAGGACAGAGCTGAGCTTAGGTAATATGTGATTGCACTTCTTAGGAAGTCTTCACAGCTGACACCTTTTATTCACTCTTGCCTGAGAAAATCGTTATGCAGGGATGTCACTTAGCATTAGTGTAGGGACAGCTATTGATTTTAAGCTTGTTTAGTCCAATGAAGAGCAACTTAGAAATTGGAGCAATCATAGTTTGGTTGATCCTTCTAGAACTTTCTATTCTCCTTATCCTGAGTTGGATGAGATTCCTGCGTAGATTATTATTTGTATTAGTGCCCATCTATTTCTTTAACCTCGTGTTGAGGTGCTTGCACGTTCAGTTATTTTTGGCGATAATAAATTCTCAAACTTGAATTCGGAGTCAGTGGTCCTTTCAGATAAAATGAATGCTGATATATAATCTGATGAGATCCTCTCCTTTACACTATTCAACAGGTAAAAAGATCTTGGCGACCAGAAGGTTCTTATAGATAATTAGATAAGAATCGGCGTTATCAGTTGGTAGCAGAGTAGGATGGTTACCTTTGATGGTAAGGGGAGATCTAGAGCAAGATAGGAGATTAAGTTGCCCCATAGAGCTCGAGTGACGCAGATCCAGAGGACCGCGGGAGAAGGATGTCGGAGGTCGTGGAAAACTGACGGAGAGTGCCGGTGCGGCGGAAGTAGCAGTTCGTAGTAGAGTGAGTATGAAAAGAGTGATGTTTGGTAGATTGCGGTGTTTTATTGTTGTGTGATGTCTTGCGGAGTTGGAAAGAGAGTTGTGTGATTGAGAAATGGACCGTGAGCGCGCGCGGGACCGGGAGATTTATTGTGGTGTAGAATACACCCAGAGTTGAGAACGTTGACCAGAGGTTGTGGGGGTCACGAGACGTCATTGACAGACCCACTGAAGATAGGGAACATATGTGTGAGTGTGTGAATAACCGACGCAGGTCGTAGGTTATTGTGTGCAGAACATCGAGTGATTGAATCCTATCGAGTGCGTTAAAGGCGATTGTCCGGTCGTTTCGCGGACAGACGATTGCCAGATTGAGGTCAACAAGCTCAAGAGGCTGATCGGTTATTGGTAAAACCGACGGTCAGAGAGGTAATTGTTCGGTAGGACGGACATTATTTCAGAGTATGATTGGGACAGATGCGAGCGAGAACGAGTGAATTAGAAAGGAGGGGAACTGCTGCGAGCGGAGGAAAAGTGACGTCAGACAAGTGCCGCGCTGCGATGGGCCGGTTGGTGTGAGCCGCGCTGGTATTGGTGGATTGAAATCGAGAAGTAAAAGCGGACATTTTGAGTGCAAACAAAAAGTTGATTCATCATGAAATGTTTTAAAGCTTTACGGGAACTTTGTAGAGGTGATAGACATGTGGTTGTTCGGGAGGGAGAGGAAGCTCCTCCCGAGGATACACCAGCACATTATATGGCAAAGAATGTAGGATTGCATACTATAATTTGGCTTGAGAATTGGCATAAAATGACAGAAGCAGAAGGAGAATTGTCGTTCCCTCGATATGGTACTTTCAGAATGGAGGTATTGTACCAGCTAAAAAGCGTAATGGCTTCGTTACGACCACTACCTAGACCGACACAGTTTGAGGCATTGCATGCGTGGATTAGAGCAGCACACGAAAGGAATAGAGACAAGAGTCAGGAAAGGGTGAAGAAATCGATCAGGGCATTTCAAGATGCAAAGTGGGATGCACTGGAGAAACGGTGGAGGGTGGCAACGGTTGAAGTGGACAAGTTATACCCACTAATAGTACGAGACGGAAAGATTATAAGAGTCGACGAAGACGACAGTGATCTAGATGACAGCTTGTTAGATAGGTTGTTGGCAGAGAGGCCACCACCATTTAATCCAGATTCAGAAGAGGGAAAGACGACCCCAGCAGTAGCAATAGTTGATGAGAGCCAGAACCAGACTAGCATGAGAGTGGTGGGAAGGATTTCCACAGGAACGGAGGGGGCAACGGCGTCCATGATAACACAGCCTCCTGTTGGGAACACAAGATTACCGGACTCCTTGACAGTACCGGTTACCATAGGCCCTATAGTACCGGTATATGACCTAGACCGAGTGAGAGAAGGGGGCTCCGTACCGACGGGAAGGGAGGAAGGAAACAGTGAGAGTGGGAATGGGTTTGGAGTAAAAGTGGTTCATTTCCCAAGACCAATGGAGACAAGTACGCCGTTACCGGCTACTGCGGACTCTTCCTTTAGGAAAGAAGAGGAGAGACCAGAAAGACCGAGGTCTTTGCGGGAATCTAAGTCAGCTTTGAGGGAGTGGACACCAACAGTAACGAACCAAGAGGATAGGATGCAAGGAGATAGGGCACAGAACGTCTCGGAAGACAGACCAGGTTCCAGGAATATGATGGAAGGGAATAGGTCACAAGGACAGAATAGTGATTGTGATGAGCGGGATGGCTCGGGTTGTCGAGATGTACTGAGGAGTGCAGTACAGGCAAGGTTGCTAGATGTGGTGAGGCTGAAAGCAGAGGTAGACGAAATGATCAGTGGGGGTCTGCCTTTGGAAAGGATAGAAATTTATGGATCAGATGAGCTGCTGTTTGTAGCAAAGGATGTGACTCAAAAAGCTAGAATGGCACATGATAGATTGAAGGAATTGGCCAAGAGATATGAGGTGGACCTGAACAAAACTAAAGCGTTGCAGGGACCACATAGATTGCATTACAGTGATCAGGAGCTGGAGGAGAAAAGAATCACAGGATTAAGGACACACACCAGAGACCTGATTATAGGAATGAGAATATGGATTTTGTTGGACAAATGGGAAGAAAGGTGGTCCAAGAAGAAACCAGTAAAGAGAGCAGAAGGAGAAACGCCGCCGCCAGGAGGGGGGCGACGGGGGTTGGAAATTTTCCTTTACGGGAAGTACAGAATGGAGGGTACGTACATGTGCCGTGGAATAGAGGTGATTTGGCTGCATTTACAAATGATTTTCCTCGGCTGAGGGAAAAACCAGTAGAGTGGTACAAACAGGTTGAGCGGTTTGTGAAAATTTCAAAAGTATTGTGGATTGACTTGAACACTTTGTTTGACATAGTGGTACCGGGAGATTTGTGGACAGCTTGTAAAGTCGCTATTGAGTGGCCGACTTCGGAACCGGATAGAGAGGCGGTTACAAATGGTCCATCACCCCTAGTTATGAAAAAGTATGAGCAGGTGATTACATGGTTGAAACTGAAGATTTTACCTCAGGATATAGATTGGGTTAAGATAGATCGGACTGTACAGGAACCCAAAGAAACGGTGCATGAATATTATGAAAGACTTTTGCAAGCCTTTAAACAGTATAGTGGGTTAGATATCTTGGACCCCAAGGATATGGGACAGTTTGTCTCAAAGTTTGTACTGGGTCTGAGAATGGAAATCAGCCTCATGATACAGCACCATTTGATCTGCTGGCAGAACAAGCCACTAGATGAAATTCTGCGGTATGCGAGATACTGTAGTGATGAGGTGGAATCGAAACATCGAAAGCTAAAAGACAAATTGATGCTTGTCCAGATGCAGACAGCACAGAGTCAGCCTAGTGGAGGGACCTTAGGAAGAAAGCAAGGAAATTTCCAGGGAAACCAGAATGGGCAGGGACAGGGAAAGGGAAAACCAGTAGACCCCAAGACAGGAGTGGACGTGGCCACACTGAAGAAGACCACTGCGTGTCATCTTTGTCGCCAGGTCGGACATTGGAAACGCGAGTGTCCTTTGAACCCAGCTAATCAGTTGCAGGAAGAGGAAGAGGGGGCTCAGGCACCCGCGCAAGAGGTAGTTAACACAATAACGAGACCTAGGACGATGAAAGGGGGTTTACAATTCTCACGCCCAGATTCCCCAAGCTCCAAGGATTTCACAAGGAACACGAACGTACCAACAGATGCCCCTGTTCGAAGATTATGACGAGGATAGCTTAGACCCTTTATCCTGACGGTGCCTGAGGGGGAGGAAGACTGCACACTTGGAGCGGTCTTGGAGGTAGACCAGAGAGGACCTTTGTGGAGGCAGAGATTGAGGGTCATCCTGCCACACTTTTGGTTGATACTGGTGCTACCCGGTCTACTGTAAGATCAGCAGTAGTCCCTAACCTACCCCTCTCGGGACAATCAATCCAGGTTGTTGGAGTAGCGAACAAAAGAATAAGCAGCCCATTGACAGAACCGATCCTAGTAAAGATAGGTTCGTTCCAAACTAGACATCAGTTTGTGCTGTGTGATACGAGTCCAGTTTGCCTTTTGGGAAGAGATCTGTTGTGCAAGTTGAACTGCACGATTTATTGTACACCACGGGGAGTGGATGTCCAGACGACAGATGATGATGCTGACTTTAAAATTACCAATCAGCATCTGTGTATAGATCTGTACCCAATGGTGACTGTGGAAGAACTTCCACCTGATCTGAGAGACGCAGTGTCGTCTGTGGTGTGGGATTTCGCAGGCGACGAAATAGGTCTAATCAGAGGGGTTGAACCAGTGCGGATTGAGGTGAAACAGAATGTTGATTTCCCAAGAACACCTCAATACAACCTGTCGACAGAAACGATTGCAGGAATAAAACCTGTGATCGAGACTTTCATTGAGAAGGGTATTTTGAAAGAGATCAGAGGTAGCCCCTGTAATTCGCCCATAATGGGACTACAGAAACCGAGCGGGAAATACAGGATCGTGCAAGACCTGCGAAAGGTCAACACGATAGTTGTCCCTTGTTGTCCAGTGGTACCGAATCCTTCAGTAATTCTGTTCCAGATCCCATGTGAAGCCGAGTGGTTTACGGTTATCGATTTGTGTCAAGCCTTCTTTTCGATACCGCTCCACGAGGAAAGCCAATTTCTTTTTGCGTTCAGGCTAGAAAATCGTGTGTTAACATGGTGTCGTATCCCTCAAGGGTATACGGAAAGTCCATCGATCTTTAACCAGATCCTGAAGAAGAACCTTGAGAGTCTTGTGTTGCCGCAGAACTCAGTTCTCGTGCAATACATAGATGACTTGCTCATTGCCTCAGAAACAGAAGATGCTTGCAGAATTGACACTGTAGCTCTGTTGAACCACTTAGCAGAGAACGGACATAAGGTGTCCCCGAACAAGCTGCAGTACTGTTTGAAAGAGGTACAGTACTTGGGACACAGATTGGAAAAAGGCAAGAGGAAGGTGTCACCAGATCGAATTGAGGCAATAATGAGCATGGCAGTACCCACGACACAGAGAGAAGTTAGGATGTTTCTAGGAATGGTTGGCTATTGTCGACAGTGGATTCCTAGTTTCTCTTTGAGAGCAAAGCCTCTGCAGAGGCTTACGCACAAGGATGTGAGTGATCCGGTACCATGGGACGAGGAGTGCTTGATATCATTCCTGAAACTGAGAGAGGATTTGTGCAGGGCTCCGGCATTGGGAATGCCTGATTACAACAAAGCCTTTTCATTGTTTTGTTACGAGAGGGAA
Organism: Calotriton arnoldi; assembly: GCA_963921515.1. NCBI lineage: Eukaryota > Metazoa > Chordata > Amphibia > Caudata > Salamandridae > Calotriton > Calotriton arnoldi. The sequence goes on from CAWUFW010018566.1 coordinate 172,750, forward strand.
GGATGTGCATTAGCAGTGTTAGCTCAGAACCATGGAGGTGTCCGAAGACCAGTGGCATACTTTTCAGCTACTTTAGATCCAGTAGCTTCTGCGTTGCCCCGATGTCTAAGATCCGTTGCTGCAACAGGTGTCAGCATTGAAAGATGTGAAAGCATTGTAATGGGACATCCATTGACTGTACATGTGCCACATTCGGTTGAGTTATTGATGACCAGGACCAAGACCCAGCACCTAACGAACAATAAGTTAACGAGGTACGAGCAAGTCATACTTGCCGCAGAGAATGTGACTCTGAAAAGGTGCTCTGTCTTGAACCCTGCGACATTGATGCCTACACCGAACACGGATGATGAAGATTGTGCGGACCATGATTGTCTCGATGTGACCGAACTTAGCACCAAACCAAGACCTGACATTGTCGATGAACCATTGGCTGACCCAGATGAAATTTTCTTTGTCGATGGTTCATGCTTAAGAGACAGTGTGGGGCAATTGAGAGCAGCGTTTGCTGTATGCACCATTTCAGGAGTGGTCGAGGCTGCTTGCCTAGAAGGAGTACGCACCGCGCAGGTAGCTGAGATCATTGCCTTGACCCGTGCCTGTTTGGCCGCTGATCGAATTCGAATCACGATTTACACAGACAGCCAATATGGGTTTGGCGTGGTGCACGACTTTGGGCAGTTATGGTCTCAGAGGGGATTTTTGACATCATCTGGCTCACCCATTCGTAATGGTGAATATGTAAGACAATTGTTGGATGCATTACAGCATCCAAAGGAAATTGCTGTTGTAAAGTGCTCAGCCCATGGGAAGGGGGAGGACTTTGTATCCTTGGGAAACAATTATGCGGACGAGGTTGCCCGCTTCTGTGCAGAACAAGGATGCATATTCACAGAAAGAGAGATAGGGGAGAGCCAAGAAGGAACCGAGCTCAGCATAATGTTGACCATGGCAGACACGTGGGAAGAGCTTAAGCGATTGCAGGATGAAGTTTCAAACCAGGAGAGAGAGGGATGGATCAAAGCTGGGTGTGAGAAAGGAGATGTGGATGTGTGGGTATCCAACGATGGGAGAGCCGTGTTGCCTGAAGAATTGCTGAGTCCGATGGCAAGACTGATACATGGACAGGCACACCTGGGTAGAGACGCAATGATGAGAGTGTTTAGACAGACGTGGTATAACCCACGGTTCCGAGCAATGGCTGAGACGGTATGTCAGAGGTGTGTTACGTGTCAGCAGATGAATGCTGGAAAGAGAACTGTAGTTACGTTGAGTCACATTGGAAGGTCAGGAGGGCCCTTCAATAGAATACAGTTGGACTTTGTGGAGATGCCTAAGTGCAATGGATTGAGGTACATTTTAGTGCTAGTATGTGTATTCTCACGGTGGGTGGAGGCTTACCCCACACGCAGGTGTGACACTCTCACAGTGGCTAAATTACTGCTGAGGGAGCTCATCCCTAGATTCGGGATCCCGACCTCTTTGGAATCAGATAGAGGAGGGCACTTCCATAGCGAAATCATGAAGTTGCTTTGCGCTGCATTGAACATTGACCAGAGACTCCACTGTAGTTACAGACCAGAGGCTTCTGGGATGGTGGAACAAGTTAATGGAACTTTAAAAGCCCGGATGGTAAAAATGTGTTCCTCGACATCCCTGAAATGGCCCGACGCCTTGCCACTCGTGCTAATGAGCATGCGAAGTGTCCCAGACAGAAAGACCGGGTTGTCCCCCCATGAGATATTAATGGGGAGGGCAATGAGATTGCCAGCAGTACCAGCTACAGCCTTGATAAGCATCACTGATGATTTGATTCTCGATTATTGTAAAGGACTCTCTGATGTGGTCCGTTCTGTATCCCAGCAGGTGCAAGCAGCAGTGGTCCCAGCCTCGAGTGATCTGTGCCACGACTTGTGTCCCGGAGACTGGGTGCTCGTCCGAAAGCACGTGAGGAAAAGTTGCTTGGATGCCCGCTGGCGTGGCCCGTATCAGGTGATACTTATCACGAACACAGCAGTGAAGTGTGGAGGATTGCCGAACTGGGTGCATGCTTCCCATACCCGCAGAGTTCCGGCACCCTTGGAAGAAACAGCTCCTCTCGTAAATGAAAATCCAGCTGATGTGGCAGGGCCACATGGGAGGACAAGTCAAGCTGTAAGGGTCGCTGACACAGCTGGTGGTGCACTAGAGCAAGCTGAAGGGGGTTTCCACAGTTCGAACCCTGACTCAGACACCGAAGACAGAAACGGTGCAGTGGGCGGAGAAGAGTCAGATTCAGCCGAAAGAGGAAGTAGTGCACTGGGTATAGAAGGGGAAGGCAGACGAACGAACAGAAGTGCAGAAAGTTGGCCTGAAAGACAGAGGCGACTGAACCTGAGGTTAGCACCTGAAAGAGACCTTGCTCCAGTGTCTGAAGTATCTGAAACGGAAGCAAGTGACGAAGACCAAGCACAAGACAGTCGGCGAAGGTCAAAGAGAACAAGAGTGCCTTGTCGCAGATACTCTACCCCTGAGTGGACTTACACTGTGTTTGATGCAGGGGGTGGTGAGCACGGGAAGATTGAGGTCAGTGCAAGTGGTCCGTCGGAGCCCGAATGTGGTGGTGAAGGTGGAGCTGCTGATGCCAGGGCTCGAAATCGAAGGAACACTGACCCTCACGGTTCCGAATCCCCCGCTTCTGAGTGAAGTCCGAAACTTGGTTTTGCATCGACTCGAATTCCCGCCTTTTGGAGTTGAGCCGTTTTCACATGAAACGCTGATTTTGCGTCTTGAACTTTTGTATCACGTTCTGGTCTTGCTCAATGAGGATCTCATTGTGGATCAGTTATGAACTGTAAATAAAAGTCTAAAAGAAGAAGATAACCTAGGTCCGAGTGGAAGAAGAATAAACTTAGGGACTTTCCACAGAAGAGGAACGAAAACTTAGGGAAGTCTTTTTCTGGACTGTGTAAATAAGTTTGTGATCGGAAAGGGAAAGTCCGGAGATTTCATGGTTGCTCGAGCTGGTTAAGCAAGTCACAATTAAAGGACAGAGACTTTTTCAGGGTTCTTTGCAATAACCAAGACTTTTGAGAACTTTCGAAACCATGGAGCCGGGAGATCCCAATCGTAGATCAAAGTGGATTGTAGGCATTCTTATAAGTAGTGTAATAATTTCTATAATCATAGTAGTTGTAGTCTCATACACTGGTTCGCACGAGCAAGAAGTAGAGGAGGTGACAGGGACACCTACACCTATCACACCTAGTCAGAAGGGGGTTGACAGGGCAGCTGATAGAGCTTTGCTATTAGAAGAAAGTCGTAGACTACATGTAGATTTATCTAAAGGGGATTTTAAGTTGAATGCATATGCTAAGTTGTTGTATGAGTATGTTGATGTGATGGATGCGAAAGATTGTTATGTGTGTATGCAGTTGCCTACTTCGGTGGATGAAGGTATTAGGTATCACCATCTTCCACTGACTTATGGTATTTCATGTAGTCTTTTGCTTAGTTTGTTTTATGAGAGAGATCAGTTCGAGTATTTCTTTTCCAATTTCGACGCAGTGCTTCCTGAAGTCCCAGCTTACAAGCATTTGAATAAGTATGACTATTATAAGACCGAGGACAGACTGAGGAAGTACTTCATACCGAGTTTGGAATTGGATACAGCATTCGCACACAGAAACAATCTGACTTGTTTAATGTCGGATGTAGAGAGAAAGTTTGTAGATCAGGTCGAGGATAGGTATAGAAAGCTGACTCACTCCCGAGACTTGGGGCATCACAGAACTGATTGGACAGAGGAAGAACGGTTGCATAAGACCAAGGGAAGCTATGGTCCTATAGCGTTAGATAAGGAGCAGAGGGGTAAGTTGTGTATAAGGCGTTATCAGACTTACTACGAGAAGGTAGCAGTGGGACAAAGTACCTGTGATCACGTTTTCACCATGGCAGATGTAGCAAAAGATTTTCTCCAAGGTCCTGTACAAGTGATACCAACGGTGTATTACGTATGTGGGAAGAATGCTTATGTGAGGTTGCCTGCAAATTGGTATGGAACATGTTATTTGGCAATAATATTTCCAAAGATTTACCATACAGAAGATTTAGATCTTCTAGAAGGTGGAGGGCATTCAAGAACGAAAAGAGCTGCAAGTGCAGGAATTGTAGTGGGAGATATCTTTGGAGCTATGATACCTAGTCTGGGAGTAGTCTTGAATGATGTGAAGATTCGGAGGTTAGCGACTGTGGTGGATGAATTTTCGATGATTACAGCAAAGTCGTTGGTGTTGGTGGAAGGAGAGATGTTGTCGATAAGGGGAATGGTTTTGCAGAATCGCCTTGCTTTAGATGTCCTATTGGCAAAAGAGGGCGGAGTCTGTAAAATGCTGAAGGTTCAAGAGTGCTGCACTTATATACCAGACCGTAGCAAGGATCTGGAGAAATATATAAGTAACATCACTACGATCCACACAAAGATAGCGGATTTGACCGAAGAAGGGGCCTGGGAAAAGGTCGGAAAGGGTTTTGGTCAAGTGGGAGGTTGGTTTGCGAACCTAGGAAAGGGATTCCTTGGATACTTTCTGAGACCCCTCTTTATCTTGGTGGGTTGTGTGGTTGGCTTGTGGATTGTGATCAAGGCCTACAAGTGGTATCGAGCAGGCCGAGTCAAGAGAGCTTTGAGGGAAAATGACATGAGGTTGGCAAGACTGCAGGACAGTCAGTATCAAAGGCTCAAGAGCATGGAGACATTTAGATCAGGGAAGATGGCAACAAGTTCTGTTTAGGTCGGTTCCTTCTCCGAGGGAGTAGAATGAAATGTGATGACAGGAGTCATCAAAGGGGGGAACTGATAGAGCGAAATGTTCTTGTGAATTGTAGGGGTGCATCATAATCACTGATAGGCCGCACCCACATGTATTCAGACATATATTCGTTTATATTCCATTGTATACTCATGCATGTTTAGTAAAGAATGAATAGTTCGCTGAGACAAAGTGAACTCAGCAGCATAATGGTGTTAGGATAATGATGTAATGTAATGCTTATTGAATTATGTGAACATAATGCATAGAGGAATTAGTTCGTGTGAAATGTAATTGCAGTAGTTTAAACGTGCACCATATTAAAGTTGCACATGTAATTCATTGTTTGCTTATGAATTGTAATGAAAATGCTTATAGGGAAACGTAAGATGTGTGTTTAAAAGTCATATGTAAAGGCCTGACTATATATATGCTTAGGGAAGGCCTGGTTTATTTTATGTTAGCTTAGGTTGTAGGCCGAGAAAAGTTTCTCTTGGTAAGGCTCTCTGGGCACAAACGGTAGATTTAATTTGCACAGTAGAAGGTTTCTGTTGAAAGTATCTTTCGTTGCAGGTGCAAGGACACATGTCTCGTTAGTAAGACTAACTCTTTGTTTTCGAAAGCTAGAGAGAGGGGAGGCATGGTACGGGGAGTGAAATGGAATTTAGGGATGATACTTTCAGCGGAGAAGGTGCCTGGGACTCAAGGTCATCGCAACCGTCCAGGATGAAGTAACCGTTTCGATGGAAAAGCACAAGAAAGAAGACCTGGCCAAGGAGGCGTGACAAAGGCGTGAACAATTGTATTGTGGTTTTGTATTAGGGATAGTGCCCTGAGGGAGGAGGCCAGAGAAGAGGTAGGGGAGACTAGAGAGAAGGACAGAGCTGAGCTTAGGTATTATGTGATTGCACTTCTTAGGAAGTCTTCACAGCTGACACCTTTTATTCACTCTTGCCTGAGAAAATCGTTATGCAGGGATGTCACTTAGCGTTAGTGTAGGGACAGCTATTGATTTTAAGCTTGTTTAGTCCAATGAAGAGCAACTTAGAAATTGGAGCAATCATAGTTTGGTTGATCCTTCTAGAACTTTCTATTCTCCTTATCCTGAGTTGGATGAGATTCCTGCGTAGATTATTATTTGTATTAGTGCCCATCTATTTCTTTAACCTCGTGTTGAGGTGCTTGCACGTTCAGTTATTTTTGGCGATAATAAATTCTCAAACTTGAATTCGGAGTCAGTGGTCCTTTCAGATAAAATGAATGCTGATATATAATCTGATGAGATCCTCTCCTTTACACTATTCAACAGGTAAAAAGATCTTGGCGACCAGAAGGTTCTTATAGATAATTAGATAAGAATCGGCGTTATCAAACACAGTGCATTTGCCTTATTACAGTTTGGAACTGATGAGGGCTGACCACAGGGGATCTAGTAGAGCTTTAGCAGATCTTGCAGCACGTCACCAAGAAGACCAAGGCTAACATGCAAAGTAAACCCTCCCCCCCCAGAGGAGTCTGAGCAGAGTTTTTCCTTATTGCCACAAGGCCAGTTTCCAACCTGTTCACTTGAAGAATATTTATGGAAATCACAACTTGAGGACTTTTAGAGCCCACATAAAATTCAACATTACATGCCAGTATCCAGTCAGCTGTGACATGTAACCAGAGCCCGGATGTTGCAATTGTTCTGAGGCCAATATTGCTCATCCCTAGAAGGTTAGTCAACACTGATGTTAGTTGAGAATGTATTCAAAGTTATTTTCTGTCTTCTCTGTCAAGGTATCAAATGAAACCCAATAGAAATTGTATGGGTGATTCATTCTGTTGTTTAAATTTTAGTATGATTTCTCAAACCCTAGCATTGTTGGTCCAGAAGGGGAAGAAATCTATCAGCATCAGTCTGCTATTAGTTATCCGTTAGACCAACAATCATGCTTTGCTATCCATCAGTTCTCAAGGTGGGGGATGTGCAGTTAGAGCATACTAGCCCTGGCTTCACTCTACTTCTATTCATAGAGTTCATATCATGGGTGAAATGCAGTAGCACTGATTCTTTGAATCAGTTAATACCAATAATCTGCTATTTTTTTCTTTGCATCACCCCTCCTCCTTTCCTCCATGGTTCTTTCCTCCAGGTCTTGCTTGCCTGAGTCTAGTCAATGAGAATAGATGGAGCTCTATCCAGCACACTGCATTCTCTGCCGTAAGACTTTCAAGTGCCTCATAAGCACAGCTTCTGCAGCTCTCTCCTTCATAACACTTCAGAAGCTTCTGTGCAAATCAGCAACTTCCAGCATTGTAATTCCTCCCAGTATTTTATGAGCACTTGTTTCTGACACTTAATTGATGGTGGTGACTTCTATTTGTTGTTTTGTTTATAGAGGAAACTAGCATACACTTTGTACCTGTTAGAAATTGGGTCTCTAGTTGGCAGAGGTTTGCACCTTGTCCAGGTAGGGACCACAATCCTAGTCAGGGTAAATCAGATACATAACCTAAATTAACCTGTGCTCACCCTCTGGTAGCTTGGCACACAGCAGTCAGGCTTAACTTAAGAGGTAATGTGTAAAGAATTTGTGCAACACTTAAATTACTGTAACACAGTGAAATCACCACAAAAGACCCCACACCAGTTTAAAAAATAGAGAATATTTATCAGAGTAAAACAAGGCCAAAACGATAAAAATCCAATAAGCAGAACTCCAGATATTAATTTTTAATAATAAACTGCAATATAATGCTTAGGAGTCATTAGAGCTTAGGGGTTACTTGAGGTCGTGCTAGACCGGGCTAAATCCAGAGTTTCAGGCCAACCACGATGAAGGGCTGGCCGGCTACAGGACCCATGCAGGGCTGCTGACAAAATACCTTCGATGGAGCAAGCGTCATCCTCGAAGACTCGATGCAAGGTGTCGAGGAGGTGCTGCTTCTTTGTCAATCTTGTGGATGGAGGTGAAGCGTCGGCCCCAATCTGTGGAAGCCAGGAAGGCTTTAGCATTGAACCCCTTTACGATGCAGGAACTGCGTCGATGTCGAGCCTTGCTGCCTTACAGTCCATTGAAACGATGTCATTGCTCAGCTCCTGCGTCGAAGGGCAATGTGTGGGCTCTGATTGGCAAGTCGTCACTGTGTTGGTTTTGATTTTTCTGGACAGCAGAAATCACCTTTCAAGGGCCCAGGACTGGGTTGGCACCACTTGGCAGGTCAGGACTCACAGATGGCAGAGCCCGGGTGCTGTTGCAGAGTTGAAGGAAGTCTTTGATGACCCTGAGACTTCAAAACAGGGGACAAGCCAGCAAGCTCTGGAGAAACTTGGGTGCAAGGATGTAGAGAGCAGGGTAAGTCCTTCTCACTCCCAGGCAAGAATTAGCAGGCCAATACAGCAAAGCAGGTAGTCTGATTGTACGCCTGAAAAAGGAAATGGATAAGAAATGGTGCTTTATCAACCAGAACCTGGCAGCCAGACAACTGGGCAAAATACCATGGGTCCCAGCGAACATGCAGGACCGCCTTCTCGATGTGTTCCCAAAACTGGAGCTTCATTAGGGGTATGGAACTCCATCCATTGCCCACAGAGACTGTCTGACCACAATCGTCCCTCAAGCAGATAATCGGCAACCCCAACTTCACACCAGGGATGGAAACATGTGAGTTCCAGATCTAAAGGTGGAGGGAATGCTTTAGAGTTCATGATTTCTGCTCCACCTGAAATCATTTGCAGAAATAAGCTAGGATATGAGATTCTAGAGTCAGAGGGCTCTCATCTACAAATTAGACACTAGATATACTAGAGTTGTGTTGAGGACTGGACCACTAGGAAACTAACACATTTCAAACAGTTCCTCCACTAAACACCTTGTCTCCAGAATATATGCAATTCTCAATTTCCAGCTTAGCACACACAAGGTCCTCTTTCAGATGCAATGTGAAAAAACAATTGTATTTCCCTTTACGCAAACCAATGGCAGGAGATATTTGTATGGCCCAATAATTTTGCATGTCACACCAGAGAAAAGGAGTTCTTTTCTAAAAATCTCTTTCAATGGCCCCTCACATCAGCACAGTCAGACATTATTAACCATATACATCCCAGCCCTTGCTGGAGGAGTTGTGGAGAAGTGGGATCCCTGCTCCACATTCTCCCCTGGGAACTGTTACCCCATTGGTTAGGGTTGGCCAGGAGCTTCTCCCACCCACGGGCTGGTGCTGGGCATACATGTGGCACCTCTAGTACCTTTCAGAACAACTCTGTACCTGTGGAAGACAGAGGAAGGACTGACCTGTGAGAAGAACCCTAAAAGCTGGACCTGATTCCACTTGAACTCAGGACTGAGAAGCAGACTCCAAGGGGCAGCTGGCGGACCTCCTGGTATGCTACAAGGACAAAAAAGCTGCAAGAAGTCCACTTTAGTGAAGAGCCCAGCTGATCAGTACCAACTGTACCTGCCCTGGACCCTGCAGGTGGCTTCCACTGGTCTTGACTTCTAGGTAGTGTCCTGGTCCCCTTTTTAGTCACATTTAAAGGTTTGAAGGGCATTGTGGGTAAGAAAATCTGTTGGGATCTACGAGAGGCACACCACCAGAGTGCACTCCTGCCTAACCCCAAAACCTGGGTCTTAGAAACTTTAAAAAAACTTTTGCCTAAGGAACCGAGAGAAGACCAGGTAAAAACTGCCAGGTTAATCCAATGAAGGTCCATTGCTCTGAGCCCAATATTCAGGTTGCTCCTGTTCTGACCTTTTCTGCAGCAGTAAATCCATTTAATAAGGATGTTGTGGAGAAGGTATCTGCCTCATGGAGCCCTGTTCAGCTACAGCTTACAGACTTGCCTTGCTGGAGGAATCCGAGCTCCAAAAAAGGGTCTATGTACGAACATGGATATCTTCACCAGGCGAAGGAGCCAAAAGTATCCTGCCGGCGAGGGACATTCTTTTAATGTGTAGTTTGAATTTCTCCTGCTCTGAGATTTCCTGCCAAAATTTATTGGCTTCATTCTTACATGATTTATGCAACACAGATATGCCTGCAGTCCTTTCTTAAGTGCATTATATTACTGCAAAACTGGGCCACGCTCATTGCATATTGATCTTTCATGCAAATATCATAATGTTTGGCCTCATGTCAACAGATCTCCAAAGATCTCTTGCGGATCTGCAGATTTATTGCCAATTACACTATTTTTTAAATATTTGTGTTGTTTTTTTCATAAAAACTAAAAACAGAGTCACAATATGTAAATGGAGATGATTGGCTCTCACGTTATACTGTCAAATTAAGTGAACTACAATACATAATGATTATATCCAACGTCACTTGGCCCAGAATTGTATTCATGATCCCATTGTTGTATAGACCGCATGTAGTTCAGCTACCAAGGAACCACTGGGGAGCGGAAGGTACCTCATGAACTTGTATGCCTAGTATTTCCAACAATGGCATTGGACTGTTGTACAAGAGAAGAGAGAAAGGAAGAAAAAAACCAAGAAGAGGAACCAATATCCCCTCAACCACCCAGGAGGAGTTTTGATGCTCAATGAGGAAGGCGCCTTATTGTGTGGGGAAGAGGGAAGCGCACAAGGATGTGTTAGAGCCACAGACTGAATCTAATTGAGTGAATATTTCAGATATCTGGGATATGGGGCCTTGGGTACTGTTTATCAGGCTGAGAGATAATGTGGGGGGTGAGAACCATCACTGGGGAGGACCCTAAGGTTATACAAAGAAGTGGGGAGGACATCAGGAGTCCATGTTAGTAAAGATGCATGTCTCTGTTGTTTAGAAGGGGCAATCAAGGGAGCCTCTTATCAATCTTGATTCTCTCTAAGAGTGACTGCATCCCAGTTATTCACTACAGGTCACTTTCCTCAGTGCAGAGGTCAGTGTGCTCAGCTAGCACCCATCGTTGGAGTTCTCTCTTCCAGGTGACCAGTAGGGGTGGCATGGAAGACTTCCATCTCATGGATATGGTATGTTTGGCATTATCAGGGCAAGTTTAGCAAAGCTCATGGTAACCATCTTAGCATTTGGCCTTGGGAAAAGTCTGACGAGACAAGCCCAGAGACCATCAATATCTGACCTGTCAGTGAAATGAGCGATGTCCCTTAGTACCTTTGCCCAGAAGAAACTCAAGGAAGGCCCAGGTCCTGTGGATCAGGTCAGCCAGAGAGGCACGGCAACTAGGGCAAACATCAAATGCTATGGTGCAAACAAGGCACAGCCTATGTGGAGTGAGATAAGCCCAATGTAGGGTGTGGAATTTTATACACTTGAACATGGTATTCGGAGAAAACTTGTGGGGTATTCTAAAGTTCTTTATCAGTCCTTTTCTCAAAGAGGGTGAATGGCATGTCCAATAGTCTATGATGTTTGAAGAAGCTCATTTATTTCAAGATTGACACAATGGACCTTCCAATGTTTCCGGAGTGCCCCCTGCACAGAACCATACATAAAGAACATACCACCTAACAGAGAGTACTGGGCCATCAGGTCCTAAAAGGAGGATAAGAACCCATCAGAAAACAGGTCTCCCACCATCTTCTGACCCACCTCCCTCCACAACTCCAAGTCCTAGGTCCCCGTAGGCAGCCCACAAGGAGGGATGCTGGAGCATAAGGGTGTGGAATCTTCACAAGGGAAATATTACGTTTGTAACAGCTCAGGGCAGGGAGAGGAGCAAGGAGACCCACTTCGGGGGCCTAGGGCCAAGGAAGAGTGGTCTGTGGATACCGCCCTTCGCAAACTGGGCTTGGGAAAAGCCTGTTTCATATAAGTAATGTCCTGCTAACCAACAGATCCATCACCGAAACTGCACAGAAAGATAACAAGCCAGAAAATCAGGGACTCCCAAGCCAGCCTCAACATTCAGCAGTCGAATCTTAGAGAGAGCACTCTACCTACATCGTGCGCCCCTGAGCAGGTTGGTGAGGAAGGCATCTAGCTCCCTGAATATCTTAGCGTGATGAGTGTGATGTTGAGAAAGTAATAAAGAATTTACGGCAGCATTACCATCTTAGCAATCACTACAGGTCCCGACAAGGATAACTGCAAGGTGGTTCAAAATGCAACATGAGATTTGAGAGTCTGTACAGCCTTACCCAAGTTTCCTTCCAGGCGGTCACTATGCGTGTGGATGATATGTATGCCCAGATATCAGAAGATCCTAAGGTTCCATGGGAATATTGCTTCACCCAGTCGGATTGTCTGCTCTGGAAGGGATTCCCAGAAGGAGAATGCTAGGGATATGGTTTGATTAATCCTGAGCCCATTGCCTATCAATTCATATGTTTGTAAACTATGAGAAACCTAGCAGCATGATTCTTGGAGTTAGAAGTGGTTGATTTAATGAGCAAAGGAGTTGTATTTAAATGGTGAAAGACCTTGCATGCTTAGGGAATATACGGCCAGATATACGACGCGCAAAATAGCGCCTCGCAAATTGCAAGTTTTTTGCGACTTGCAATTTGCGAGGCGCTCTTTTGGATGTACAACAGTGTGTATCACACTGTTTGCGATTCCCAATGGGGTCGCAAATTGAGAGGCTCATGAATATTAATGAGCCTCTTGCAATTTGCGACCCCATTGGGAATGGCAGGTCCTCCCAGGTATGGTGATCTGCTGGGCTCAGCAGACCACCATGTCTGGGACTGCTTTTAAATAAAGCAGTTTAAAAAAAAAAATGCAGCCCGTTTTCCTTAAAGGAAAACGGGATGCATTTAAAAAGAAGAAAATGAAACGTTTCGTTTCATTTTTAAGGGCAGGTAGTGGTCCCTGGGACCACTGCCTGCCCTTAAAAATATTTTCCCCTGCATTTGCAAGGGGAAGGGGTCCCCTGGGGACCCCTTCCCTTTATGGAGTGCATTACCACCCTCTTGAAGAGGGTGGTAATTTGCAGTGTTTTGCGACCACAATTGCGGTTGCAAAACATTCATAAATGGGCTTGCGCTCGCTATTAGGAAGGGAACGCCCTTCCTAATAGCGAGTCATAAAACCTATTTAGCGAGTCGCTAAATAGGCTTTGTACATGGCCTATGCTGTTTTTGCATGCGCAAACGGGTTCACAAACCCGTTTGCGCATGCAAAAAAGGTCGTACATCTGGCCCATTGTGGCAGGCACCCACAAATAGGCTACATCTTGAAAAGAAAGTAAATCTTTCCAAGGTTTTATGATAGCCTTGAAATGAAAAGTTTAGGCAGAAGGTTCTACAAGGTATGCTATATAGGGCCGAATGCCTCTATATGAATCAATTAACATCAGTGGCCCTTAAAATTGAATTTAAATTTAGATTGGTTGGTGTTCTCCAATTGCTGGTACGCTATTTTGAATGTAACTTCAGGCTTGTAATGATACTTTAAGGCCATCAGGGCACACTGAGGGTACAAAAGACTGCTTATAAGAATTGTTTATTAAAATTAAAGACTGGTTTGGTTTAGGCAGAGACCATTAGAATAATTTTAGTATGAATTATGTGTTTAGGCAGTCCATTAATTACATAATTACGTCTTGTGTGGCCACTCTACAGTGTATTCCTTTTGAAACATAGGTTATCGGCTAGTGGTACTAGAAATATGTAGTTCCTTCTAGAGCAGGAGCAGCTGGAGATCTTTGAAAGTGATGGGGAGTAATACTTGCCAAGAGTTCACCCCATTTTTTCAACATTTGCCCTGAGAGTACCCCATATGTTAAGAATTGCCTTCATTGTGCCAGTGGCAACATTTTGCTTCTGATTATGTCATGACAAAAATTACATTCAATAATCCAGTACCAGAATTTTGCCTTGGATACTGTCCATATACCATGGGTGGCCAGTATGTTAAATATGACCTCTAGTATTTCAGAGCCAGTATTTTATCATGGGTTATCTCCACCAACCCACACCCTCTGCCCCAATATGCCATAGCGGCCCTCTGTGAGGCAAAGAGTTATCTCCAGTATGCCAGCACCAACCTTTTTCCATAGGTATTTCATGGTCTGCATTTTTCAGTGAGTGCCCCCCCTTATGCCAAGAATTACCTGCAATGTCACCATGCAGCCTTTTGACATGGGTGCCCACTGTTATGTTTCATATAGGTACCCTAATATAGGCCCGGGTAATATCATACACCTTCACCTACATTATCTCCCTTATACTACACAGTAACGAGCCTTTAGGATTGAACCTTTACCTAGTTCTAGTCCTGGGCACAGAAGGAGGGTTTTCCCTGAACAGTAGCTTCCTATAACTTCATCAATGGACTCATACAGTATGAATGAATATTCATGATGGTTCTTGGAAACCAGGCAGGGGCTACACCACCTGCATAATATCTACGTACAAGGTTCATCCCATACGTCATCCTCAAATCCAACAATGGCTAATACAAGAAACAAGGGACAAAAATACCCTAGATACTTTTTGTATAAATACAGCACATCTTGCTAGGGTTAGCAGAGGGAACCGAGACTTCCAGGCCGACACACTGACCAGAGACGCTGAGGCTCCTGCATGCAGACGCTCCAGCTGACAGTGGTCTAACACATCCCTCGCGGGGTGTCCAACTCGAGACCAGGATGGGGTCCCACACTCTCTCTCTCCAGGTAATGGGGTTCGACCAGATCCTAGAGGGGTTCTTGGCTTCACACCTACTCACATGCTAGGTACACTTAGGTACATCTAGATAGGTATCGTAGAGTACGCGCACTTTTATCATGCATTTTATATTCATGTATGTATCCATGATTATTGCAAGATGGTAGAACTGTACTATCCTTTTATTTTCACTGTACTGCCAATCATATATATCTGCTACTGTCCAACGGTTGTTGCAGCACATCTATTTTACATTAGAAGAACAACTGTGCAATAAATTCTTATTGTAACACGCCCGACTGCTTCTTCTGTGTAATTCTCTGAGACCGAATAAGTAAGCACGAGTGACTGAGCTAAAAGTAGTACATTGTTCCCACGATCCTGGGGGATCAGGGTTGTCATGTTCTGAGGTTGCCAGAAACTATTCTCTCCCCGATAAGAGGAGATTCTAGTGGCACTGTGAGCTAGCTAAAACAGAAAGGCTAACATTCTCGGTGGGGGTGCTCAGAACCAGTCTACCACCAATCCTGTAGGTTATATTATCCGAACGCGCAGATCCTGTATGGGTAATATAGGAACTACACGACATGGCGCCGCCAAGGTTGGTTGGGTACTTATTTAACAGTAGAATCTGAGTAGTTCAGTCGTCCTATTCTCAGAGACCCCTACTCACAAAACGCCAGAGACATCTGGAGTGGGTGGGCACAAACTCCGCCACAGCTGAGTAGGCTAAAAAATCGTATTTATTAGCTGTTGGTTAATCAAGCTTGAAGGACACAGTGTTCCTAAAATTGTGCAAAATAAACCTTATCTTAGTTTCCTTGAACAAACTTCTTTGTTACAAAAATGACTTAGGGCAGAGATAACGTAGTAGATCTACAAATCTCAGCCGGAGAAGAAGATTCAAACGCAATTCAAATTGCACCTAAATTCAGACGTACGATCACCCTGAAACTATTAGAAAATGGTTTATCAGCTAGTGGTGGCATAGTAGCTTTCGTGATTGAGGCACACGAATCAAACAAAACAGAGGTATTTTATTCGTGGGCTACATTTCCAGAAGCAGATGCGAGAACACAGACATTTCACTACTATACAGAAGGAGATGCACCAGTGGAATATGGTCCGTTCGAGGACATAGAGGTTCCACTCACGTACCAGGAACACTTATACTGGTTTAAAGGCGCCCTACCCCACACAAGAAATAGAGTAAGATTAGGCCCGCTCGGAGGAGACGGGGCAACATGGCCGATATTAGCGGCCTACACACCACATCCTGACATTGACACAATGCCACAGGCAGACTTACTCATACAACACAAGGATTTAATTAAAATCTGCAGAAACTTGACGCAATTCGTCATGAGGACTTTCACAGTCCAACCTGCAACAGTTGCAACAAATGGTACTCAATCTCAAGGTACAGCAACTAAAATCACACCACAAACATTACTCGCGGTAATGGGCAAAATGCCCTCGAAACGTGAACAAATGCCATTCTGGGTAGCTCAGAAAAGAACTCAGCTCGAGGTAGTATTCCCGAATACTACCCCGTATGAAAAACACAGAATGCTAACAATCTACTTGCCCATGGGGATAACACCACAAGTAGAAGTTTGTACCACTTGGGGTACAGTCTTCGCTGCAATTTATACCAGAACTCATGGTCTTCCTTCATTTGCAGTAGTACCTGATGTGTTAAGACAAATACAAAACGAGTATGGAGCAGAGCCTGCCCTAAACTTAGGGATGAAGTTACTAGGTAACTATGATCAGGTATCAGCCATAATTCTAGCTAATATTAAAGGGGAAGCAGCTTCGGTGGCAATCCGCCAATGCCTAAGGGAGTTCAGTCCTATAGATCAACAACACGAACTACCCAAAATAATTGAAACTGCATATGCAGAATTACGCAGAGACAGTTTAGGTGGGAAAGCTTTAAAACCACAACTGATGGGCAGTCTTGAAAAGGACACTTCCAAGCAGACACCAGCTTCTTCTAAAAAGAAGTGGGATAATAAAAAACAACAAAACTTTAAAGGAAACAGATCTCAATCCCGAGGCAGATCTCCTCCACAGGAGCCCTCCGAAAGGAGGTATAATCTCAGGAATAGGGATAATATTAGGAAACCTGACAGGTATCAGGATACTGATACACGTTCCTCTCGTTTCAGGGTTCGACGAAAAACTCAGAGAGAGAAGAACGGTCAGAACACAAGGAAGAGCGTACAAAGTCCAGAGACAAACAGCACGCTCAAGACTATACTTCCAAAAAAGAAGAAAAGCCAAAATCAAAACCTCAGTTTAAGAAGAAGAAAGTTGCATGTCTAAGGATCAGACATGCCCAGAATTCTGAGGACACAACTTCTGAACGGGGAATGGGCTCAGACGATGCTAGACAGTGTGGCAGAAGTAACAATAGCTCGCCAGAACCTGATGGAATTTCTGGTGACAGCGGACTTGAATGATTACATCATGGTGAAAACACCAGATACGAGGGTAAGCGTCCCACATAAGTTATATGAAATAACACTCCGAATGGAGGGGGACAAGCCCATGAAAGTTAAAGGTCTCTTTTGAAAGAATCTGTCATCTGGTTCTGACATCCTATTAGCTGGACAAGATTGGCCGCCAGCATTCGTTATGGAGTGCCCCAGGGGAGAAATGGTAATTTTTCTAGCCTTCTCCACCCTCGTTCCCATTCATTTAAAACACACATATGCACGGGAGTGGGCAGTTGCCCTAGCTCCAGCATTGTACAAAAATCATGCTGGATGGGATGAGGATTCAACCCACCACATGACCCCATTAAATGTTTCACCAAATGCACAGAGACAATATCCAATAAAGCAAGAAGCTAAAAAACAGGTCAGGGAGATCTTAGATCAACTTGAATACCAAGGGGTGATCGAAAATTGCACCTCACCAATGAACAATCCTTTGTTTCCCGTAATGAAACCAGACAACTCATATCGTCTAGTTTTAGATTACAGACATTTAAACACATGCAGAAAGACATTCGCTGTTCAAAATGCACACAGTGCCGAATTAATGAATAACATTTTGCGGAAAAAATGCAAAACTACACTTGATATCTCAAATGGATTTTTCAGCCAAAATATAGCGCCTGAAAGCAGGTATTTGACCGCATACTCAGCGTTGGGGTCCCAGCGACAATTTTGTCATCTCCCCCAAGGGTATAGGAATAGCCCAGGGTTATTTTCAGCAAGAGTAACCGAATGACTCCAAAATTTTGATGAGGAAGCATTTTCCTATGTGGATGATATTTATCTGACGGACGATGACTTAAAAAGGCACTTGACCAGGGTGAGCACGATAATTATGGGATTCGCCTCTGAGAGCTACAAATTTAATTTTAAAAAATCAAAAATCGCCCACCTCAATGTCCTGTTTTTAGGATATGAGCTTTCAAGTGAAGGGAAAAGTCTGGCAGCCAACTTTTTAGAAAAGTGTGCGCTGCTCCAACCTCCAAAATCATTAAAAAATTTACAATCATTACTGAAATTCCTAAATTTCGGCAGAACATACATTTTGGATTACGCGGAAAGAGTAAAATCTTTCTACGACTTAATAAAACCTGACTTTTCAGTTAGACAATGGACACTGGAACACACAAACATTCTACGTTCACTACAAGAAGACATGATAGCTTCAAAACACTTACAGACGCGGGTAAACGTACACAACTTAGTGATCCGCATAATAGCGGGTCAATGCGGGTACACTTACTTAACTTTCAATGAAGGCGAAACAGTACCAATCACTTACAAATCACACCTGTACACAAACGCAGAAATACGTTTCACTTCAACAGAGAAAATCCTGACAGCAGTTCAGACCGCTGTACCAAGAGAAAGAGCACTGGCTCCGGGAAAACGTATAATTGTCGTAACACCGGTACCAGCCTTGGAAGCTGTTACAAAGGCAAGCATTCCAAATGCAAAAGCCTTACATCCGAGATGGATACAATCTGCTAATTCTCTTACTGCAATGGATGTTGAATACAGATTTGATCCAAGTCTAAAAACACAAGCATTTCTACAATACGAACAAGAATACCCTCTACCTAATGAAATCTTGCCTCTAGATCAGTACGAATATATAATTTACACTGACGGATCTGCTCAACCAGCCATAGGGAGTAAGCAACAATACAGCGCAGCATGTGCTATCGTTAAAGGTTGCATGCGGGATGGAATGTTCCATCCAAGTTGCACCAAAATGCAATCTCTAGGAGACTACACAGCTCAGTTGGCAGAGTTAAAAGCGCTGATACTGGCACTGGTGAATATGGATCACGAATTCCCCACACTGATAGCGTGTGATTGTTTTTACTGTGTGCAATCATACAATGAATGTTTACATCATTGGGAACAAAACGGGTTCAAAGACGCAAAAGGTGGCACAATTAAGCATAAAATGCTATGGAAACAGGTAGTTGAGTTGAGAAACGAACTACCACGGGCTCACGTGATTCATACACTGAGTCATCAACGTGATGGCGTTCACGTTGAAGGAAATTCATTGGCTGATGAAGCAGCGAAGGGGGCTGTACGCACAGCTTCTGAAGCTGCAATCACTCGTTAAAAAACAAGGATAGATGGTGAGATTATGGTCGCTGTCATTGCTTCACGCAAAGGCAGCTCAGCAGTACCAAAGAAATTTCCACTCAAGTACTCCTACAAGTTAGATGCAAACAACATTCCATATGCTCAGATTCCTGGAGTGGGGGACAGAGTAATACCAAATATGGATCGTAGGCAAGGTTTGATTATTGCAGCACACGAGGGTTTGGGCTCTGCGCATACAGGCGTTACAGCGACTATTTCATTGTTGAAACAGCGCTATTGGTGGCCAGGTCTGACAAAACAAACTAAAGACTACGTCTTGAAATGTGACATCTGCCAGCAGATGAGAGGCTCCACCATAACACGCCCGGCACAGACACCATTATTGAAATCAGACAAACCTCTCGCTTGTGTGTATCTGGACCACTGCGGTCCCTTACAATCAGATGGGGCTTACAAGTATATCATGGTTGCAGTGGAATCATGCTCAAGATTTCTATGGGTTTGGCCTCAGCGCTCGGCTGACACTCGAGCTGTTATCAAAGATTTGTGAGTCTTTATCGGGACATACGCAGTTGGCACGTTACATTCTGACCATGGCCCGGCGTTTAGCTCTCGGGCTTACAAAGAGGCCATGGAAAGTATGTATGGGCGTAGCATTGTGGTACTCCTCTCTGTACCATCCTGAGGGAAATTCGGTTGTGGAAAGGAAAAACCGGGACCTAAAGCAATCTTTAACAGCTAGGGTATTAGGCAAGGGCGGTAGTTGCGTCAATCATATATATGGGGTATAGCGAGCTCGCAATAACCAGCCAAGAAATTCTCTAGGGGGTATCACTCCTTACGAGGTCCTATTTGGGACAAGAATGTGGGTACCTGATCTTGATTGTGAAGGCGCAGTGGCGGATGAGAAACCATTTGATATCCATGATCGTTTGGCTGTTTTACAGGATCTAAATGAATGCAGGACACAACAAAGTAATGTCCACCTGAAACAGACCGCCACTGGGGAAGTGAAGGCAGTCACGGCAAGACCTGTCTGGATCCCAAAAGTCGGGGATCTGGTCAGAGAGAAAATAGCGGATAAAAAAGAATTTGGGCCATCCTACAGAAAACCTGTACCGGTCCTAGCAATTCAAGGAACAAGAACTGTACTTCTTCCGCCTCTTGCCGGAAAAAAGGAGAAAAGATTTGTCTCAATCGACTTAATCAAACCACACTATGTGGCCGATACTGAACAGTAGGCCTCGTGGACTCCGCTGTAGCAGACGCCCTCCTCTAGCTACAATCCAAGAAGTTCAAACAGAAAGACTCATCACGTTTGAAGGGTCCTCTCAAAGGAATGAAGGACTATGCAACAATGCTATGGAACTCGTTCCTCTTGAACCCGAAGTTCAACTTCAAAATCAAACTCAAAATAACACACAAGTTGCAATAAGACCAAATAATGATGTCTACGTCAACATGCCTCGACGAGAGCAAACTACGATTTCAACAAATCCAGATGCAATTCCTACAATTGATAGAACTGCTTCTGGCTACTTCATGAACTTTGATACGTTTTCTTTGGATCCAAGTGAACCAGAAACGACGCCAGCCCAACAAACATGCAAGCAACAGATTACGGACTTTCTGAATTTTCTCAAAAAGACTTACCTGGTATTGCCTTGGGTAGAACTCTGGGTAATTACTGGGATACTGTTCTTTCTTTTCTGGCTAGGCTTAGTTATAACTTTTAGCATGCTTATTAATGGATGATACCTTCAACAAAGACCTGAAGCAGAAAAAGTGAATTTGATTCTGAAACTACATCAATCTTCTCATCGTGAACAAAGACACTTGTCATCAGTGAACATTACAGCAGTTCCTATACCGGATGGTATAGTCTGGGATAAGGTTGATTTCAATATATTCGGTCCAACTAAACTTTTAAAAATTTCTCATGTATTTAAAATTTAATTGAGTGATATCATTACCTCCAGTACATTTTCTGATGATTGGGACTCTGAAACTGTTAATAACATGTTGTCTGATTTAGCGAAAACTGCCTCATTTCCACACACTGAAATGCTCGAACATACTTCAGACTATGACACTTTGTACTGTTACCAACATTATGGTCATCATTTCCTACACAAATCTATAACACCTAGAAATGTTTTTGAGTACCACCAGTGGGAACATTGCCCTACACCGCCGAAAGGTAGTTCGCAAACATTTGCACAGAAATTCTCATATTTTTCCGGGTTCAACATTTCTGACTCGAAGTCATTTTATAATAAAGTCGCGCCCACATCGGCACAGAAAATTATGTTGACTAACACCAAACAGATTTACTCTGCTTCCTTTATCGCCTGATTGTCTGAACAGGGTTTTGACCTATGGAAGGACACAATAGACTTAAAATCAGTCTGGGGTTCTAGAGACTGGCAAGACCAGGGAACAGAAGCGCTATTTAGAGCGTGCCTCATCCCACAGCAGATGATATTTCTGACACTGTGCAACAGACGTCCTGTCTTGGACTAGCCAAAAACAAGGACCTGAACACACCTCAGTTTCCAACACCATCACAGATGGAGGGGTGGCAAAATTCAACTTCACAAGAAGGGGCAACAGTAGATGACATTTTACAGTACAATAGATCAGACCCTAATTGGAAGAAATGGGTGGTTTGGCCCTTAGACACAAACACATGTCAGAAAAGATTCTGGGGTATAACCGAAGGGTTCAGTATCCATAGGCCAGACCCACGCTATGTACAAAGAAAACACTCAGGGGTAGTGACATCCTACAGTGTTGGGAAGTTGTGCCTTGATTGGCTAGAAACCTCAACACTCACAGAAGTGAAACAGCACTTATCCTTACTCACACATGACATGGATCTTAGGGATTTTTTATTAGGTCCCAGGAAACTCCGTCAGAAATGTTTCATATATGCTGGCATTTATGCTGCCTACAATGAAAATTGGAAAATATCCCAACAAGAGGCCGCAGAGAGAATACGGAAAATAGAACGTATTAACTTAGACAAGGCATTAGCGGTAGTGGATAATGGGTTAACAACTTTAACCTCCAGGATCTATTCCTTAGGCAACATTGTATCTTCTGCAATAGACATACTGGAACAAGATTTGGCCATATTACAACACGGGCAATCTCAGTTACGTTCTATTATGTTGTTAAGCTGGATACTGCAATCTTTGCGAGAAGGCTATGTGCCTTGGCGTTTTATCAACAGTACGTCTCTGTTTTCTGAATACAATCTAACAGATAAACAGGTACAAATGGCACAAAGGGGAGCAAAATATACAATGCTGCGTATTGAAAAACTGGATAGATTACCATTTACGGTAGCGGAATCACCATCAACGGATTGCCTAATCCATGGCCACATAACTCTACCGGTCACTACTTTTCAGTTTCAATATTGCCTTGAGCAAAGGCAAGCAGGCAAATATGAGAAAATGAGTGAGGAATACATTAAGGAATCTTGGGAGTTACCATACAGATTTCGATGCCGGAGTGGGGATCGAGAAGTGTTTCTAAGCGGTACAAACTGCAAGAGCGCTTTAAGCGGTTCTCTCATGTGCCAGGATATTTCCCTGCACGGAGCTTGTAATGGTTCAGTAGCGAACTTGTCCTGCCACATGGAAGGGACTCCAGCGGCCGTGATTACTCCTGTATACAGGCTGCTCTCGAATGGAAGTTACTTGATGCTGAACGATCAAGGTTGCTGTGGGATGCTTCCGGGCATTGCCTATCTGGTCACTGTGAACTCCAGGGTTACTTGCTGTATGCAAGTGTTGTTTCCCCCAGTAAGTACAGTCAGGGAGGTGCCGTTATGGCCTTCGTTGAATGTTTCCTTTATACAGTTTGATACTTTGAGCAGACTGAAAGCCATGCTTTTACAGCAAACCGTACCCTTAACCTCCGCTCGAGAGACCTTTGATCTTCAAATCGCAAGGACCTCGACTGAGATACAGGCACTTATACGTACAAACTGCACCTTTCATTTTGCAGAAATGGTTGGTCGTATCTTTAATATGTCTGATATGAGTGGCATTGTACACCTATTTAAGACCATAGGGTCAGGATTTCTAAAAACCTTTCAGACAATCCTCGGAGTTATTCTAAATTTCGTACACTCCGTATTGGGAAGCATTTTTGGAGGTCTTCCGCTGATCCTGCTCTCAATAGCAGGTATCCTGATTGTCATTTTTCTGCTACGCAATGGACGGCCCAATCACCAACGAGATGGCAAAAGCACTCCTGGAGCGCAAATACCGTGAACGCATGGTACAACATCTGGGCACACCTCGCCTACGGGAACTGAGCGCCTCTTGGTTCCTATCGTTTAGACCAATCTGGAAGGACTGCATCTTACCTGTTCTTCGATGCCTGTTCTACGGAGAAGAATGCGTGTTGGATCTCTGTCTGACACTTGCATCGGACACACCTACGGACTTTAATACCAGGCTGGAACCCATGAGGTCCCATGCTCGGCAATGTCCCCAGCGTATTCCTATACTGATGGCTGCATTCCTCGAGAACCCGCAGGTGCCTTTTGCTACAACTGGGTTGAGCATCAGCTCTTCCACTAGCACTCAGGTATCGACTACAGCACCAGCTGCCTCTGCACCAGCTATTGGCAGTTTTGAATATCATCTGTGCTCCATTGACGTACTCTGCAAGGTGTTACAGGGACCGTCCTCTGCAGCAGCAAGCTACAACGATGTTGCGTCTCCCAGCCAGGACACTTAATCTATAATTGGCTCATCGTGTGCTGGGAAAGAATTCAGAATTTTTCCATTTTGATTTCAAGCCTCAACTAAATTTGGAACACTTCCTAAAATTGACACTTTCGCTGGAAAAGCATGGCCTTCTGACGCTTGTAGAGGTTTGGCTTACATAAACAAACTCAACTAGGACTTTGGCTTAAAGTGACATTTCCAATACTAGCTTTCGAAAATAATTTTTCTCCCCCCCGATTAGACTGGTTTTAAATGGTTTTAATGACAATATTTTATGAAGCTCACTGATAGTTTTATGCACTGCTACCTCGTAAAAACAGTAGTTCGCTAGCATTTTTATCATTGTTGACTGTTCGGAAGAGGAGTGGGTGTTGTTTCATATAGGTACCCTAATATAGGCCCGGGTAATATCATACACCTTCACCTACATTATCTCCCTTATACTACACAGTAACAAGCCTTTAGGATTGAACCTTTACCTAGTTCTAGTCCTGGGCACAGAAGGAGGGTTTTCCCTGAACAATAGCATCCTATAACTTCATCAATGGACTCATACAGTATGAATGAATATTCATGAGGGTTCTTAGAAACCAGGCAGGGGCTACACCACCTGCATAATATCTATGTACAAGGTTCATCCCATACGTCATCCTCAAATCCAACAATGGCTAATACAAGAAACAAGGGACAAAGAAACCCAAGATACTTTTTGTATAAATACAGCACATCTTGCTAGGGTTAGCAGAGGGAACCATGCGTTGCTGGCGGGAAAAAGAAAAACTGACCACGCCAGCGAGGGCGGCGTCATCCCGGCGATCACGATGGATGCGGAGCCGCACAACGCCACCTTCCGACGCGCAGGGGTACTGCTGACAAACTTTCCGGATCCAGACTGACACCTGGGGATATTATAAGGTAAGGAATCTATCACTGTTTCTTTCAGATGTGGGAATTCTAACTATAGGGGACATGTGAGCGCAGTACATTTTGTATTGGAGTGGTGTCCTGAGACTTTATTCTTGATAGGATTTTTGCAGCGTGTTGCATTTGCATGGTCTCCTGGAACAAGTAATCCATTTTTTTACAAATACACTTCCTGGCTGATTTTGACAGGTTGCTCTTATAGTAACCACTGTATTACAAGTATCTGGCAGTGAATGTAGATGTTTATTGAATGGTCTGGCCCACCCTACGTAGTTCTCCCGTCCATGTTGTGTAACTCATTGGGGCTCTGATCTGACACAATTCTATTAGTTCTTTGTTTCTTGTTCTGCTGCAACTGTATTTGTGAAATGTTTTTAAAATAACTCCGGTTCCTTAGACCACTAACATAGATAGATATTAACTTGAAGTATAATATTAATTAGATATGTAACTGGGTGGTTCATGCTAATGACTTGTCCATGCCCGTTGAATGCCAGTGGCCCTGTCTGTTGGCCTGTGAGCCAGGAGATGGACAAAAGCACACAAAGGTCCCTCCCTTAGTTTTTCTTTTTCATGGACACTAAAAGGAGCCCCCTCCTGTTATCGTCATTCAAGGACTCTTGTCGGTACTGTGTAGCAGAGATGTCGGCGACTGTAGCAGAGCTGTTGGGTGTGTTTTAAGGGTTTTCACTTGGCACTGCTGTCGTGCAGCTGATGTGGAATTTTCTTACTAGAAAAAAACAAGGATGGAATGATTCCAGTGTTTTTTGGGGTTTAGAGGAAGCTGTAGTACGACTTACACAACACTGTTGGGTTGTGACATGCTTATACTAGAAGCATTAGGATGTGATGAGCTTGTGCAAATGATAGTTCAGCCAAAGTCACGCGAGGAGAGTGGTAGGGTGCACATGTTCAGTGAGCTCAGGGTCCTTTATGGTTCCAGATGGAGAGAAAAACACGTACATTTTTCTTGCACCCATATTTCAGGGCCAGATGTACGACCATAGTAAATTGCGACTCACAATTTGAGCTTGATTGCGAGTCGCAAATTGCGAGTCGCAATTTACTATGTACTACAGTGTCAGAGACACTGATTGCGATTCCCAATGGGGTCGCAAAATGCGAGGCTCATTAATATTAATGAGGCACTCGCATTTTGCGACCCCATTGGGAATGGCTGGCCCTCCCAGAGATGGTGGCCTGCTGGGCTCAGCAGACCACCATGTCTGGGACTGCTTTTAAATAAAGCAGTTTTTTTTTTAAATGCAGCCCGTTTTCCTTAGAGGAAAACGGGCTGTATTTAAAAAACAAGTTGAAACATTTTCGTTTAATTTTTTAAGGACATGCAATGGTCCCTGGGACCACTACCAGCCCTTAAAAAATATTTCCGCATGCATTTGCAAAGGGTTAGGGGTCCCCTGGGGACCCCTTCCCATTTGCGATTGCATTACCACCTACTTGAAGTAGGTGGTAAGTTGCGAGTGTTTTGAGACCGCAATTGCGGTTGCAAAACATTCATACATGGCTCATGAGTCGCTATTAGGAAGGGAACGCCCTTTCCTAATAGCGAGTCGCAAAACCTATTTTGCGAGTCGCTAATTGATTAGCGAGTTGCAAAATAGGTTTTGTACATGGGCCCAAGGTTTTTAGCGGCGCAAACGGGACTAAAACCCGTTTGCGCACGCTAAAAACCGTCATACATCTGGCCTCAGTGTCTAAGACTGGGGTTGTAGGTTTGCAGTTTATAGTGGGCTCCAGCATCAACACGGTGACACGTATCAAATAAGCTGGCTCTGTATATAGGAAAGAAAAGGGTTGGAGCCAGGTGGGGTGGGCGACAGGGCTGGCAGCGAGGCTGCTTGCCTTTAGCAAATTATCTTTTTCAGAGTCGCAAATCTGTTGCAACAGTCCCTGCGCCAGTTTGACTGCGCCATTACTGCCTTTGTTGGCCTATTTTGGATCACTGAATTTTCACTTTTTCTCTGCTCCAGAGTTTATCCAGCTGGCCAAGACGTTTGATGAATTCCGAAAGAAATGGCAAAGGACAGAGCAAGAGCTAGGCAGGCCAAGGAGGCCCTGATGAAGACTGAGACAGAGCGCAGGGCCTTAGAGGTGAAACTGAAACATGCTCGTAATCAGGTGGACGTGGAGATCAACGGAGACAGCGTGCTGAGGCAGACTGTGAGCGACTGGTGAGTACAGACATGAAGACAGAGCACCTACCTCCTTCAGACATACTTATTTCATGTGGGGGGAAGTTGTCTATTTTATACTTTTAAAAATGACTTTTACTTTTGAACAATCTTGTTGTTCCTGAACACGTTTTCTAGGCTCCTGAGCCCAAGGATTCTTCTCTAAGCTCTCCTCTTTGGATCATGTGATTGTCCAGCTGTCCCTAATTCTTTTTATTTTTATTGCAGGAGCGCCAGATCCAGCTGATTCGGGAGCTGCTAATGTGTGATGCCTCTGGCTCCATTCAGCCTCAGCGAGCAGCAGAAGAATGCTCTGGCGTTCCAAACAATAACCGCACTCGCTCATCGGACGGTACCTAAAAGGTGTGTATGTGTGTGTGTATATATATATGTATGTATGTGTATATATATATATGTATGTATGTGTATATATATATGTATGTATGTGTATATATATATGTATGTATGTGTATATATATATGTATGTATGTGTATATATATATGTATGTATGTGTATATATATATGTATGTATGTGTATATATATATGTATGTATGTGTATATATATATGTATGTATGTGTATATATATATATGGTATGTATGTGTATATATATATGTATGTATGTGTATATATATATGTATGTATGTGTATATATATAATTTATTTTTTATAAAAGCAGTGAATCACTAGTTCAAATTCACAAGTCCTAAGAAAGGAAAAGGATGTGGCGTAACGGCAAGCGCTTCCGAACCAGATTCGAGTCTTGGCGCCAGATCCAAATCCTGTGATTCCGGACAAATCGATTAATCTCCCTTGCCTAAAAAATGAACGTGACGTTGTGTAATATAACTGGTGCCCGCCTAAATCGCTCCAATACCTTTGAGTAGAGTTTGTGCAAATAAAAAAAAACCTGAAAAATGATCAGTAACACTTAAGTAGAATAATGGGAGTCAATAGATTGTTTGAGACTGATTGACAATAGCTAAGCCTTGGCATATCCAACTAAAATCCATGTACTTGCTCTTGGATGATGCGCTTCTCATCTGACCATCACTGCCCTGGATTTTCAAGAAACAGTGGCTGGCTACCACTTGACTTGATGCTGCTGCTTGAGACTCTATTCTTTCCTGGTTTTGCCAGCTACTGTAAGCCGGTCTCTCTGCCTTGCAACCCCTTAGTGTCCTGTATGTTCAATGGAGCATCATCTCTCTCTCAAACACTTAAGGGCGCCTTATTTTGGGTGAGTCCTCTCT
The DNA here is from genome assembly GCA_963921515.1 of Calotriton arnoldi. NCBI lineage: Eukaryota > Metazoa > Chordata > Amphibia > Caudata > Salamandridae > Calotriton > Calotriton arnoldi. The sequence continues at coordinate 200,813 of CAWUFW010018566.1, forward strand.
GGGCGCAAAAAGGTTTTGCATTCACTTCAAGACATACTCTGATTTTGGTGTAGGTTAATCTGTAGCATAAGTCCCAACTAATAAAGGGCGGAGTTTTACTCTGTCACCTTGTATTTGACAAGCTGTTGTAATACAAAGCCTTTAACACTTTCACAGGTGTGGCGAAGCCTGCACAGTCTTTGAACTCTGGGGCAGAATCTGACACTTCTGTGTATTTTTATGTTCATACCAAAAGCAGAATTCAGATTCTCGGTTTGTCTTTATTGTGGCTCCATATGTAGCTGACACTGCCTTCTGCTTCACAATCCATTAACCGCGTAGTTTTGTGATATTTGCCAGCCTGTCACTGCCTTTGGTCTAAGAAGACAGTGCCATCTCCAAAGCGGTAATGCCAAATCATTTTCTCAGTCCTAAATTCAAAATGTTTCATTTTAATACCTTGGTGTTGGTTTGCTGGGTATATGATGGACTCCTTGGTAGTTTTATAATGCCCACTTTAGTGCATTTGGGAATTACTGCTATTTCGGAAGCGCTGTGCAGGGGTTTTGACTAAAGTGGCCACATAATTTAATGTTGATCTACCATTTTACTGGGGCTTCTTTTCTGACCAGAGTCCTTGCAATTTGAATATGCATTTTGTTAGCTTGTGTGACATATGTTTTGTCACGAACAGTAAACCTGTCCTTGTAGATTTATGCATTTCTGGTAGAGTGCTGGCTTTGACTACAAAAAGCTGCATATATGCAGTGCTTAAATATCGCCAATGCGGTTCTTTAGATGGTTGATCAGTCTGTGCAAGCATGGTTACAGACCAGCTCCCCATGCACCCACAGTGCTGCCAACCACAGTCTGCAAAATGTTTTCTTTCAGGTTCAGTTTTAAACCTGTTGCCTGAAACCTGTGGATGTGGTTGAGATCAGACATCCACATATACATGTAGGTTTTCAAGCTATGAAGACGCATCCACTTTTTATCTTCCACTTATGTTTTTTAGGTTGTCCACTATTGATGAATCTGCCTCATCCTCTCGGATATCAGTTTTGACAAGACTGACGATTCTGTGGTAAAGTGACCTTATATGCATGTGGTGGAGTGGGCATGATAGGACATCTCAGTATTATGATCGCACAGGTGGAAGGTAGTTTTCAATTTGTACCAGATAACAATGGAATGTAGTAGAAACGGCCACTACTGGGATCAGTGCCATGCCAACATGTTGTGAAGGATAGCCCTGGTGGTGTAAGGAGGATATTGATGGCTGAGATGTTGTTGCTTCCAAACAGAGCCTTTTAGAGTCCTTTGTGCCTTGGCAGAAGGTGCTAGTAAAGTGACTTGTGCTTATTGAGGCATCTGGTGCACGAGTGACCACAATTAGCTTATGAAAGTTAGCTGAGTCGGTGGTCAAAATCGCAGCTGTGACTGAATCTGATTGCGCTGACACAGTGGAGGGGGGCATCATTTGTTTCTATTAATCTCTAGGATCTTGCCCACCCTTGCACAGTGTGTGCTAATGTTGTCTTCTTGTGTTGTAGGACTGGATTCGTCTTTGGTGAGGACTGTCCGGTTAAAGAAGCGGGAGAAGAGAGTATGTAATTACTCCTACAATTGATCAGTTTATGGTATTTGTATGTTACTGTGTGGGCATTGCAGCGGTGGCAGCATGTTGGCTCGGCTCAAGTAATCCATGGGCTTGTCCAAGGAAAGGTCATTGGTGTAGCGCTTATGCAGTAAATGAAGACACTACCAGAAAGTCATTCTTTTTCTCTTTGCTTCTGGTCTGTACAGCTGATAGATGTTTATTTGGGTGTTTTTACTCTGACCCTTTGTACTCTGCCATTACTCCAATTTGTGTCCCTATCTTCAGCGTCTCCTCCAGACTTCATACTGAGGGCTCCCCAGACCCGTTAAGAAGACTCGCCCATCGGAGCTTCTGCTGATCAGGTACGGCAATTCACTTACTATATAATGTTCTAATGTGTATTTAAGTAATTCACCAGGGCCGGTGAAGGGGCAGCTGATGCAAGGGTAGCTTTATGGCTCAAGTGTAGATGAGACCTGATTTTAAAAAGCAATTTGCATTTCATATTGTTGAATCAACAGTATTTAATCCTTCCACACCTCCACCCATCAATGAAAATTATGTGACGGGTGACTCCAGAAAACTTAATTTGGCACTAAATGCCCAAGCCGTGGTACTAAGCCCACATTTATGTTTTGCCTTTAACATAGTCTGCAGGGGCATCCTGAGGATTGTCTTAATCCTTGTGGCAAGCCTCGAAAGATTCTTCAAAGGAGTATGCTTGAAGCTTATTGATTTTTGTGGGCCAGCATAATTGGCACACCAAAAGTTGCCATCCACATCCTGAGTTGAGTTTTAGTTGGAATGGTGGGGGTCTGGAAGGCTTCTGCAATTTTATTCACTGCACTGTTCAAATCCCAGACAGAAAGTAGTCCCCCATCTGGTTTAAAATGGTCCAAAAGCCAACAGACAGTACCCAAATATCTTCTGTGCTCCGCTGACATAACCGTTGTTGCGAGGGCTTATCTATTCTGTAAGACACAATGGAGAACAAGTCAAGCCATTCATGCTAATTTTTTCTGTTTAAGTCCTTTGTGAGCACTTAAAAGATGGATATTTTTACTGTAGAGGGCTAAAGTGTTGGTTTATTAATGTACAAAGCAGGCACGCCATGTGTGGACTACCTCTTATCTGCAACGGGACACTGGGTCAGTAAAATCCTTTGTACTGTGAGAGCTGTGAAGTTGATCCTATTAGAATGTCTATTTAGAACTTGCAGTTTAAGTTGGACTGTAATGTTTCGATAGAGGATGGTTCCTTCCCTGTTCACATTGCATACTTTCGACACGTAGTTTTTATTAGATTATTTTTTGGGCATTGGACCATCTGGAAAGCATGAAGTGCCTCCAGATGTAGGCTACTTGGGCACAGCGTAGTCTCAGTCTGCTGACTAGGTCGACTAGCTGAAACAATGTCTGGTGTAAGTCCTGTTCGCTGCCAGGCTGTAGTTCTTCAGAGTAATTTCACCTCTGCTTGTGCACACACAACATTGCTCTTTGTAGTCTGTATAAGCACTCCACCCCTGGATAAAGAGTAAGGTGGCTTTTGTGTGAGAAATGTTGATTTCTTCTTTAAGCCTTTGGCACGGTTCCCTGGTCCTAAGTTCTGAACCTCTAGATCAGCAGTCCTTAACCTGGGCCTGGAGACTCCTGTGGGTCTGGCAGTGTCTACTCTGGAGGGGGGTGTGTGTGTCAAAGAAGTAGCATTGAAAGAAATAAAAACGTTCTGCAAAGGAATTTGAAATTGGAGGCTAAAATTAAGAAGTTGGCATCCTCCGATTGCTTTGGGAGCAGTGCAAGTGCATCAAACAGAATGTAGTATGGACAATGGGTGGCCTCAATTGAATGTAGAAAAGCTCCAACCTTGTCCTTAAAATTATGATTTTTAAAAAATATTTGTTTTTGAATTTAATAAAAATATTTAATCATTTGTTTGAATGCTTGGTTCTGTAATTTTGTAGTATTGTTTTCCCATTCAAATCATTAAAATTGTCTCGCTACAGCCCCCAAATTCCAATGAGTCAGTGGGGGTTCCCAGGTTCCAAAATGTATTCAGTGGTGGGTTAAATGGGGTTCCATAGAAGTTAAGATTAAGAACCACTGCTTTAGAATACTCCCAGCAGCCACACAGTTGTACTGAGTCTGTATTTATGGATGTCGGAGGTGGGTGATGCAGAGGACCATCTCTGTTCAAATTTTTGTTACAACCTCACCAAAAGGTGATTGGACACCCAGGGTAGGTGGTATAGGAATTAAATTAAATGGGGCCATGGGTCCTTTCTTCAAAGAGGCAAGCCATCATATGTACCCTGAATGTGAAAACCTGCAAGTCTAGAGTCCTCTGAAACTATCAAGCAGAGATGTAAACTGAAGTGCCAGTGCTTCCTTCCCTTGTAAAAAAGATGTGTTGAGGATTGTGAGAAGCCCATCGTTGAAACTCGAGGACTGTTACACTTTCACTTGAAATGTTATGGCGCTGGTAAATGTCCCTACCTTTGGCTTGAAGGTGAGAAACAGATTCCTAGGATAGTTTCCAGTGGCCCTTGTAAAGAAGCTGCATGTCCCTATAGTACTGGCACCAGCACAAAGCAGTTGGGGACAGAAAGAAAGTTAGTGCAATAATGCATTTAGGTGGCTGGTGCCCCAGTGGGGAATATATTGTGCTTCTTTTGTATTGTGCAACTTGGGAGTGTTCTCATATATTGTTCATTCAAACACTCGGGTAAACCTCTATTGTAGGTCTATGTTGCACCTTAGTGTTGGGAAGACTGCTCCTAGTAAATGGAAATGTACTTTGGGGTGGGGGTTGACAGTTTTGAGTCGGGTACATAAACCCAGGCCATTTAGGACATGAATTCTGAGTCAAGTTAGTGTAGGAAGAAAACCAAAAATAAACACCTCCAATTTGCAAGGCACTTAAAGGTGCAATCCAAAAGGAAAATGCTACTTACCCAGTATGCATCTGTTCTTGGCATATAGAGCTGTAGAGTCGTATGCTATGCATAGATCGCTGCCTAGTGTTGGGTCCAGATGTTGCACTTTGTTTTTCTTCAAGAAGTCTTTCCAGTTACGAGGTAGGTGACTCCTCCTTTCAGTGATAGTGCGCATGGGCATCACTCCATTGTTAGATTCTTTTCCGCAGAGGGTGATAATGGAGTTAGTAAGAGTAGTAAAAGTAGATGTCCATGAATGCATGTACCTAAGTAAGATATCTGAAAGAGACACGTTAGTGACAGATTCCTTACCTTAGAATATCCCCAGGCGTCAGGCTGATCCGGAAAGTTTTTGCGCAGCAGCACCTCGCGCGCGCCGGTAGGCGGCGTCGTGCGGCCCGCTGCCTGGCCGTCGGCGCTCGTGATCGCCCGGATGACGTCGCGGGCAGTACATAGACGCGCCCCGGCGCGCTGACGCCAGTTCTTCTTTTTCGCGCCAGCAAGCGCAGATCCGGGAAGAGCAGTGCCCTAGTCATTTCTTGACTAACTTTTGGTGAATTCTTTCACTGTTTCTTTCACAGTATCCGACTCCAAGGTGTCGTGATGCCCGGCTTCGGGCTGCGACGCCTGTGCTCGGATGATGTCCATCACAGACCCGCATCTGAGTGTCTCTTCTGTCTCGGCCGAGACCACGACACAAAGTAGTGTTCAGACTGCCGGTCCCTAAACCCGAAAGCTTTGCGAGAGCGGACCCGAAAGCTCCTCGAGGCCCGGCAGTCGGGCCCGCGCCGCACCAGGCCCCGGTCGCGTGAGAGGTCGAGGGGTCGGACGCGGAGTCCCCGCCGGTCGTTGGAATCCAAGTCTTCGTCGTCCGGTAAGTCTAAACACAAGAAGTCCAAGAAGATAGTCGCCTGACTTCGCCGGCCGGTCTCGCGACTCGGCTGAGGCTCCTCCCGGCACCGTCCCCGCGGCCCCGGACATGCCTGTGGAGTCGCCCCCGCAATACCCGCCCTTCCCGGGTTCGGGGGCGGATCCGGCCCAAATACAGGGAATTCCTGTCGGCCATGGCCCGCCTCTTCGGGCCTCAAGGTCCCTCCGTGCGCCTTCGGGCCCCTCAGCGGGCCCTGATGGGGTTGCCCCAGGCGCCGCCGACGACTCCAGTCCCGGCGTCGCGTGCCCTCCAGCCTCGATCCCGGCCCAGCCGCGATCCTGGCTCCGGTGGTGCCGCAACCCCATCGACGCCGGCTGACCTAACCCACGCCTCCGCCGACGCCGATGTCCCCGGTGCCGTTCTCGGCTGACGCCGTCCGGGGCTCCGGACGGCGCCGCCTCCCGGTTCTCTCCGGCTCGGACATGGAGCCGGACCGGCGGCCGCCCGACGCCGGTTCCGGCGCCGATGAGACCTTGGGTCCCTAACGTCCCTCCTCCTCCATATTATGAACCTGAGGAGGACCAGGAGAGCTGGGAGTGGTCTGAGGACCCTCTCACACAACAGTGCGAGTTTGACCCGGACTGGGTTGAGGAACTTGGGGATGCCAGTGGTCTAGATACTTCCCTGACACTGGCATGCTGTCTCCTCCCGTGGCTACGGAGGAGAGGAGCCAATTTTGCAACGGTGTTGCGTAGGGCAGCTGGAGCCTTACATATCCAACTCCCTACTGTGGCGGTCAAGACTAATCTTCTTGACAGAAGTGCTTTCAGCCGGCAGCCTCCTCTCTCGAGACATGTGCCGCTTAACGATGCACTCACTGACCTTCTTGGGCCCCTGGTCCAAGCCCAACACAGGGCTCCTGTGGATAGGAACGTGTCCCGACGCCATCGCGCCAGCTCCGGGCGACCCCTTGTTTCTCTCTAGTCCACCCCACTCATGAGAGCTTGGTTGTCCAAGCCTCGGCTTCCCAAACCGCCTTCCCTACCGCCCTCCGGATAGGGAATCCAAACGCCTGGATCAATTTGGGAAGAAGGCCTTTCTTCCTCCAGTGCTGGCTTGCGGTCCATCAACACCGCTTGCCTTTTGGTCCGATATACCCACTCCCTGTGGGACTCGGGTGGCCGACTGCTTTGCCCCCAGTGTTCTGAGGAGGACCAGAGCACTGCTTACCCGCGCCATTGCGGAAGGAAGGGATGCGGCCAAATACACCATACGTTGTGGCCTTGATACCGCCGACTCGCTGGGCAGATCTATTGCAACGACGGTGGCGCTGCGTCGCCACGCCTGGCTGGAGAACCACTGGTGTCTCGGGTGATGTCCAGAATACACTCATGGACATGCCCTTTGATGGAGTCGGTCTTTGGTTCCAAAGCAGACCGATGCGCTGGAGCCGCTTAAGGACTCACGGGCTACTGCCAAGTCCCTGGGCCTTTCTACTGTACGCCCCTCCGCTAACCTCTCTGCCTTTCGCCCCTTCGTGGCAACTGAAGGGGCGCCCAGTCACGCCAGCAGCCCAGCCACCGGCGTGGCCGAGATGTGATACCGCCGTGGCGGTTCGAGCAACCAGCGCGGCGGGTCAGGCCACCCACCCCGCCCCGCGGCCTCCAAGCCCTCCTAGTCCCTCCCTTTCAGGTGCACAGCACGCCAGTTGGGGGCAGGGTCCGCCATCACATTCACCACTGGCGTGCCATCACCTCGGACAAGTGGGTCTTGGACATTGTCCGAAGGGGCTACTCCCTCCCCTTCGAGAACATGCCACCTCAATTCCACCGCATGTCAGGGGATCACTGGGTGCTTCTGGCAGAAGGAAGTCACGGCCCTCTTGGCCAAGAGGCCATCGAGCATGTTCCGACCCCAGAAGTAGGGCGTGGTTGCTACTCCCACTACTTTCTGGTGCCCAAAAAGGACAAGGAGGACATGCGTCATATCTTGGACCTCCGGAACGTCAATCGCTTCCTCCGGAAGGAGAAGTTCAAGATGCTCACTCCTAGCCCAGGTCTCGACTGCCCTCGACCCTGGAGACTGGCTGGTGGCGTTGGACTTGCAGGACGCTTATTTCCACATCCTCGTCCTGCCGGCCCACCGGCGTTACCTCTCGGTTCACGGTAGGCCTCGAGCATTTTCAGGTTCACCGTGCTCCCTTGGCCATACCAGTGCCCCTCGGGTGCTCACGAAAGTGATGGCGGTGGTCGCAGCTCATCTGCGCCGGGCAGGGGTTTCAGTCTCCCCCTACCTCGACGACTGGCTGCTGAAGGCGGGCTCTGCCCCAGGCAGTCGTCTCCCACCTCCAGACTACGGCCGAACTCCTGCACTCGCTGGGGTTCTCCATCAATGTGCCGAAGTTGCATCTGATTCCTTCTCCACAGCTCCTTTTCATCGGAGCAGTTCTGGACACGACGCAGTTTCGGGCCTATCCTCCCGAACGGCGAGTCCGGGATATTCAGGCTATTCCGATCTTTCAGCCTTTATCCTGGGTTTCGGCACGGATGACCCTGAAGCTGCTGGGCCTCAAGGCCTCCTGCATCCTGCTGGTCAATCATGCCAGATGGCATATGCGGGCTCTGCAGTGGGACGTGAAGTTCCAGTGGGCGCAGCACCAGGGCAACCTGTCCGACCACGTCCAGCGTCTCGGAGGGGACTGAAACAGTTGCAGTGGTGGCTCTCGAACCAGCAATGGGTCAAGGGCAGATCCTCTCCTTCCCCAGCCAGAGCACACAGTTGTGACTGACGCGTCCCTTCTGGGATGGGGCGGTCACATGGGAGAGGCGGAGATCAGAGGCCTCTGGTCTCCCGGCGGAGTCCCGGCCCATATCAACCTTCTGGAGCTCCGGGCGATCCGACTTGCACTCAAGGCATTCCTTCCCTCTGTCAAATGGGAAGGTAGTGCAGGTGTTCACAGACAACACCACCGCCATGTGGTACTGCAACTAAACAGGGCGGGGTGGGGTCGTGGACCTCTGTCAGGAGGCTCTGCGCCTCTGGACATGGCTGGAACATCAGGGCATGTTCCTGATGGTTCAACACCTGGCAGGTTCCCTGAACGCCAGGGCGAGACGAACCCAGCCGCAGGTGCATGATGGATCACGAATGGCGTCTTCCACTCGGAAGTGGCGCAAAGGTCTCTTTCTACAATGGGGAGAGCCTTGGCTTAGATCTATTCGCCATCGAAGAGAACGCGCAATGTCATCAGTTCTGCGCGTTGGAATTTCCAAGGCGGCACTCCGCTCGGCGACGCTTCGCCGGCGAGTGGAGTTGCGGTCCTGTTGTACACCTTTCCGCCTTTACCACTTCTACCCAGAGTGTTGAAGAAGATTCGGCACGACCGGGCCCAAGTCATCCTTGTGGCTCCGGACTGGGCTCGAAGAGTTTGGTATCCCGAGCTACTCAGCATGAGCGTAGATCCCCCGATCCGTCTGCCTCTTCGGGAGGATCTTCTGTTGCAGCAGCAGGGGGACGGTCCTCCACCCGAACCTGTCCAGTCTACACCTGCTTGCGTGGAGATTGAGCGGCGGCAGTTGATTCCTTCTCGACTTGCCTCCCGAAGCTTTGTGATGTCATTCTGGCAGCCAGGCGTCCCTCCACTAAGGTGGTATACGCCTGCAGGTGGAACAAATTTGCGGGCATGGTGCACAGCAAAGGCTGTGAATCCCTTTCTGCCCCTCTTTCTGAGGTCCTTCTGTTCCTTCTCTTCTCTGGCCCAACAGGGTTCTGCCCTGGGTACCATCAAGGGTTATCTCTGTGCTATCTCGGCCTTCCTCAGGCTCCCTGATCAGCCCTCCCTTTTCAAGTCCCCTGTTAACAGATTCTTAAAAGGCATTACACACCTCTTCCCTCCTGTTCCGTTTGTGATGCCTCAGTGGGACTTGAACTTGGTTCTTACCTTTTTAATGTGCGCTCCCTTTGAGCCTTCTACATAACTGTCCTCTTCGCCTTCTGACTCTGAAGACAGCCTTTCTGGTGGCCATCACCTCCGCCGGCGGGTGAGTGAGCTCCAGGCTCTATCATGCAACCTCCCTTTCTGTCTGTCCATCCAGACAAGGTTGTTCTTAGGACGCGTCCGGTCCTTCTTACCAAAGGTGGTTACTGCCTTCCCACATTGGGCAGACCATCACTTTGCCTACCTTCTTTCCGCCTCCGCATCCTTCCAGAGAGGAAGAGAGGCTCCACCGTCTGGACCCAAAACGTGCGCTCTTTCTATATCGACCGCACAAAACACTTCCGGGTGGATGACCAGCTCTTTGTTGGCTACGTGGGCGCCAAAAGGTTGGGCGGTGCACAAACCGAACCATCTCCCGCTGGGTTACCTTGTGCATCAAGGCCTGCTATTCTTTGGCTAAGAAGGAGCCTCCTGTTGGGCCGCGTGCCCATTCCACCAGGGCAACGGCTGCTACCACGGCTTTAGGCCGCGGTGTTCCGCTGCAGGATATCCGTCAGGCAGCTACGTGGGCCTCGCTGCACACGCTTACAAAACATTATTGCCTTGACAGTCGGGTCCGGGAGGGACGGCTACTTTGGCCGTTCTGTCCTCCGGGACTTCCTTGTCTGATCTTTGTTCGCAGACCCACCACCGGAGCTGGTATTGCTGGGGTATCTATTCTAAGGTGGGAATCTGTCACTAACGTGTCTCTTTCAGATGCACAAGTTACTAACTTGTGTAACGATTTATCTGTAAGAGACAGTAGTTAGTGACAGATTCTTTACCGCCCCACCCATCCTCCCCCGTTTCTGCGAACTGATTTCTAGGGTTAAGGACATCCCTTTCAGGGCCCTAGTATTTTTCAGACACCTATGTCCGCTTCTGCATGGCTCTGCGTTCCTGGCGCGGAAAGTAGTGTACAGAACTGACGCCATGGGCGCACGGGCGGCGCTCTAAGTACTGCCCGCGACGCTCATCCCGGCGATGCCGACAACCGACGCCGGAGCCGCACTGACGCCGCCTACCGACGCGCAAGGGTACTGCTACGCAAAATCCTTCCGGATCCAGCCTGACGCTCTGGAGATATTCTAAGGTAAGGAATCTGTCACTAACTACTGTCTCTTACAGATATATCGTTACACAAGTTAGTAACTTGTGCGTTACTGCAACAGATATAGGTACCCGGGAGGCGGGTGGGCGCATATGACTACAGCTCTATATGCCAAGAACAGATGCATACTGGGTAAGTAGCATTTTCCGTTCGAGGCATATGAGCTGCAGATCATATGCTATGCATAGACTATATAGCAGTTATCTCCCAAGCGGTGGCTAACCTGTATCTGTTGCAGTGGTCTGAAATAGTGTACTTAAAACTGCCTGGCCCACTCTAGCTTGTTGCCTTGCTAACACATCTACACAATAGTGTTTTGCGAATATGTGAAGTGTAGACCATGTTGCAGCTTTGCATATGTCATCTATGGGTATATTTCCTAAGAATGCCATAGACGCCCCTAGTTTGCGTGGTAGAGTGTGCTTAGGGGGAACTGTTAACGTTCGTTTAGCTTTTGCATAGCATATTTGAATGCACTTGGCTATCCACCTTGCAATACCTGACTTTTAAATGGGATTGCTTTTGTGTGGTGGAGCAAAAGCGACAAAGTTGATTTGTGTTATGTAAAGGTTTTATCCTTTCTATGTAATAAAGCAATGCTCTCTTCACATCTAATGTGTGTAGGGCCCGTTCTGCCACTGAATCTGGTTGAGGAGGAACACAGGTAACTCAATAGATTGATTGATATGAAAAGCAGAAATGACTTTAGGAAGGAATTTAGGATTAGTCCGAAGAACCACTTTATTTTGGTGCATTTGTAAAAAGGGTTCTTCTATAGTTAATGCCTGAAGCTCACCCACTCCTCTGAGTGATGTGATTAGCAATGAGGAAAGCAGTTTTCCAAGTGAGAAATTGCAGTTCACATTTGTGCAATGGCTCAAAGGGTGGACCCATTAGTCTGGTGCAGAACAATATTGAGATTCCATACTGGAGCAGGTGGACGCTCCTCGGGAACGACTTTTTGTCCCTCCATAAAGGCTTTGATAACAGGCACTCTAAAAAGAGATAGATGTCTATTTTGGAGGTATGCAGCTTACTGCAGCTAGATGTAAGCGTATGGAAGTGTACGCTAAATTGGAACGTTGTAGATGTAACAAATAACATGTTTTGTACAGAAGCATCAAGCCGAGTTGATGTGGTTATTAGCAGTATATCACAAACCGCTTCACTTTGCTGCATAGCAGGCTCTTGTGGTAGGGACGTCTAGCCTCTTTGATGATAATCATGCAGTCTGGCGATAGATTAAGATAGCCAAACTCTAAGACTTCAGGGCCAGATCGCCAGATTGAGTTGACTGGGGTCTGGATGTCTCTCTGTCTCCATGGCTCTGTGTGAGAAGATTGGGTGAAGCACGTCGCTTTGGTGAGGAACTACCTGAGGGTTCCAATAGGTTGTGAACTAAGCTTGACGTGCCCATGTGGGAGCAACTAGGATTAGTGTCGGGACGCTTGGCTGAGTTTCCAACCAGTAATGGAATGAGTGGCAGAGGCGGAAAAGCGTAAGCAAATATCCCTGACCAATTCATCCATAGTACATTGCTTTTGGACAATGGGTGTGGATACCTGGACGCGAAGTTTGGGCATTTTGCGTTCTGGTATGTGGCGAACAGGTCTATGTGAGGGACTCCCCAACTTTGAAAGTATGGAATGAGGACCTGAAGGTGGAGTTCCCATTCGTGTATTTGCTGTCTCTGCCTGCTAGGAGGAGATCTGCAATCCGATTGTTGACTCCTGGGAGGTGTTCCGCTAGAGATGAGCGCCTGTGGTGAATGGCCCACCTCCAGATGTCTTGGGCTATGGGACAGGTGGAGAGTGTGTCTCCCCCTGTTTTTGTATGTAATACATGGCTGTCGTGTTGTCTGCACGAATCAGGACAGCTTTGCCCTGTAGGTGAGTTTGAAACGCCTGGAGTGCTAGTAAATATTGCAAGCAGCTCTAGGTGATTGATGTGGAGCAACTTCTGTTGTTGGCTCCACAAGCCTTGCACTGTGTGCTGTTGTAGATGAGCTCCCCAGCCAGTGAGGGGACGCCGTCCGCTGTCAGTACTATCTGTTGAACCGGGTCTATGAACGGCCATCCTTTGACAAATTTTGTGTTCACCACCACTGCAGAGAGCAATGAGTACGGCCGCTTACCAACACTAGATTGTTCAATAGACCTTGTGACTGGTTCCTCTGACTGGCTAAGCATTCTTGAAGTGGACGCATGTGCAGTCTGGCATGGTGAACGATCATGATGCAGGATGACATCATTCCCAGTAGCTCCATGTAAGTTCGAGCTGGAATCCAATGGTTGGATTGAAAACGGAGAACTAAAGCCTGAATATTTCGAATTCTGAATGAGCTGGGAAAAGCGAGAGTTTTTTGAGTATCTATTGTGGCTCCTAGGTATCCTTTGTACTTGGTTGGTTGGAGATGTGACTTTGGTACATTGATTGTGAACCCTAGTTGATGCAGTAACTAGATTGGTCCTGAAAGTGTGCTGCAGACATTTTTGATACGTGTTGGCTTTGATGAGCGAGTCGCCTAAGTACGGGAAGACGTGGATGCTTTGTCTCCTTAGGTGAGCTTAGCTACTACCGCTGTAGACACTTTGTGAAGACTCTGGGGACGGTGGTGACATCGAATGGGAGTACCTGAACTGATTAGTGTTGACCCGCTACCACAAACCTGAGGAATTTGCGATGAGCAGGGTGAACTGGTATATGAAAGTAGGCGTCTTTTAGATCTAGAGTAGATCGAAAGTCGCCTTTCTGTAGTAGAGGAAGTACCTGTTGAAGTGTCACCATGTGGAAATGGTCTGACTGAATGTACCGGTTGAGTTCTCTGAGATTTAAAATTGGTCTGAGAACAGTCTTTTTGGGAATTAGGAAGTATAAGGAGTATACGCCCGACCCGTGATGTTGTGGCGGCACAGGCTCTATAGCCCCTTTAGAAGTAGAGACTGAACCTCTTGTTTGAGGAGGTATAGATGGTCTGGTGATAGTTTGTGGGGCTTTGGTGAATATTTGGAGGCGTGTTGATAAATTCTGAGGCAGTAACCAGAACGGATAATTTGGAGTACCCAATTGTCTGTTATTGATTGCCAGATTGGTAGAAAATCTGACAGTCTTCCCCGACAGGTGTTGGAGTGGTCGGGGGGGGGGGGAGAAGTGAAGGTAAGTCGTTGCTTTGTGTTGCGCGGGGAGTTGCGTGTATTTGAACCCCTGCCCTTACCAAGCATTACCCCTGTAACCTCCCCTGAAATAACCCCTAGATGGAGAAGGTTGGTTATTGTCCTTATAGGTGAAGGTAGCTTGAGATGAGGTATTTTTGGAACCTCCTCGTAAAAGGAGTGGCGAAAGGAAGCACGACCCTGTGTGGACTGGAAGGGCTCCCATAGATTTGGCTACCTCAGTATCTCTTCATTTTCTCAAGTGAAGAATCTACCACTGGGCCAAATAGATGTTCCTTATCAAATGGGGTGTTTAAAATGGAGGTTTGAACCTCTGGTTTAAAACCAGATATATGGAGCCAGACATGTCTCCTTAAAAGGACACTAGTGTTTATAGCTCTAGCAGCAGTGTCTGCAGCATCTAGAGAGCATCTTATTTGATTGTTAGCAATAAGTTGCCCTTCATGAACCAGAATCTTGTGCTTTTGATTTGTGTTCCGCGGTAAATATTGGATCAGTTGTTCAATTTCATCCCAGTGCGCACGGTCGTATCGTGCTAACAGAGCCTGAGTGTTGGAGACACGCCAGAAATTGGCTGCTTGAGAAGCTACTCCTTTTCCCAGAAGCGTCAATAAGTTTTGACTCCTTATCAGGAGGTAGAGCCTCCTGTTGTCTGGGAGTTGGCTGTTTTTCTTGCATTGGAGATACAACCAGGGAGTCTAGGTGGCAATTGTCCCCTTGTATATACTGGGTCCGATAGTGCTGGCTTGTACTTTGTCCACTGTAGGGGTAAGAATAAGAGCTCTGACTGGGTCATTAAAAATCTCATCTACATGCCTGACCATCCCTTTAAGCATGGGTAGTGTATATAGATGACTTCTGTGTGGTACTGAGGGTTTCAAAGAGGAAATCTCTTCTAATGACTCCTTATGTAGCTGCCCCCATGGTAGTTGGCAGCTCTACCCAGTAACTCAATGTATCCTACACTATCATCTGGTGGAGAGGGTTTGGTAGGGTACAGGTCGGATCATTGCCTGTGGGTGAATTGTGTTATAATCATTCCATGGGTCTTGTAATGGCTGATCATCATCCTTTTCATTATCCCCGTCATCCTGGTTGTCAGGTGTATGTGGTGGTGAATGTTCAGGTGAAATTAGTTGGAAGGTGGTGATGAAGGAAGAATAGGTGGAGGAAGAGGAGGAGGGGAAGGGTTAGTTCCAACAGATCTCTTCTTTAAAGGAATGTGATCTTCTGCATCAGTCCTTCTTTTAAGAAGTCACTTTATTGGTGATATGGCTAGACTGTGGATGGATATACAAAAGATTTTGTTTCGGATCCGATTTTTCAATTGGGGCATCGAAACTAGGCTTTGTATTTGTTTTCTGCACTTCTGTCTGTTTCTGCGCCGAAATTTTCGTTCGGATCCGATTTTTTTTCGGGGCCGAATGGTGGGGGTTGGTGCCAGACTTGTGTTTTGACCCCGAATGTCTGGGCTCCGAACTCGGTTTGAGGAGTCTTTTCGGAGCCGGAAGGCTTTTTGGTAGGCTTCTGTGCCGAGCCAGAGGGCGGGGGGTGTCGGAAGCGTGATCTCGGTGCCGCCCGGTGCCTGAGGCGCGGGTAGGACCGGACTGAGGGCGCGGGTAGGACCGGGAGCCTTCTTTAATTGGAAATTGTTTCTTTGGATGAGGGGGAGGTGTACTCGCGGTACGTTGACCATGTGGGATGTCCTCTGGTCGGATTCGAATTCTGAGATGGTGACCGACTCCTGATCCCCTCTGTTCCCATAGCCTCGCCGGCCTCTTCGTGCCCGACTGTTGACCGAAGATGTCCGGAATGGAGCTTGCGTGCTGGCTCTGCATGTCGCGACGCCGAGCCCGGCGCCGCAAAGTGTTTTCTGAAGCGGAAAGCCTGGCACGCGTCGCAGTCTTGTTCTCTGTGTTAGTGGGACAACACAGATTACACACTTCGTGTGAGTCGGTGCGCGGGTATTTCGCGTGGCACCGAGGGCAGAATTTGAAGGGAGTTCGTTCCATTGACAGCAGGTCGACCCGACGCGGGTAGGCCCGACTGCTCTTCCACGAACTTTCCGATTGAAAGATTATTTTAAGTAATTACGATACGCGATAGAAGGGAGATCCGATCAAAAACAATACCGTCGAGGGTGGTATCTTGCGACCGAGGAAACCGAAGGAACGGTGTCGAACC